>JBBYHK010000001.1:11627594-11638033 GCA_038382065.1 Adansonia grandidieri | reverse complement strand
AAGTTGTTATAATTTATATGGATAAGGTTAAAAACCTTAAAGCCATTAATTCAGTGAATAATAATAATAAAAACAGTGATTAAGCTGCTTCCACTATGAATTGTATTCTCATTCTTAGCATAGTTTTGATTACATTCTTTTCCCCTTTTCAAAAGGGCTTTATACATGCAAAAGTGAGTTATGATAGACGGTTATATTTGCTCATTAGCTCATTTGATTCAATCTTTATTAGGTCGGATTTAAGTAAAAATTTTTCACTTCAAGTTAGCTCGATATGATTTAAATAATTATTTATATAATAAAAATTATTTTTATTTAAATTTAATTATAAATATTAATATAAAATAAATTTGAATTAACTTTTAAGTCAATCCAAATCTGGATAAGAGAAAAAAATATTTGCAAACTGTAATCTGACTCAATCCAAATCGTGAGCACTAATCCATACAACAAAATCAGCCTGCAATATATAAGCCAACACTACTATTCAAATCAGAACAAACAATGGATATTCATGCTTTCTAATTTTCTTAATTTTGCCTTCATAAAGTTAAGCACAAATTATTTATTTTATCTAAACCAAGATTATATTAAATTAAGTTGCCCGGCCAGGTCGTAATCTAAAGCTAAATATAATAAAAATATTAGTATGAAGAAATTATTGACCAATAATCTCAATTAAGAGCAATATAAAGGGACACTTGCAAACTGATAAATAAAACACAACAATTATGTTTCTTAATCCATTGGTTTATTTTAATAATCTTTGTCTTTTTGAAGTGTATATATGTTTAGGTGAATGATTAGGGTGGTTTCTGTTAGAACAGTTTAAAACTCAGATTAATTAGTGCAAAGTTTCCAACTTTTAATTCTTTAAAAAATTTTTAGTTAATTAAACTTTTTTTTTCTTTTGTTAAGAGATCCCATAAAAGCCAAATGATAGTGTATTATTTAGTGATTTATTAGAGCAGAAATGAAGGTTCATTTTGCACCTAACCCCTTTTAACTACTAATTAGACTACTAGTCTTTGTTGGATTAGTGTTTAATCCCACTTTAACTCTCTCATTTAGCGCGTGGCTTCCGACCAACTTATCACTTTACCAATTTTTCTTTTTCATAGGAACTCCTTTAATAATCTATGTATATAATGTATATTTAATCATACACTGATTGTTAATTTGATACTTTAATAAATTATAAATAATAAAATTTAATTTAAAATTTAATTTAATTAATTTATGCAGTCAATTGACATCCAACAGATGTTTTGTCCTCCAATTATGAGGGCCTCTTTTGCATAAATATATATAGATGATAAAGTATCAACAAAAATATTAAGATTGTGTTATATTTGAAGACATGATAAAATAAATGGTATAAGTAGACACACATGACTAATAATAAGATTGATATTGAAATGTCACAAAATCCATGATTAATCATGCTGTATATAAGCATGCAAGGAATGTGTGCTTGAATAGTTCTTATTACTCTTTTGCATGGCTAAGGCTTTCCTTTTTGCAAGTTTGCCGACTATCTCCATCCCCCATTTGACACATACAAACTGAAATTAGACTATAATTAGAGATAATAAACACATAATTAGTAACTCCATATGTTATCCTCAAATTCTTTATGGACAAAGTAGAGGTATTATTGGATTAAGTATGGTGATGGTTTGAATTTTTTTTAAAATTTGGGTTGGATTAGATTTGGATCGATCTAAAAGTTAATTTTATTAATTAAAATAAAATTAAAAATTATTTTATATTAATATTTGTAATTAAAAATAAATATATTTTTATCATATAAAATAATAGTTTATACTAATCAAAATTATTAAAATTTTTATCTAAATTCGATTTATTACTGATTGAACTGAAAAGACTATCCATCCTTGAATAGATCTAGATAAAAGTGAAAAAAAAAGGGGTTAATCTTTGACAATTGTATTAATTACATGAAACTTTATTTTATTTACCGATTTATAAAGGGGATTTTGTTTTATTTTTGTTAACTTTTAAACAAAATCTAAGTAAAAAAGAAAGTCAAGGAATCTCGCTCTATATTTTCTCCCTAGTGACCCCTCTTGATATATCCCTACTATCTTTTATACCAATTTCTCCCCTTAAAAGTCTTCAGCATGGCCGTGATGGTCGGAAGTTCACGTGAAACAAGGTCGGGCCATTTTTTCTTTCTTCGTCGATCATATGCGCCTTTACCCTAACTTCCAACTGACCTACATTGATCAATTCACCTAGGTCTTTGCTTCTACTACACTTCTATAATTAAATCAACAATCCCATGCAAAAAGTTTTAGCTGTTAAGAACATGCACCCTTTCCCTTATTTTATTGTTTTAGTTTAGCCCCCTACCCTAGCTTTGAATTTTTGCTTCCCATTCCAAAAGATGATCCATTTTTTAATTATATACATATACATAATCAAAGATTGATGGATCAGTTGAGTGATTATATGCACTAACTTTTAACTTGTTTGGTTTGAATAGCAATAAAAAAGGGGTTTTTGAGTGTGGTTAAAAGTGAAGTTGGAATGGTCAAAAAAGATGGTAGTTATGTTATGGAATTGTGTCATAACTCATGGATTTTTGTCTTGTGAATGTGGTTAAAAGAACCTAAAAGATAAAAGGGTTTTTGGACAAGCAAATGGTCCCCCGGCACCGCCTAGATATAGATAGATACTTGGTCAAATGAGAGGTTGAAATTTAGATAACTCTTATTACTGTTTATATGAAAGATTTTCTTACACTTTTTAAGGGTTTAACATTAAGTTTTAATCGTTGCCAATGGCATGTCAATTGCTCTTTAATTGGTTCTCTACTTTCATCAAAATATTGTTTTAATCAAAGCCTCATATATATATATATATATATATATATATATATAGATATATATATATATATATAAATAACTGATGGTAATTGATTGTGGTTAGAGTTGTTTTGAACTATCAAGCTCGTTGAATTTCATCCCACACAAATTATTCTTAACATTACCTCATTTGAATCATCCTTTCAATATGGTTAGAATTGAATAACCACAACCACAAAATTTAAATTTGTTGATATGAAGAAGTACTTTGTTTCTTGTCAATCATGTTCTATTTTTATGAAAATATTTTGACAGTATAATTCTGAATGCATCAAATACAACACTAAAATTACTCGAAAAAAGAAAATAGATCTAAAAGTGCCAAATATTATTACTAAATAAAAAATTAAATAAAAATTGAATAATCGTGACATATATAGAGGATTGTTTTTATGTGTAGTCAATGCTCATTAACCCGAATGTATTGACAAAAATCTAATCATAACATACTTTGAGTATTTTGTACATCAAACTCTTAGCTTCTTACAGGCTGACAAATTTAATATTTCGGTAGATCTCTCTCACTCTCAGTCCATCCAATTAAAGCATGATCTTGCAACACAAACATGGAACAGCCTTTTCCTGCAAATCATTCATGGATTGGAAATTGTTTTTGTTTTGGATTTATCAGGCAAATTCCCAAGATAAGGTTGGGATCTGTATGGACAAAACAATTCAAGAGTCAAACTACCCCAGAAGAAAACATTTACTAGGTTATAGCATCTACCCTTAATTTATATATAATCAAAGATTATATATTATTAGTACTCTCTTTTCTTATACTTTTCTGTCATAGGGATTTGATTGGTTTACATTTCACAAGGTTATCAGAGATAAAAATAAACTTTAATTAAACAGATTTAAAAACTTATTTTATGCTTTTGAATCCTATGAATTTATGCCTATTAGTAATTAAAAACTTGAAAACTTATTCTTTCCCCTTCCATTTGTATCCCTAAATTTGGGATTTTATTATTATTAAATAATATTTTACTATCTTAAAAAATGTGTCCTTAAGCCACTCTGTAATAAAATCATAAAACTTTTTTCCGAAGGGAATAGTTCATTAATAAATATGGTTGGATAAATCAGGAAGCAACCAAAAGGCTTTGAATGCAGATGTCTGTTATAGCAGCCTGAATTTAGCGGGTATTGGGAATAGTAGCTATGATTTGCATGAAATTTAGGGTTTTTTTTTCATATTTCAATTTTCAAATAAGAATTAAGTGATTGGATCCCAGAACTTAAGCATAAAAGATTTTGGTCAATGCTCTATAAATATTTATATTATTTTTTCTTGCTATGAAAAAGCTCTGCAAGTTGCTGTAATGTTCATTTATTCCTTTTTCTTTTCCCGTTCAATCTTATTCATACTTCCTAGATATTTCATGCTTGCTTGCTCTACAAGATAAATGACTAGATCAAGTACCGCTAAAAGAAAAATATTGTAGTTAATTTTTTTTTTCTAATAATGAAAGAAGAATACTTGTCCGCTTTATTCAAATTAATTTAATAATTTTAAATATGAAATAAATACAGTGTGAAAAAATAGTTAAAACAATATACTAAGCGCAAAAAAATAATATAACCTAACAACATACTAAAATATCAAAATTTATATAATATATTATAACATATAAAAATAATTATATAAATTTAACATGAGTACATGGATTACTGAATCTAATTCAAACACCGATTTCTTCAAGATAGGGAGTAAATCAAAGAAAGTGTTTTTTTTTTTTTTTCTTTTGGTTTCCTTTTTAAAAGGAGGATCTCAGAAAAAAAATACCACTTAATTACAAATAATGGCATAAAAATTTATTAAACCTTTTGGAGGATATATGGATAGGGTTCTATGGTCTTGAGTTTTGGTTTATTTCATTTTCTTCATGTTGTATTGATAGTTATTACTTCTCAAGTTTTTCATGATGACCCATACTTATGTCTCAAATTTACATTATCGTCAAAAAGAAAGAAAAGCAAAAACAAAATTGCATTTGACAAGCACCGTAAATGATTTCTCAGTAGAAGAAAGAGTAAGAAAATGTTTTTAAGGTATAATTAAAACGAGTTGGGAAGGCATGAAAAATCAATTAAATTGATAATAAAACTATGAAACAAAAACTAACAGTAACACTAGGACTTTTGTCCAAAAAACAAAAACGTTGCACCAGAACTATTACATATAGTACAACACAATGGCAAGCAATGATCCTCGAATGTGCACAGGTCCAAGCTGCAATGTTTTTTCTTTTTTTTACCTATTTTGACATGAAAATGTTTTGTAAGCATCTCCAAAAACGTTTCAGAAAAAGTAAAAGTCTCTAGGAAATACAAGCAAATTGTGAAATGAAGTTTTCCTGATCTGATCAAGATATTGTTAGTATGATTACCTGATAGAGAAGAGGATACTTTGTCGCAGCAAACAAGAGACGTCATGCTAAGCGAACAGATGCATGTCGAAGTCAACCTGATATAGGTTGAAAACTTCCTTTGAATTCATCATAAAGCCATCTGCAGAACCAATAGTTGCATCATTAGTCAATCCAATTTATGGTTTGCTTAACTCATGCTAAATTTTTTGGAAAGAATATACAATACAAAAGCTGCACCTTCATGTCATTTCCAATGGCAATATTTACTTATTTAGTAGCAACGCATAATTGTGAGCACTATATCAAATGAATATACATACTTGCACAAGAAAACTGTTGTTAATCCTTCATTTGCCTCAATTCTTAATTGACTTCGCCTTTCACTTTCTTCCTTAAATTTAGCAGCAGGGACAACTTCACATGGGCCTTGAATTGAGCTTGCCATTACAGTGCTATCATTATTAGATTCATAAACCTACAAGGAACGAGAAAAAGAACTATTGACAACTATTGAATTTTATTTGCCCTATGACAGCCTTCGTATATTAGACAATAGATAGAAGAATAGGAGAAAAGTTAACATAAAAATGCATAAGAAAGCAGAACACCTCATTGCTTTCCGGGGCACATGGATGAGCAACAACCTCTGGCAAATCAGTAGGAAAGTAGCACCGTTTCACAACCACCCACTTTGACCCAGTTTTAGCATCCTCCCACATTGCCTGCAGTGAAGATCCAGATTTTATCAAGTCTGTTTTTACAGGAAATTGTGACAAGCATTCTCAAACTCAAATATAAAATTTTCTGAACATGCTCAACTGAAGTTTAGATGGTATCAGTTTGTCTGGGCCAGAATGAACAAGAGCATAGTCTTGCACTTTATAAGTTATGCCATCAATGGAACAAGACTCGTAAAATTCCTTCCCATCCACAACATGAAGTAGGTTACCAGTCCATTGAAAAGCATGCCTTGAAATCTCAGTACTAGCTCCAGAATTTCCAGCAGGATTTGCTTGTGCAGACACAGCATCTTCTTCATTTTCATTAATCCATACACCGCAGTCAATATCTCCTTTCAAACAGCCTTTCTCTAGATCTTTAACTCCAGAACTTTCAACATGACAATTATTTGAAGGAACTTCAGCATGGTTTTGCTGCCCTGTTTGGACATTTTGTGAGTCATGTGAAGGCTGTGAAGTATCTGCGTTGTTGCTGATTGTGTTAGACGATTTATCAGGAGGCTGTGATGTTGATGCAGAATCTTTTCCTTCTTCATGAACAGATGATTCAGTCATTTGAGAAAGTTCAGAAGGTCTTTCGCTTACTGTGTCAACAGAAGGAGAATCACATACAGCCTCCAAAGGTTTTGTTGAGTTACCTTTTGGAATTTTAGAATCAGATGCTGACTCAACAGAGTTGCTGTCCACTGTACCAGCCTCAGCAGGAGTGCATAAAGCAGAGCTTCCATTTGCTGCTACCTTCTCATTATTAACCTTTGAATCCAGATTTTCCACCTTTTTCTCTGAAGATGACTGAGCTTCAGCTGTGCTAGAAAGCACTTTGGGTGCATTGATACTTCTCATGACACGACCAAATTTAGGGGGCAAAGGCTTCCCATTGCAAAATGACAAGCATCTAGTGCAGTGCCACTCACCTCTAGGGATTCCTTTCTGATTGTTAGATGGCAAACATTTCAAGTGAAATCCTTTCTCACATGCATCACAAAGCAGCACAGTGTCCACTTCATTAATGGTAAGTTTGCACGTTTGGCAAGTCAAAGCCTTATTCATATACTCTCTAGAAGGAGGAGTCCAAGTAGGATGCTCAGGAAGCTTAGGTTGTAACAACTTTTGAACAATTTGAGCAATTTCAGTGTGCTTATTAACAGAAGGAGGAGTTTGTGCAAAGTTAATGCCTTGCACAGGATGGTGCACACTTGGAAAAGTTCCAGTAGCAGTTTGAGTAATGAATGGTCTAAACACTTGATCTCTTGCTGCTTGCGGAGCCGTCTGTGGCATAGTCAAGCCAGCACTTCCTTCAACCTTGGCTGGATAAACCTTGTTTTCTTGCCCAGATTTAGCTAATTCTGCTGGTTGAGCCTGTACAGACCAAGTTGGAGCATTCACGAGTCGATGGCTGGCTGAAGAATCAACTGAAACAGCCAATATTTGCATAAATTAAAAGATGATGTATTAAACAGAACCAAGGGAAAGAATAGTCTGAATATAATAGCAGAACATTGGGGTAGAGAAACCACAGTATTAGAATTCACTGGACTATAGTGTGATCATTTGATAACCATAATAGAACACTGCAGCAAGACAAGAAAATCATTCCCCTACATATGGAATAAGTAAGTAGGCCATATTATCAAATCTCTATATAATACTAAATACAAAGGCCCAAAAAAAATTCCAAATGATGTGTAAATAGGGTCCTTCAATTTTGTTAGCTGCCAAGGGAAAAAGACATGGTGGAAGAGAGAACTACCTGGTACTTGGGAGATATAAGGAGACACATTTGATCCTCCATCCGACTTAATTTGCAGTCTTTCAACCCTGGGATATGCAAATGAAGACGAGTCCCTTCCCAGACAGCCACTTGGCAGTCCAGTGGACATTGCAGGCGTTTTTACTTCGCTGGTGGGCAACTGATGCGGTAAGGGAGTTGAACCTGCTGCTGTAACATGAGCAGGGGGCAAGGAATTTGGGAAGCCTCCAGAAGATACAGTTGCATGGATTGATTGATCAGATGGTAAAGCACGACCTGCATGTGATGCTCCATGGTTTTCAGCTAATCCAACAGCATTTGTTTGCAATGAATAAGATGTATATGTAGCACTTGCAGTATATTTCTTCGGTTCTTCCATCTGGAAAAGAATTAAGGTAATTAAACATTAAGTTTCATATATAATCCTAAGTAAATTAACTAGCACAAACTCTTCAATAATTTACAATGTCCAACAAAGATGTCATTTTAATAATATCAAACAAAATCTGCAGAAACAGCCGAAAAGCTTGACAGCGCATAGATCATGGAAAGAAGCATTCACTAACAAAAAAGTTAATATTACCTCTTCTAATCATACATATAAGAAAGCAACTTGCACAGTTTAGCAGATTCCCTTAGGTAGAGTGATTAATATACTATTCTTGCTAAAAAAAATAAAGCTGTTCAAGAAGCTTAATAAAACTGCACATCTACAACACCATGGTATAACGGTATAGTAACCCTATAAGACAACCTATGATTCAAATCCTTCACTCTATATGCAGCAAACAACCACTTTAAGCCATGCCCGTTTTCAGTGCCCAAAACCATGAAACCCGTAACTAACAACCAAGCCACAAGGAATATCAGACTAAAAAAGACCAAAACCTGCATACGGAAAACACCTTCCTTTTACTAGCAATTTAAACTAAATTTAAACCAAATTAATCCCAAAATTTACTTTCAAGACCGAGAAGAACATCGAGACCTTTAACTTTCCTAATTACGAGCAAAAAAGCGTTTTTGGCAGACCTCAATTTCAGGACAAATTCTAATATAATTTGTAAGTAAAAAAAAAAAAGCCACAAAATTAAAATCTGCTATTCTACTTATTGACCAATAGAAATGAAAAAAATTAAATAAAAAACATAAAATTCAAACAAATGCAAATGTGCCCTGACCAACTAAAAATCAAATAATCCCAAGAATTAATTGAAAGAACAGAAATAAACTCTAACAATAAAACGAATCCCCAAAAAAAAGGATAAATTTAAGACCTTTTTTACCTTCATTTTAGCAAACAAAATCTTCTGAGCAATTGACATTCCCATACCCCTAAACCCTAACCTCTGTTCTTTAAGTTTGGAATTAAGCCCCAGCTCTTCAATCAGAGTCCCTATCGCCTCCCCCCCGACTATATCCTTCGGCGCCATCTCTTCGCACATCTGGGCCAGCGCCTCACGGGCCTCCGCCACCAACGCTATCTCCGCTGCTGTAGGAGTCCTCCCTCCGGCCCTCATCTTCCCCAATGCTGACAGCAGCAGCACTATCTCCGCCACTCTCTTTAATCCCCCACCGCATCGCTGCTTCTTGGACACGGACACAGCACCGTTTTCAATCCCTCTTTTCTCGCCTACCGCCGGAGAAGGCTCAAAAGCTGCGTTTCGTTCTAAAGCCACCTCGGGATCCATTAAAAAAATATATTAATCCAAAAAAAGACGCCGTTGTCTCGGAAGGGAGACCCGAACTAAAGCGAGGGAGAGAGCGAGCGCGCGCGAGAGAGAGAGAGCACGATTAGAGGGTGCAAATTGTGAAATTTTAAAAATTTGGAGACGTTAAAAATAAAAATTCGAGAAACTTTTTGGCGGGTAAATTGGGGGGAGAGAGAGATTTTTAATAATTTTTGTTGTGTTAAACGAAGAAAGAGTATAGATTGAGAGAAGAAGCGATTCGAGATGGTTTAATTCGGGGGAGTATTTTAATTTACATAAAACTGGGTGGTTTTTTGAGCTCCGACCGGGTTTGGGGATATAGCAATAAGGGGTTTTAAAGTAAACCTAGGGTTTGAGGTGATGTGTTACGAAAATTAGCCACATGATTCGTAAAATTTAATAAATTTAATTTTCAAAAAAATATTATTAAAATAATATAATTTAAATATTTTTAAAAGTCTTGTTACAGAATGTTTTGTGGCATTCTTTAATATTAAGTAATTTTAAATTGAATAACGCATGAGCACTCAATAATATATAAAAAATCATAATATAATTAGTAAAATTTATATAAAATTTTTCATAGAAAAATTATATCAGAATAAATTTTAATGAAATAAGTATGAAAAATAATTTTTGACATCAATAAGTAGGTGTAAAAAAGAATTAAACTTTGGATAACAAAATTCATTATTTTATTGGAATAAAAAGAAAATATAATTGAATAATCAAAATTATAATTAATATAATAATTACCTTGAATAATCTAAAAAATACTTACAAAATATTAAATAATAATAATAATAATTCTTGCTAATCTTACACTACCTTAGCTTATTATAAATGAAGAAAATTAGTGTAAAATATGAAACAATATATCATTATTTGAACTATATATATATATATATCAAGGAAAACAAAAATATAGTAGAAAAAAACAAATGAAAAGATTTTGAAAACAAGTGTTG
>JBBYHK010000001.1:11605037-11618047 GCA_038382065.1 Adansonia grandidieri | reverse complement strand
GAGAAGACTTTTCTGCACCTCATAACAAAAAAAAAAAAAAAGAAGGAAAAAAAATTGCAAGCATGAAACGAATTGGCAATGGATCCTAAGACTTTTTAACTTTTAAGTCAAACATCTGTTCTGTTCTTCCAATTTTCATATTGCCTGAAGTTTGAAGTTGAAACTTTGAAAGTGGAATCCAAATAGATAAAGTGAAAGTTCTGAAGTCATCAATTTCAAAGAATTCTTGTTTGTTATTAATTGAAATGCAGCTGTGACTTGTGAGCTGTTGGTTTTCACTTACTAAAGAATCTCTTCAATTAAAAGAGGCTTCTTTTTAATTTTCTTTCCTCAATTTCTTGTGTTTTTAACTGAAAAAAAAAAAAAAAAAAAAAAAAAAAAAAAAAAAAATAGGACTGCTCAGCTCATCCATTTTCCTTGAAAGCTGGTGAAGAGTTTCCCAGGAGCAAGTCCATGCAGCTTGGAAGACGCTAGGCAAGGTAAGCCTGCATCAATGTATTGTTAGTCGATAACTTTGTTTAAACCCAATCAATATTAACTTCTTTTTTTGGTTTCTTTTCAACTTAATCTTTGGGTTTTATCTCTTTTATCTGTTATAATCTAAATTTGCGTGAATACTACATTTTTTTCCTCAGATTCAGGCTTGGTTCGTACTGTCACTGAAGCAAGCTTTGGGTTTCAAGTTTCAGGCTTGGTTCGTACTGTCACTGAAGCAAGCTTTGGGTTTCAAGTAAGTAAAAATGCACACTTCTTCAAACGTTCTTTAAATTTTCGTTAGCACCTTGAACATCAAGACTAAAACCTTTATTTTTGTATTATCTGTATAGGAGTTGAGATTGTCCACAATGCTTTGTGAGTTTCTTACCTCTTCCGTTTCTAATGCTGTGGGAAACTTGGTGATGCAAATTTTTACGCCGGCGATCCGCCATGTTCTTATGTTTTCTATTTGGATAAGATTGTTGATAAACTAAGTCAAGAGAGTAAAGCCCTGGCATTGGCACAAGATAGGCTGAAACATGATGTGGAGAGAGCCATAACGCAAAATCAAGAAATTGAATTGGATGTCAGGAACTGGCTGGCAGAGATGGAAAACATTTTAAAAGGTGTAGAAAGCTTGGAAAATGATGTGTCCCAAGAAACTAAGAGACGTTTCAATTGTAGCCGGCGATATGGATTGAGTAAGAAATTAGTGAAAAAAATGGTTACCATTAATCAACTTGCAAGAGCTTCCAAGTTTGAACGAGTGGGATTTCAGCAGGCTATGATTTCGGGAATTGAATTCTTCTCATCTGAGGAGTTTCCACCTTCTAAATCTTCAAATTTGGCTTCCAATAAGATCATGGAGGCATTGGAGGATGACGATGTGAACCTAATTGGACTGTGGAGGATGGGAGGGGTGGGGAAGACAACCTTGGTGCAAGAAGTGGGAAAGAAAGCCAAAGAAATAGGCCTTTTCAACCAAGTTGTCATAGCTGTTGTGTCCCAGACTCCAAATATCGAAAAAATTCAAGATAAACTCGCAGATTTCTTGGAATTAACGTTCGATAAATGACAGAAGAAGGAAGGGCAGCACAATTGTGGCTTAGATTGAAAAACGAAAAGAGGGTACTTGTAATCCTCGATGATGTTTGGAATGAGCTTAATTTGAAGGCCATTGGAATCCCGTTTGGCACAGATCACAAAGGCTGTAAAATTCTTCTGACAACACGTCGTCAACAAGTATGTCATTCCATGAAGTCAAATCATTGTACCCCTTGGTGTTTTAGATGAAAATGAAGCACTTGATTTGTTTGAAATAAATGCCGATCTAAGTAACTCTTCTCCTACCAATACCATCAAAAAAATTGCAGATGAAGTTGCCAAAGAATGTGAAGGATTGCCTATAGCCATTGTTACACCAGGAAGGGCTCTAAGAGGTAGAACTCTAAATGAATTGAAAGTAGCATGTCAAAAGCTTAAAAGCTCTAGGTTGCTGGACATCGAATGTGTCAAAGAAGATAAAAATGCTTACAAATGTCTTCAGCTAAGCTATGATCATTTAAGGGGCAAAGAGACCAACATGTGCTTTTTGTTATGTTCTTCGAGAGGATTTTGAGATTGATGGGGAGGACTTGGTGAGATATGCTTGGGCACTAGAGTTATACCGAGGTGTCTATTCAATCGACAAAGCAAGGAGTGAGACATGGCCAGCACTTGACAACCTTAAAGCTTCTTGTTTGTTGATAGATTGTGGAGAAGGGTTTGTTAAAATGCATGACATGGTTCGAGATGTTGCTTTATGGACAGCCTCTAGGAAGGAAAATTCTTTTATGATAAAATCAGAGGTTGGTTTGACGTAGTGGCCGAAGAATGAAGATATTGAGCCTTGTAGAGCACTTTCCTTGATGGCAAGCAAGCTAAAAGACTTTCCTGAGGGATTAGTATGTCCAAAGTTTGAAATTCTTTTACTTGGTGGAGATGGTGGCATGAAAAGCCCAACTTCTTCTTTCGAAGGGATGAAAGCAACAAAAGCTATTACTTTATATAGCATATGTTTGCCACCCAATGTACTTCAGTTCTCATCAAATGTTAGAACTCTACTCTTGAAACAGTGTGAACTCAATGACATCTCTTCCCTGGGAAAGCTGAGGAGACTTGAGATGCCTAGCATTTATGACTCAGATATCGAGGAATTGCCAGATGAAATTGGGGAATTGAACAATCTAATATTACTGGATCTATCTTGTTGTTGGAATATGAGGAGAATCCCACCAAACTTGATAAGCAAGTTGTCCCAACTGGAAGAACTATACCTTGGTCATTCTAGCTTCATGGATTGGAAGATTGAAGGGACGAGTGGAGAGGTAGATTGAAGGGACTAGTGGAGAGGTAAACAACTGTAGCTTATCAGAGGTAAATTCATTGCCCCGGTTAGCTACACTATCATTGAGGGTTCGTTCTCTAGCCTTTCCAGATGGCTTTGTGCTTCCTAAATTAAAAAGATATGACATAGCCGTAAATGAATATTGCAGCAACAACCACCCAACACCTAGATCCTTGAAAATCAAGGGCGTCTCCTTACATGCTTTTAAGGAGTTATTTTGGAATATAGAGTATATTTGTCTTACTAGTATTGCTGGTTGCCAAAATTTGGTCCCAACCCTGGACCAAACAGCATTGAGTAAATTGACTTCTATTACACTTGTAAGTTGCAATGATATGGAGTGCCTCATTGACACTAGAAAGCAAGAGTTGACCATTAGTTTGTCTGTAGTTCTTCCAAAACTAACTTCTATTAAGATTGATGGTTGTTCTAGATTGGCATATGTTTTCCCAATCTCTTTGGTTGAAGTTTTTTAACAGCTTAAGGTGTTGCACTTGATGAACTGGACTCAACTAAACCAAGTCCTTTGTCCAATAAGAGAAACCGATCATGGAAATGACCTTGTGCTTAGACTACCATCTCTGCAGGTCTTGAAAGCGATAAACTGTCCCCCAATTCACAGCTTTTATCGTTCTGGCTCAGATAAAGGTAACCAAAAGTGTCAAATCCTTAAAAATGGCTCCAATTCACCTATATATTTTATGCTGAACATGTAAATTTTTCTCAAAAGAAAATATTCCCAAGCTCTTTTGTTCTGTTGGTTATGGTTTCAAAAGAATATTTTTTATAGTTTGCTTATTCATAGCTTTGAAATATATACCTATCAAACATACAAAACTGCTATTTCCATGTTGGCTGGACTTATCTTCGCATTTGGCATTTGAATAACCAGCATTTTAACATAGTAATGTTCTAATATTCAATATTCACTGATGGTAGTGTGGTTTGCACAAATTACACCTTTCTGAGTTAGGAGAAGGGAGCCGACTATACGCCACAATTGTACCTCAATGCAAGTTGCCAAATACTATAGAATACTTATCAGTAGGGAATTTTGAAGAGGCATTTTAGCTTCAAGGTGGAGGCGCCCTCTCATGTTTGAAGGTATTGAAATTGGAGGATCTAACTGAATTGAGGGTTATATGGAAAGGTCCTATCCGAGCTGTAACCCTTCAAAATCTTACTGAATTGGTGTTAGTTGATTGCAAGGGGTTGACATACATTTTCCCAGCTGTCTGTGCAACAACTTTGTCACAACTGACCATCTTAAAAGTAGGAGGTTGTGAGGAATTAGCGCAAATCATTGATAAGGAGGATCAGATTTCAGCTTAATCGTCGTTGTCGCAGTCATGCTTCCCTAATCTTACTCACGTGACTATCAAAAAGTGCAAGAACTTGGAAAGCCCTTTTTATGTTAGCGTTGCTCATTGCCTTCAAAAACTTACATATTTATGTGTTGAAGAAGCATTTAAACTAGAGCAAGTATTTGGAAATGAAGACAAACATGAGCAACCCAATGTCAAAGCAGAGAAAGAGAGAGTGCTGCTTCAATTGAAAACTCCAACTCTTGAGAAATTGCCAAGCCTGATAAGATTTAGTCCAGAGGGCTATCGATTCATATTTCCAGCATTGGATTTTTTGTTGGTAACAGCATGTCTCAAAATAACTACAATTTTCTCTCTTGATTCAGAGCATTTTGGGCATGCTAAAGCAGAGGTACGTCCCCGAATTCTTTACTTAATGTAGTTTCTTAATAATGTTTAATTAATGGGGTATTTGATCATAAATATACGATGACTTTTAGTAAAAAAAGAAAGTACAGTATTAAGTTCATTGTTGTTAATTTCATTGTCTGATCATGCTTTATTTGCTTAATTAAGCAGATGACTCAATCAATGGACAAATATACGAAGGAAGAATATGTTGAAGAACTTGAATGGCCAATTGGCTGTGATATAGATTGGAGTCGTAGCTCACAACAAGGTGTCAACGGTTATAATCTGATCATAGCAAAAGCATTAACGTCAGTTATGTGAGAGGAAATGGAAGAAAAAAAAACCCCAGTTTAGAGATTTTTTGGCTGTTAAGTTGGCCAAACCGGTAAAATTGCAGTTGTAAGAAAAACGGGAATCGATTTTTATTTTTTCTTTATTTTTCAGTCACTGGTTTGAGGCAGTAAAAAAGCCATACTAGATTGCAAAAAACTAAAATTCTATGCCCCCCTCACAAGGGGAAAAAAATAAGTAAATACAAAGTTCTGCAATAATATTTTGTTCCCTAGTAATTACAATGCCGATAATGAGGGATTCTGAAGGTGGGTGTAGTTAGGACAATTTCCAGTTCAAGAAAACTCAGAGAGCACAGCATGTCATGCAAATGGCAAGTAAAAATTGGTAAATATCCTACTAATTAAAACAAAAATCACTGGACACAAGATAATCTAAAATAGGAGCTTCAACAATATGCAGCAGAATTTAAACAACGAAATCTGCGAAAACCATACCCTAGAGTTGATTGATAATTAGCAACTACCTATTCATTGAGCCAACCAGCTGAATTGTGATGTGAATAAGAGTGGTATGGACCAGGGGCGAAACCCATAGCATACGCAGGTCGGGGTGCTCGAGGATCAGTCATGGGAGGTGGTCTAGGATCATAAAAGGCATTTCTATTCCCCATCGGTGGCTCAGGCCCCGGAGTACCCATCCTTGTGTAGTTCAATTCATCTAGACGAGGAGCGTACCGCTGTGTTGCAGACATATTCATCTTGTAGGGTGGATTCAGTGGAGCACTGGGGTGCTGTCCGTAAGAGGGAGCTGGCATGGATCTCATTGGATCATATACAGAGTTCAACCCAGCCGGATCATTTCTCTGAGTAGATAGATCAGGATTTTGCCCATAGAGACGAACTTGTGACCGAATATTACATTCTCTTTCCATTTCATTGGCGTAAGGTCCATAACCAAGATTTTGGCCTCCAACTGAATAAGTGTTGTTATTTATTGTGTATCTTCTTCCCATTTCAGGAATGCTGGTCCTGGTGTCACCAAATGAAGTTCCACGCAGGACCTGTGAACTATGCATGTTGGGATTCAGATGCTGGTTAGCATTCTCACCGAACCCAGTAACTGAAGGCAACCTAGAAGATTTTGAGGAGACACCTTCCACCGAGGATCTACTACCCGCCATATTGGACGAAGAAGAGTGAGGAATTCCACTGTACATCTCACTTCTAGGATTCCTTCCTCCATTCTGTCTATCTGTTCCCCTTCCATGATTTTCTTGACGATGCTTCTTCTTCTTCTTCTTCTTACTCGAGGTTTCCATGGATTGGTTCTTCGCATGGCCATGATTGTCTTGTCCGTCAGTCTCACACTTTGGGTGAGGAGAGCACTCTTTTGGAGTCTCTGTCACAGATTTCTCTTGTTTACATTCCTCAACTTTATGATTTTGCACATGATCTTTCAACTCAGAAGCATCATTACGACGATCGTCATCCTGCAATGGCAGTTCAGATATGGATGTTTCATCGATATTCATTTCCTGATTTGAACTCTCAGGTTCCCTGGGTAGGTGACCATGGCTTTCAGCTATGCTCTTGTGCTTAGCTGAAAAATCAGAACGACTCCAAAGATAGAGAGGTGGAGCCATCACATTCCACTGGTCCATTTGTTTGTCCTTTGCATCAATAGAGCCAGGCAGGTAAAATGACTGTAAAACGAGATGCCAAAGTCACCCACAATACCGCAAGAATATAATAAGAACATCACATGAAATTCATCGACAACAAAACTGCACAAAACATCTCAGTTACCTTCCCAGATAAGAATTGATTATCCTCCCAAACTAATTCATAAGAAGATTTCAAAAATTTCTTTTTATCCAACCTGGTCAAAGCCTAGAAATGTGAGTGTTCAAGAGAGAAAGAAAGAGAGATAAAGAGAGGGGGGAGGGGTAAATACTACCTTTCTGTTTCCGGTGGAACAATAAGGATCAACAGTTTTGGGTTAAACTCAAGGGCCTTGTCAATAAACTTGTTTGCCAAAGCAGCTTTAACTCCAAAAGGAGGATTTAGCCCCATTATCTACTCAAGAAACGAATAAAAAAATTACGTAAAATATGGCAACAGGGATACATACATAAGAAAGAATGCCTTACCAACTTTGACCCTTTTGGCAACTCCTTTGGTCGCAGAGTCATCCAATCCCTCCTCTCAAAATTAAAATCATTCTGCCAAAGAAAAAGGATATCAGCCACAAAAAAATAATTAGGAAAATATAAAAACAAGAATTCTGGATTTTTTAAAGATGTATTTAAACAGTCAGGGTCCTCTTTCACATGCAGCAAGAATGGTGAATACCATTTTCAAACCATGATGAGGTTGACATCGAGCTTGACCTCTAGAGCAACCATAATGTACATCCATAATGCATAAACTGATTTATTAGAAATAAATACAGGAAACTATAGCATACCTTAGCTTGGAAAATATCATAGTTTTTGTATGAGCACTTCTTCCCCGTTTCTTCAAGCTTTCTTTTCATTAATAAACTAAAATCATTAGCACCACAACAGAAGTCGACAATCTGTCCACGGAAATCATTAACAATCAGACAACCAGCTCAAATTCCATCTCATCTTCTGTTATAGAGCTGTATTTATTAGATGAAGGAAAGAACTGTCAACAAATAACATCCTTGTCGTTTTTCCAGCTCCTGATAAAAGAATATAAATATGGCAAGCCACTTAGGGTTTACCAGATTTTGGGAATTACTGTACATTCTTTCCCTAGGATTTTTATTATTGTGTATATCCACGCATAGACAGAACTTTGTAACCAAAATATTTCTTTTCCTTTTCTTTCATGATCTTTTTCACTAAGAATATGTGCAAGAAACATTTCATTATGAAGCAAAGATCAAAGCGTAATCCCATAGACTAGAGTGCCAAAACATAAAAAGCAAAAGAATAAAACGTAGGCAGGAAGAGAGGGGAAAAAAAAAGGGGGGGGGGAAGGTGGGGGAGGCACAAAAACCCTTACTGTATCACCATCTTGCACATACCAATGAAGTCTATCAACGATCTGCACATTTAACACCAGGCTTTAGAGCTTCACAAGCATTATCAAAGTAATTCTAGAAGCATCAAACCATAATAGAACATGTAAAAGGTACAAATGACTTGGATCAACACTAACAGCATGTGTGGCAATCTACAAATTAAAAACCATGCTTTACGTTTCACAAGAGTTATCTAAACAACACACCATAATAGACCATGTAAAACCTACAAATCATTCAGTTCAATACCGAAAGTATATAAGGTAAAAGCCACAAAATGGGGGAACAAAAATGAAACATTGACAAACTATAGACATTTATTTGTGAATAAGATTTTATAAGTGAGGGCAAAATGGAATTCCCTATTCGTTAGGACAAGGTTTCTAAGAGTTGTAACCATTGTTTATAAACAATTGATGTCAATAGTTTCAGTATGAATTTAGCTGTTTGGATGTCAAAGTCGGGTTCTATCTGTACCCTAGCCCATTTCTCCTTGTGTTCCCGCCTTTCTTCTCTACTTTCTCTCTTTATTCTCCGTTTCCCCTTTTTCTACCTCTATCCCTACCCTATTTCTCCTCTTATGTAACATCAAAAAACTAAAACTCTGTTAGATGAGCAAAAACATGGTCACACGAATTCAGACAGTGGAATCCAACCATCTTAACCTCTCTTTCAAGTTCCCCAAGTTTCAAATGGATAACTCATAGCATGCAAATTCAAACAGTGGAATCCAACCCCTCTTTACCTCTCTTTCAGGTTCCTTAAGTTTCAAATGGATAACTCATGTAAACCCAGTAAAATCCATATATCTAAAACTTGCAAAAGGCAGCATATCAGACAAACTTATATCATAAAACAGACAATTGAGCCAAAATGTTGCATGCATCAACGTAACAATTACAAAAGGCATAAAAACATCAGGGAACTTATAATAATAACAGCACATTTATCAACAATTGAATTAGAAGATACCAGAACTAAAGGATAAGAAAAACAATAGAATTTACCTCTTTAAGTTTATCCACTTTAGTAAAATGGCGACCAAAAGACGTGTAGCGCATGCCATATAGAAAAGGTGCAAGATATACTTTGAGTTTGTTCTGAAAAAAAAAATAATTTTAATAAATTCAAGACCAAGAAAAAGAGAGAACGAGACAGAGCACCAAATTTGCAATAGCCTTGCAGTGTGTATGATATGTCTAGGGAAATATTGAAGGAAACAGGCCAGTTATAAAATTTCACATCAACTTCTTTTAAGAAATAGGATAAATAAGAATTGATGTGTATCCTAAACCAAGCACTAGTGTTGCAATGAAACATAAATAAAAGCAGACTCCTTCAAAATCGAAGTCATAGATACTGACTAAAACTCTTTATTAAATTAACTGGTGAGGGGGGATAATTATAAACGATTAGGATTAATAACCTGCCACTTAAATATCTGGTTTAGAACCTCTGGCTCACAAACAGCTTGAGCATCTTCAATACTACAGCCATCCTCTAGTTTTGCTAAAGCCATTCGAACAGCCTGCAAATAGTGAATAAAAACTCAAAGAAAAAGGAGAACACAAAAACAGAGTGAAACCATACCTTTGCTTAAAGTTATAACGCAAGGTTATTTGGAATAATGAAATACCTCAACTGAACCCTCTATCTTTCCAAGAGTGATAGTTCTGTCCACAACACTTTTTGATGAATATGCATGTGTAGAAGGAACTTTTTGCTTTGCTATTATGTCTTCTAAAGTCACTGATGATTCAGCCTCCTTCATTAAATCGAGTAATCTAAATTGCAAAGAATAAGTTCATGAACAAGTGACATTTGATGCATAAACTAAAACATCAAATCAGGTAAGTTTATCCCTATGTGATTTAGTGTTAGGAAACAAGAAAATAAAACCAATGCAGAATTAAAAAAAGACCACCTTCTCTCAGAATCAGCATCTAATGAAGGCATTACAGAGCTTTTCCTTTGTGCAGCAGAGTTGACCATTGCAGTCTTATTAAGACCACCTTTAAGTGTATCTTGTCTCCCAGGTTTAACCTGCTCACTCTCCTGAGTCATATAGGCAAATATTCTTTCCCCTATGGAGGTCTTGTTTCCATCAGCTGAAGAGGATTTGCCCACCTCCACTGGCACAGACTTTGAATTCTGCCTCAAAGGCTTTTTGAATGCACCAGTGGCTTTGACTTTCTTTAGGGAATTTGCCCCAGGAGTAACTTTTTCACTCTTTTTGCTAGTTTGACCATCTTTTACAGCAAAGGATGACTGCTTTGCCAATTTCAAGGCAGTTCTTTCCCGTGAAGTGTCTTCCAATGCAATAGTTTTCTTCTTCAAGCCAGCCTTTTCATGATTTGTGAGCAAATCTGATGCCTTTCTTTTCTTCCTTTCGTCAAAAGCAATCTTCCTGTCTTCAACAAAGGGGAATTTTATATGGCCCCTTTCCGGAGTCCCAATGTCATCTTCAATCTTATGTTTTCTAGCCAAACCAACAGGATGAACAATTTAGCAAACAATTAAAGCAAATAAAAGCATGAAAACAACACATTTAAAACACTTACAAACAATATATCAGTATGCGATTGACAAGTAGACCATCCCAAGCCCTTGTTATAATACCTTCTTCATCTATATCATCAAATGCAATCTCTCTGGTTTAAGCAAAAAGACATCCAGTAGACTGTCAAACATAGGACATATTCTGATAAAATGTGCTTAAAATATAAATAAAAAGAAGAAAAATCTCAGTGTACCTTGGTAAGCATTTCCTGTGGTATGATGTAGGGCAACGTCTACACAAAGCAAACTGTAGCTCCTGGACCTTCTTGTTTTCTCCTTGTTGACAAACACAACATTTATGAATGGGGCATGTAAAAAATTCCCCTGCTGAAATTTTTTGCCCATGCTCTTCTGCAGCAACATTATCCCCCTTGTGGATCAATTTTGCCACACAATGTGGGTGATAAAAGCGGCCACAAGTTGCATTACTGCAGCGAAAGACCTGGCAAAATAATTGAAATTTTTTGAGCCATTGAGCAGGAAGTTGCGATTAAACTAGAAGAAATCAAAATCTATTGAAAATGACTAAAAGACCAACAGAAGTTATAAAAATAAGATTTATCCAAAAAAGTTTGAAAAGAAGATCAATTTTAGCTAAACAATCTGATAGGTAAAGTGCCATTAAGACAAATAGACCAATGCTACAAAAATATGACGTTCCTACCACTATTTATTATTTAGGATTGATTTCACTATGACTCGATTTGTTGCATGGAATGATCAATGACATCGCTAGGTAAATACCTCAGCACCAGAGGACTTATCAGATGAGCCTAACTTCCCACAAGCAAAGCACTGATGCTGATTATATTCACAATTCTTGCATAAAAAAGTCTGCATTGCCTGCCATTTAGTAGGGATTAATAATTAGAAAAAAAGGCAGCAAGAAACTAAAAACCCCATAAAGTAAAAATAGGTCACTAGCTTACTTCAACTTGCTTCTGAGTAAAGCCAAGAGATTCACAGACAGATTCTTCACCGGCCTCTACAGTAGCATGAAATGATCTCATGCACCTTCCTTCACAACATAGAAGCTCACCCCCATTGTCACAAAAAGCACAAACTGAATCAAATAATTCATCATTGTCGTCATCATCATCATTAGAATCATCTAGCTCAGGGCCATCAACCACATCATCAACTATAAATCCAGAAATTGATGCAGCTCGAACATTCTGATTGATCAATAAGTACATTTGCTCAAAATAATGTAAAATTGTGAGGGGGGAAAAAGCATAAAACTGAATAATAGGCAAGGAGAAATAAGAAACATATAAGTGGAAAAATCTAACCTCATCAGCAAGTTTCCTCTTTCGGGGCTTCTCCTCCAAAAACGAGTGCAAAAACTGTCCAAAACATAAACCTTCCAATGAATTCAATTGCACAAGGAACCAAAAAGATATCATCACCATTGCAGATTAATACATGCTAAACACAACTCCAACATTATCCGATGACAAATAACATTTGAATGCACAAGAGAATTCTACCAAATTACATACAAACCTTGGATTTTGCTAAGGAATCATCACTTTTGACAGCTTCAACAATCAACTCCATGTGATCCACCAAATCATTTTGTGAAGGTTTTACCTCGTACAAGCTGCATACAACTGAAGAAGTGAAAAAAAAAAAAAAAAAAAAAAAAAAAAAAACCAAAAATTTCCTCCTTGGAAGTTGAAAAATACACCCATAAAAGTGATAAACTACCTAAAAGTTTTAGCTAACTGTTCCCACAATGATTTCCCTGACAAATCAGGATTCCAACTAAGAAGATGCAGGCAATGAACCGATATCAAAATACTCCTAATCACAGGCTCAAAACTCTTCCTCGGCTTTTGTAGCTTAAGCCATCCATTTTCTTTACTTAAAACCGAAATCTCCGGCTTCCCAACATTAGACAGATCAAATTTCCAGGTAGTGACATGCTTGCAAATTGTTAAGAGCCCATCATCGGCTGTTCCTCTCAAAAATATCTTCTTTTTAGCTCCATTAATTAAGCCTTCTTTTCCCCCCAATTGAAGCGGCAACTCAGAAAAGCAAACTGCCTCATCTTTTTCATCATTAAAATAGTAGTTTGAGACGGAATGGATTAAAGCCTCTTCTTCTTCGTCATCAAATAACGCCATGACCACCCTGATGGTGTTAAAAACAATAAAGGAAACAATTAACTAGAGTTTATTAAAAATAATGCAATTAACTGTAAAAGAAACTGCAACAACATTAATTTGCAAGGCCTCTTCTTTTTTATCATCAGAAAACGAAATTAACACTCTGATCATATTAAAAAACAATAACAAAAATCATTAACTAAATTTGATTACACTAAAAGAAATTGCAACAACAATAATTACGACTAAAAATTTAATGTAAACGCTGATCACATTACAAAAATCAATAAATAAAAAAAATTCAAAAGCGAAGAAAACAAAAATCTAATGGAAATTACTTGATTCTGGTTAGGAAACGAGAGAGGGAAAAAAAAGTACTAAAAAAATCCAGAAAGAAATTATTTTCTCTTTTCCTCT
>JBBYHK010000001.1:11565778-11585902 GCA_038382065.1 Adansonia grandidieri | reverse complement strand
GAAGATGTCAGAGAATATGTAATTTTTCAAAAATCCGTTAAATACGTGAAAAAGCATAAAAAATTTAAACATATCAATTGGAGACACGGACCTACACCCTACTTGAAGAGAGGTTAAAACTACAATTCCTAAATCTTGCAAATCAAAATATTCTTCACAGGTCTTTGTTGTTTTCCAATCAAACACCTCAAGGGCTTTGCTTTTTTAATACTCTTTAAGCTCTCTCGTGACTATCCTACAGACTGGAATTTGGATTCACATGTCATATATGAATTATAAGATATATATATATATATATATATTGGTATCAGCGAACTTCAAAATCTTTGCTATAAATTAACTCTAAGAGTATTGCTTGGCATTGGAGTTTATATATAGTTTCAAGTCAAGAAAAATGGCTAAGGCTAGAGAGAAACTTTTGTTAAATTGCTTGGTTGCAACATTGCTGCTCATTTCAATGGTGGAAGGAGCCGATCAGCCAACCATATGTAACATTCCATTGAACAAGCTGGAGCAGTGCCGACCGGCGGTCACCGGGAAACATCCTCCACCACCAACCAAGCAATGTTGTAGTTCGATCAAACATGCCGACTTGACATGTCTCTGCAACTTCAAGGATGCTCTTCCTGCCTTGAAAATTGACCCTGCCGATGCATTTGCTTTGCCTAAGAAATGTAAATTTAATGTTCCCATACCACCACAATGCGGGGGTAAGTTCTTAAAGAAAACAGTTTCTGAATAACGAAATGATACAGGTTAAAGATTTAAGACCTGATTTATTGTAGTTTTATCGTTGTTTTCATCTTTGGTAAAATCAAAATATCGGATTTAACTGGTATATTTTGTTGTTTGCAGCCTGAAGCACTTCAAGTTACAGCCACTTCAATGTTCCTCAAGACTTTTTTTTTTTCACCATCTGACTGAAGATTGTGAATCATTTTGAGATGTTATTTACATTGAAACTGTTTGTGTTCTTTTTTCTTTAATAATTTGTACCATCTTTCTTCTTGTCGCAGTAATCTTTCTTTTATAGCAATCATCAACCATTAAACATAAAATGGTGGCATTACCCAGAAAGTAATAACAGCAAGATCTTAAAGAGAATAAGATGAAACATATGAAACAAAATCATAAGAGGAGCTCAACTTAAAACTCTTATATATCTGTGAGACATTTCACTGCAATGTCTCTCTCGAAAACATTTCTGCAAGTTTCACGGTCCACAAGTCCGAGTGCCTACTGAGCTTAACGGAAGTGCCAGCTTAGGCAGGCGGATGTTCCTGGAGTCTCGATCAGTGACACTAGACTGCTGTTGTTACCAGCAATGCCTTCTTACACAAACATGGAAGTCTGAACGTCTAAACCAGACTCATTCAATTCCTCTAGCATAGCAACTATCTCAAGTTGCAAAGCAATCATGCCGCCAATGTACGAACATTCAAATCCGAATAGGGGTTTCAGGAAAGGGGAAAACTTACTATCATCAACTGGTCAGGCCGTGACATGTTTCAGCCTGAGCTTCACTACTGCCTATAACAATTTCATGAAATTGGCACGATGTTGGCCATCTAACATTCTGGTGGACTGCTAAGAGGGCCTCCAAATATCGGCCTCATATAGGTGTCATCGAACTTCCTCCAGTAGAAATGTACAGTGTACACAGGTCTTTCGATCAACATGCTCAAACTATCCTTTGCACGAAGGATATTGGTTGAGGCAGATGCTTCGAAGGAGAGCAAAGGGAGGGCCATGTCCTCCTTGGGGGATTTCGATCCTTGACCGCTATCACTTTTATCAATTACGCGGTGAGGAAGCAGGTAGTATATAAGGGGTTTCGTTAGGAAACCAAACACCTGAAACAAAATGATTTTCCTAGAATGTCAATCACAACTTCATTTAGTTTTGTGTGGCAAGGCATTAACCGCTTATAACAGTAAAAGGACAGCAATCGAGAAAGCATTATGTTGAAGAAAAAAATTAGTTACCTACCAGCGTAGTGAACAGGACAACAATTATGGTGTTGGTTATCATTGCAGCATTGACCGGATCCCATGTAACACCAGAAAATGTGAACTGTAATAATGAAGCAAGAAAATCAGTAGGAAAGTGGAATCCCGATAAGCATTAGTTATACAAGCAATTCAGACATTATTCTAACCATATTAGAACAGCTAAAACAATTGAGAAGAAAAAGCACCTGTTTAAAAGCCAAAGCAATCGACACCGCGCCTCTCATTAGCCCTGCCCACCAGATAACCACCTGGATAAATAAAATGCTCATAAACTTCTATTCAAGTTCAACCAATCACATAGGAAATTTCTTGCAAGAAGGTTAGCCTGGAAAGGTTGAATTAGTAACCTGGTGTTTAAAAGTTAATGGCGGTGGTCTCTCCGGATGCCTGTTTATATAACTGGAGAAAGCAGAGAGAGGGAACACAAAAGCAGCACGTCCGAGCAATATTAGAAGAACTAAGGTGCCAAAGCTGCCCATTAAAGTCCAGAAACTGAAAGCGACAACTCAAAACCAAAATCAGAAGCTATGAGGTCAATAGATGTAAACTGGTTTAGAAGGAAAAAAGGTAAAAGCATAAGTAGACACCTCAGTCTAGTCATCTTCCACTTCTCCATGTCAAGAGCATCCATTCCTACATATAGAAAGATGAAGGTTTCTGCAACAAATGACAAAACTGCAAATATATGCCTGCAAAAAAAAAAAAAAAAAAAGAAGAAGAAAGAAAAACAATAATTAAAGGAAAATGGTGTGATGTAAAGCCTTGTTGAGCTCAATTAACCAAGGAACTTTAGTTACTAATAAAATACATGCCTTGTTGTGATTCTTGAACTTTCAGTCACATTATACCATGCATAGTGCGACATCAGAATTCCACAGAAGAAAACGGTGAGAATCCCACTAAGGTCTAAGAGCTGCAAAAAGAAATTGCTATTGAAAGTAGAACCGGAAATCACAGACTCTATTCGTTTTTTATAAATAAGATTGTAAGAATGAAGAAGGTTATTTCTGTTAATGATAGTAGCATTGATGGAATGCCAATTTGGCGGACTTTTCCATTTGTTTATATTCATAAAACTTTAAATTTCAAGCTTTGACCAGGTGTTACCTCGGCTAACATGTAAGACAGATATGCCATCAAAACCATAATAGCGAGTTCGCGAACAGTTGAATGTCTGCAAATGAATAAAGATACAGGTTTTACTAGGATGTCTCCACTATGAACGAAATAGAAACAAAGAGCATTATGGCATTTTCCATTGATTTTTTATTTGGAAAATTCATAACCTTCCAATGGATAAGGCTTTAAGCGAATACGCTGTTACAAGTCCAAACTGCAAGAGAACAACAAATAACATGCCAAGATTAAGAATTACCAAGACTAGATCAAATCCTAACACCATAACATAAGACATTAATTCTGCAAGAAAAAGGCTTTAAGGGCAGTAACGCACAGTAACACCAAGAGCAGTACTTGTTGAGAACAGGTAAAAGAAATCTCCAATCAATTGGAGAGACGTTCTGCTGTTAATTCTTGTAATATCAATCTTTTGAATTGCGTTGAAGAGAACTACCGACGTTGCATCATTCACTACTCCTTCTCCAAAGACTAGGCTGTATAATAAAGGAGTTTCATCTTGATGAAGAACCTATAACGAAGGCATCAAATCTAAAGTACTCTTCCTGTGAAATAATTAAAAAGAGAGAGAGAGAGAGAGAGAGAGAGAGAGAGAGAGAGAGAGAGAGAGAGAAATTGCAAACCGACCAACCTGCAATGTACAAACTGTATCTGTTGATGAGAAAATAGTTCCTACAGCTGGAACAGAATAGCATGAAATTCGAAGACAATTCTAGCATGAAATTTAGGATTATTTGACAGTGTAAAATCATTAAGGATCTCACCGAGATAGTCTCGTGCTGTCAAACCGACGAATCCAATCTTGGGGAGCAGCCACCAACTGCCTAGGACAAGAGTACCATCCATGAATTTAGAAATACTTGATGCAAGTTGTTTCACGAATAACATCTGACAAACAGGAAAAAAAAAATCAAAGCCTAGATGGAATCGAATTATTAAAATTACCAGCTGCAATTATTGAGGCTGAGATAAAAACCC
Organism: Adansonia grandidieri; assembly: GCA_038382065.1. NCBI lineage: Eukaryota > Viridiplantae > Streptophyta > Magnoliopsida > Malvales > Malvaceae > Adansonia > Adansonia grandidieri. The sequence goes on along the minus strand of JBBYHK010000001.1, from coordinate 11,581,775 downwards.
CAATTACTCCAAACAGCATGATGGTTATGAAGTTCTGAAAGAACTGTTTCTTCTTTACCTGAAATCTGCAAGCAAACCAGCAGATAATGAAGTTATAGCTAGTTTTAAAAAATTCAAGTTAATTCAACAGACGAAAATTTGCATGACATTTGAAAGTTGATATTACCCTGCATTGAATATAATAGGTGGAAGGAGATATATGAAGAACAGTTCTTCATTGAATCTTAGGATGTGAGAGCTTTTTCCTTTGCTGAAGAACAAGATTACTGTTCCAGCAATGCATCCCTGACCAAAAAAATGTCGATTTTAAATAAGGCTTCCATAAAGACTTTAAATATTTTGCAAAGAACTGAAAACCAAAGCCCTGGTGGGAAAATAAGAGCAGTAACATATTAAAAAAAAAGTTGCAAACAAATGAGAGAAAAGAGAGAAGTTACTATTAAGATTGCAGTGATTGATTCATTGACCCATCGGTTCTCTTCAAGTAAGTGTCCTATAAGTAAACACAGGCATAGAATTGCCACAAACACTGAAATAGGCACCACTTTCTCATGCTGATGAGATAAGTTTCTTATAAACTCAAATATCTCCATTCTTGTTCCCTCTTTACTATATTCTGCTTTTCTTTTAATTTTTTTTATTAGATGGTGCTGATCAACTAATTAATACGTTCTTTTAGGATTCAGTGTCAGGGAAAAAAGGAAACCTCGACTTGGCAGATTGAAAGTTGATTATGAGATGGAAAAACTACTAGAGAAAGAAGTGGTGATGAGTTTGCCCGGAAAATGGGTGTTTGCTGTTGACAATATGACACGTAGGGTTCCACTTTGCATGGATATTGCCAGGTGCCACCATCAGCATAAATTATTTACAACATTTTGTTGCGAAAAGGTCTGAGAGACTGATCAGAAAGGAATCAAGTTTTAGCATATCGGTTGAAGGATTTGCTTGTAAGATGTTTGCAGGGTAAGGCCCAGTTTGAAACTTCTCAATTGGGCCGTCTCAGGATATCCATCACAAAGTTTTAGATATCTGTTGAGGGATGGGATTGCTGTAATGTTGGGGCACTTCGGGAGTGACAGTTATGAATTTAAGGGTGAGATACGAAAATAATAAAAAATTATCTTTATTTTGAATTTAAGGTATTAAGAATAAATATCACCTTTAATTGATTTAAACTTAAATAATTATCAAATATAAATATGTATTTGATATGAATATATTTAATTTTTAAAAAACTTTTATATATGTTTAAAATATTATATTTGACACTTGTATTTGAATTTGTATTAAATATAAATATTTTAAAAAATTAAATTGTATAAAATAAATATGAAATTTATTTGCATATGACAACATATATCAACATATAGTGGTAAACAACACATGGCCTACCATGTTTTTTTTGATTCGTCCTGCAAAGTTCAGAAGACTATAGTTTCCTATAATTGTAAAACTATATTATGATGTTAACATTAATGGTAATAGTAAAACTATAGCCTTAAATCTATATTTATCCATCCTTACTTTAAAATTGGTGACCTAAATATTCAACATCCGGCCGTCATATATGTTAATTTTAAATCCCATTATATATGATTTTATGTTAATTTTATGTTTTCTCTAGGTTTAATATCATATTAATTTGTTGATGTATGTTAATTGATTGATTTTACACGCATAAAGACTTGTTTGATAAATTATATTTTAAAAAATATGTAATTATATACATGCTTTTAAAAGAAAAAAATTAATTGAGTTAAAAATCATATTGTTAAAATCAAATATATCCAATAAAAAATAAGTTGTCTTCACTTTTTGGCTTGATTTGGTATTTAAAAAAACTTTTTTCAACCAAAGCGGGTTTAGGTTCTTTGAATAATTCAAAACGATGGAACGTAATGCACTTCCAAGTTAGTGGTAGAGTCCCTTTCCTTTGAACAATTCTTCCTCTCCTTACCCCAAAATATACTACACGAGTTTTACTCATTGACTTGCTGCCCATATTTTCTAGTCCACTTGTTAAGTCATCTCTTTCTCAATCTCATCGACGATGATTGGTGTGATATGTTCGTAATTGATATTTAAGTTTTGAGAATCATATATAAATAAGAAAATTATCGAACTGACGTGGGCCAATCATTTCATTCCACGTCAGCATAATTTGGGATCATTTATTTTATTTGTACATCCACGTGGTAACATACTGGAATTATATGTGAGAGAAATTTCCTGCTTCGAATTATAATATATGCCAAGAATAATAAAGGGATATAAAATCAAAACGATATAATAAAATTGAACTATATGTTATTTAACATATAAATTATCAAGAAACTGTTTTAATATATAGTCTTATAAAGTCGTATTGGTTAATTATATTTTAATTTAATCCGTTGGGTTTTCGTTATTTTCTTTTATCTCTTAAAAAAAAAAAAACAGAATGCATCGTTTGATTTAAGTTTCAGGTTTAATTATTAATTGTTAGGAAATATGATTAATAACAGTTGACTTGCAAAAGCTTTAGTTGTCTTCTAATAAAGCCAGGCTTTTATTGTTTTTTACTTTGATTAAAATTTAAGTCATCTTCTCATGAAAGTGAATGAAAAAGCATAAAAGCAGTTTACATCAACGACTAGTACTGCATAGATTAGTTTCTGGGAAATCAACAATTTGATCTTTATTTTGTTCACTTAGCAAAGAAAAATCAAAGTCTATTTTTTTTTGTCATCAAAATTAAATCCAAATTTTTTTTTCACGTATGAAAATGATTGTAAAATAAATAGGGGAAGTGAGCATTGTGGTCCATATGATAATTAAGTAGATTAAGATTAAATTTAATTAATATTAAAGTGATATTATTTAATAAATATTATTAAAATTAATTACTCTAGTTATAAGAGTTAAACTCTACTCCAGAAACTAATTAAAATACAGACTCTTTAATGTTAGAATATAATTTTAATTAATTATTTAATATAAATCTTTAGTTTAGTATGTATAAAATACTTATGCATTACCATAAGTTAATTATTTAAAAATAAAAAAATTGACTAGAGGGCTTATATAAAGTGTTTATCTTCGTGTATTTGAAGTGAGATTGCATTCTTAATCAACAATAATAAAATATTTTTTTTAATTTAAATATTACATAGACAATTATTTTTTTTTTTTCATATAATAAAATTACTTAACAATTTGATCCTTTTCCAATGCCTCTCAATCCCTCGTAAAGCAACTTGCAATTAAGAAGAAGACATTGACTTTATGTTTTTGCTTTTTGCATTTCTTCACTGATTTTATAATAATTTTTTTGTTCTCCCTTTTCAAATCAAATATTGATTAAAATATGAAAACATGCATGAAATAATAAGTATAATTACAAGTCATTCTAAGAGGTTTAAACAGAAAAATACATCATCTCATTTAATCTACGTATCTTAAAACTTTTATTTTAAAAATCAAATTAAAAAAAAAAAAAAGGCATTGGGTTATCATTTTTTAAATTATTATCACTTCCTTTGTAGTATCGATAATTGTACGATTTATCGATAAAAAAAATAAAAAATTTAATTATTATAAAAGGATTCTGCCCAAAAGAATTACTTAATTTATAGAAGTTAACATGGCGGAATTTTCGTAGATGGATTGAGAGGCGTCCCCTTCAACTTATGACCCTTGTCCTTGAAGCAATTACTGGCCACTCAGACACAGTAGAGAAAACAAAATAATTGTAACCACAACAATTGATTTTGCCAATGTCAGAAGAAAAAAAATATCTTAGGTTTTTGAGTGTTTCTCTTTTGGAATGCCACTTTATTCATGTGTCCATTAACTCCTAGTTTTTCTGCCATTCCAATGTCGAAATAGAATAACTCCTAGACTTTCGATTTATTTTATTATAATAAATTATATTTGAAATTCATTTTATGCATAATTATTCCTTCTTTTTACTCAGAAAAAATTACTTTTTTTTTTTTTATAAAATTTATCTGCAAAGGTCAAGTAAATCCTTAAAATCAAAGTTAGTCGACATGTTATCGATCAATCATTTTATTTTTAAGTTCAATAACTATATGAAAATTTATGAAATCAATTAATAAAATATTAAAATTTTAATTTTAACAATCAAGGTCACTTCATTGCTCTTAATCAAATAAAACTAAAAAATCACTAATATAATTTTAAATAGACATGATAATATTTGATATGATTACATGAATATGATATGCATAAAAACAAAGAAATATGATATGATATGACAATAATACATTATCAAATTTTATATAATATAAATTATAAATATAAAAAATTTAAAATATGATTATAATACGAATACATAAATTATCAACTCTAATTTTAAACTTGAATTAGATTAACAAAAACCATGCTTTCATTTATCAATAATAGTTTTTAATAACCTTTCTTAAAAGCACAACATTTGGATGTTTATGCATTGATTGAGTCAACACTGCAAACTTCTTAGTCTAAACACAATTAGCCAAACCTTTCAATTTCACCCATCAAAATTTGTTTGCTAATTCAATTGCCCCCAATTTGCTACAAAAATCTCTAGCAATTTTCCTTCCATTTGGTGGGCTCCCACCTGCGAGCGTGACCATTTTGCGCGTTTCGGTGGTGGTGACCTAACCAATGGGATAATCCCACGTGGGTACATGCCAGGGTGGCAGTGCCTGTGTTTTGGACCACATTGTAGCTGTCCTCCAACTAGAAACTTGGAGGCTTGGTGCACCGCACGGCCACCCCACTCTGGCTTAGGTTAGACGCTCGAGCCATGGATCCAAATAGATAACCCACGTATTTATATATTTTTTAATATTATAAATATTTTTGAAATATTATATATTTGACATAAATTTTTTATATATTAATAATTTATATTATATAACTTTTAATAGATTTAAATATTAATATTATATTAAAAATATATTATATTATATTTAATTTATATTATATTTTATCATATTTTTATTAATTTTTAATTATATTTAATATTATTAAATTTAAATTGTTTTCCTTTTGCAAAATTTAAGTTCATTTTCAGCCATTCAATGAGTGAAACTGGTGGGCTGGCCCGCTAATTGTCGATGCCGGTCTGGTCAGGACACTTACAGAGAATAATAGTGGCTTTGATTTCAACGAAATTTCACGCAATCATGCGGAAAATCTTCACCGAGAAAGAAAGTGTCTGATCCAAGTAACGTTCAAATAGATGGAGTAAACTACTTTAATGAAAGTAACGTTCTATTAATTTTTTTTTAAAATAATAATTTAATTATATTTAATCAATATTTGTAAATACTCATTAATTAAATCATAGTTAGAAATATGTTATGTGGAAAGTACATATCACAAGTAATATTATCTTTTTATCATTTTAAGAGATTTCAACTACTTCTTTAATAACTTCCAACTACCAACAAAAAAAATATCACTTGTAACTTTAAATTTATTATTGTAACAATAATTTTCTTTTATATTTCACTAAATATAAATTCACCTCTAAGACTTAAGGCTCTAAATATCTAAATAAAGTAAAAAATAAAAATAAAAATAAAAATTAATTTTAGGGCTCACGACAATCATGTGCAAGCGATCACACTCAATCATTATCCCCACAGCTTCGGACAAAAGCCTCCGGGAAGCCAAGGACCTTACTTAGATCGACTCCAGCTGAGCTTAGGCCGACGCGTAATTTGGTCGAGAAAAATCAATTTTATTAACTATAAATCATAATTAAATAATTTAATTAATTAAAATTGAATAATATAAATATTGAAACCGGCAAAAAAGCCAGCCTAAAAGTTTTCAGTATTTTTCTCTATTACTGGTATTCTCTTTTTTTTCCTCTCTCTGATCTTGGTACGGTTTACGAAGGAAGGAAGAAACCGGTGACGGAGATCAGTGGCGGTGCTGAGTTAAGTTGTCAGCGGAGGTGATATTTTCTGGCAATGGGAAGCTTACGTGGCATTTCAATTGTCATTTTTGTAGTTCAAGCTTTGTTAGCTTCAGTAGCCTTAGTTTCTGCTCAAGGATCTACTAATCGCTCTCGTTGGCAGACTCTAACAGGTGCGTTTCTCTCTTTAGATTCTTTCTTTATTTTCTTTTTTCAAGACTAATCAAATGATGAGGAAAAAGTTTTTTTTTTTTTTTTTCTAGTTTCTTGTTTAAATTTTTAGCTAGTTTTCTGTTTGGTTGCCAAGAAAGATGGGGAAATGTTGAAAGAAAACAGCTTGTTGAGCTGGAAGTATTTTCAAATTTTGTTTCTTGTATTTCGCTAGATTGTTAGTTTTTGTTTGGTTTACTGAAAAGTGGAATGATGAGAAAATTGCTCAAACTAATCTTACTTTGAGCTGCTTCAGCCTTTAGCAGATTCGTTAAAGTTGATTTTTCTTGCGTCATGTTTGAATTTTAGTTAGTTTGAGCATTTTTTTTTTTTTGGCAATGAAAATGGAGGAAAGATAAAAGAGTAAATTTAATGATCCTTCGATAAAAGGGAAAAAAAAAAAAAGAAAGGAAAAAAGCTTTTCAAGATTTCTCATGTTTTAATGATTTCCAACTTCTCAAAGCGGATATATTTTCCTTTTATATTTTAAGAAATTTTCACTTTAGTTGTTTTTATGATCCTTTTTTTTAAATTTAGTTATTTTTTATTTGGTTTCTGAGGAAGTGAAGGAATTAAAAATAACGATAAAATGCTAGTTTTCTTCTCTGTCAAAGTGAACTGCAAGCAATATTTTTGGGGTCTTTTGTGCTTTTATTGTTTCAGGTTTCCTTGAAATGTAAGTCTCTTTTTGAGTCTTGTATTTATTTCATTTATTCACTAGTAGATATTTTCGATTTTTATTGACAAGAAAATGGAACAAATTGATCGAAAATGCAGCTTCAAGTATTTCCTGATTTGCTTCTTTTAATATTTTTGCTTTTTATTTTGATTCTTCCTTCTTAAATTAAAATGGGTTTTCTTCTTCATTAAAAGTTTGTCTTTTTTTTTTTTTTTTTTTTTCTTCACTACCAAAGAGCTTGAGGTTTATCCTCCTTCATCTTCCATTGAATAGATGTTCTTCAGGGCGGGTTAAAATTCTGATAAACTCAGCTGAAAGCATGCTGAGCTACAACATTACACAATTTGTGTCTATAAATACATATAAGCATTTAACATTAACGTCCATAGCAGACAAAAGCTTTGTAAAGTTGATCTCCCTTTTTCTGTTGTTCAATAAGCTTGAACTGTTTTATTCCTTCTGCAGGGAATGCGCCTTTAGTGATAGCACGTGGTGGATTTTCTGGAATATTTGCGGACTCGAGTTATGGAGCTTATAGTTTGGCCATAATGACCAGTCCACCTAGTGTGATCTTGTGGTGTGATGTGCAATTGACAAAGGATGCAGCTGGAATTTGCTTTCCTGATCTTAAGCTAGATAATAATTCTAACATTGCAGATGTTTACGGGGATAAGCAGAAGTCTTACCTTATTAATGGGGTCTCTACCAAGGGATGGTTTTCTATTGATTTCAGTCTCGAGGAAATTGGAAATGTCATTTGTAAGTTAAGCTTACAATTTATCCTAGTTAGTTTTTTCTTTGTCATCATCAATGTTCTCTCGCCATCATTCATTAATTTTTGTCGTTGGTGCATTCTCATTATTATCATTATCTTCTCATAACTCTGCTTGATGGATAGTTAATTAACTTATGAGTGCCAAGTTCATCTTACAGATGTCAAAATTAGTTTTTAGTTTTGAATCATAAAATCCTAACTCATTTCCTAACCATTAGAACCTAGTTCAAGCAATTTTACAAGCAACCGGGTAATTAATTTTGAACTTTGATATCCTAAGCATTTTTTTTTTTTTTGGATAAGTTTGTTTGGCTTGACGTGCTCTAAAATGTACTAGTAGTAAATTCTTCTTTGCTTTTTGCTACATGTTTGGTGTATCACTTTCTAACATGTTATTTGGACAGTAACTCAAGGTGTCTATTCTCGAACGAATAAATTTGATGGCAGTAATTACCCAATTATGACTGTTCTGGATACCTATACACAATTGAATTCACCTGGTTTTTGGCTGAACATTCAGGTAAAGGATTTTTTTAATGCTTAGCAATGCCATCTTCCTTTTTACCTATTGTCTTTTCTTATTCCCTTGTTAATTAGCATGACTTCATTTTCTTGTTTTTGTATTTAATTGACCGTCTTTTTATTTTGCAGCATAACGCATTCTATGCACAACACAACTTGAGTATGAGAAACTTTGTACTTTCTGTAGTTAGAAATGTGAATGTAACTATTGGCTATATCTCATCACCGGAGGTGACTTTCTTGCAAAGTATTGCTCCGCGTTTACGAAAAAGTGCGACAAAGCTTGTCTTCCGGTTCCTAGGAGAGAATGAGTTGGAGCCTTCTACCAATCAGACTTATGGTTCTCTCGCAAAAAATCTCACATTTATCAAGACATTTGCCTCTGGCATCATTGTACCCAAGTCTTATATATGGCCTGTAGATAGAAATCTTTACTTGCAACTTCCTACCTCTATTGTCTTGGATGCTCACAAAGAAGGGCTAGAAGTTTTTGCATCGGAATTCTACAATGATGTTCCATTTAGCTTTAATTACTCGTACGATCCAGTGGCGGAGTGTCTTCAGTTTATTGACAATGGTAAATTCTCTGTCGATGGGGTGATATCCGACTTCCCAATAACTCCGTCAGCAGCTATAGGTCAGTCATACACCGGTGCATGCAATGTGAATTCTATAGAATTCTTCAATTTGTTTTGCATCTCATTGATATTTAGTCTTAACTTAAATTATGGACAAATTCTAATTTTTTTTAATGATAGTCACTTGTCTCATTGACTTGTGTTGCCATTTTGCCAATCTCTTCCAAATTTTTGTAGTTTCTGCAAATAAGGGAGTGCACCCCACTTTATGAATAAAAGGAAAAGGGTGCACCTAAGAATTTTGCACTTTGTTGCTATATTTCTCCATGGTTGCCTCATGCCATAGTTGCATTATATAAATAAGAGGGTAGAGTGAGACTGTGTCTGCCTTTTCTGTTTCTCTTTACTCTCTTGGCCTAACATGGCCTACAGTGTACAGAATAACATAGTCTGATTATTAAAAGGAAGGTTGCTTTATTTTTTTTCTAGATGCCATTATCTTTTGCTGCTATTGGATAATAACCTTTTTTTTTTTTTTGGTTGAGATGCTAACTTTTGTTTCACATTGTAGATTGCTTTGCTCACCTAGGTAGAAATGCTTCAAAACAAGGTACGTCACTATACAATGCTTCTGATTGAAAGACATTATATTTTCTTGCTAAGAGTTAGTGGTAGTCTGTCATGAGATTATATGTTTTAAGGCACCAACTATTGTTTTAAGGTTGATCAACTATTTTCTTTTGTTGGCCTACTATAGTGGACCTTTTGGTTATCTCAAATAATGGAGCAAGTGGAGACTATCCTGGTTGTACTGACATGGCATATTTAAAAGCAATTCAAGATGGTGTAGATGTTCTTGACTGTCCCGTTCAAATGACGAAGGATGGAATACCAATTTGCTTGAGCTCTATAAATCTCATAGATAGCACAACAGTAGCTCAATCAAGTTTTAGCAATCTTACAACAACAATTCCAGAGATTATGTCGGGCAGTGGAATATTTACCTTCCACCTGTCATGGAATGATATTAAAAGCTTGACTCGTAAGTTGAATTTATTTCTCATTTGCTTGTTCTTTATTGTATTGATCTTTTGCTTTATTTTCTTTTTTATGTTTTTCTTTTGGGGTGGTGGGGTGGGTGGGATATCATCTGGAGTCTTTAATCTTTTAATAAATTGAAGTTTGGACATTACATTAAGTGGGTTTGTAAGATATGTGATGCTTTCTAAATGCTCTTCGTGTTACTTTCTGTGCTTTGAAACATTGTTACCCATAGTCGTGTTGCTGTAGCTTGAATAAAACCCTGCTTTGGGAGATAATGTTTCCTTGCTTACAATAGTTGTGTCAGTTTTATTTACCTTGCCCTATCATCTAAATCTGCGTTTTAATTGCTGAGATTTAGCTGGATTGTTTTTTTCTTGAAAAGATATACTTAGCATTAGCTTTTTGGCAACTTCCTTGTTTTAATCTATCATTACTTCATTGTAGCTGTCATATCAAGCCCACAGTCGGTGTACAAATTGTTTCGAAATCCGAAGTTCAAAAACTTTGGGAAATTCTTAACGTTATCCGACTTTTTAACAATGGCAAAGGAAGCTAGCTCTCTTTATGGTGTCTTACTCAAAATAGAGGTCAGTTCCTGCTGTTCTATATTTTTGCTCTTCAAGTTTCAAGTTTCCTGCATTGGAGTTTACTGCTAATTTTATTTTCTACTTGCATTATTGAACCTAACAATGGATGTTAAAGTGGCTAGGCATAGTGACAGGGAATGGGGGCTATTGTTTTCTGTCATGCCACGGTGGTGCTGCTAGTGTTCTATCTTAATTATTCTGAGAACCATATTAGATAGAGTCATATTCTTTAGTATGGTAGCTGTGGGTTATGCTATGTGGAAATATATTGAGCTGAAGGTAAAAAAAAAAAAAAAAAAAAAAAAAAACAAAAAAACTTAGACACATAGTTTAATATGAAGCTGGCTCCATTATGAACTCAGCATCCGTTTACATTGCCTAAATCACTCTAAAGTATAATAATTCTAGGGTTTTTAGAACTTTTAAAGCTTATCTTAATTGAATGTCGCTTGAGATTTAAATAACATTCCTTTGTTTTCCAAATGCTGGAATACAGATACGCTCATCTCGTAATATGTCTTCCCTTCTATTTAAGTTACCATATTTGGTTTGAACTGACTTGCAAAATGATGTTGACGGAGACAAAAGGCTATCTTTACATTCTGTAAAGAAAAAACTCCAATCCTCATTTTTCTTTTTGGTGATTGAAAATTTCCCATCTCCTGAAACTCTTATCTGCCTAAAATCTTTGTTGACGATGATTACGAGCTAGCTATGAATGCTGTATATTTGTATTTCAAATTGTTTACTTCCTTGATAACATAATGCAAGAAGATTTGTGACCGTTTTGACTTGTTTATTTCTTTCAGAATGCTCCTTACCTTGTAGAGCAGGGATTTGGTGTCACTGATGCAGTGCTTAATGCCTTGAGCAAAGCTGGCTATGATAAACAAACAGCTCAGAAAGTTATGATACAATCCAGCAATAGCTCTGTTTTAATGAAGTTCAAGGATAAAACCAACTATAAGCTTGTCTACAAGGTTGATGAAGATATTGGTGGTGCTCAGAGTTCAACAATTGATGAAATTAAGAGATTTGCCAGCGCTGTTGTTATTAGCAAGGACTCCGTGTTTCCTGAAAGTTCCGTATTCCTTGCTGGCAAAACAAATGTTGTAGGAAGGCTACAAGCTGCAAATCTCTCTGTATTTGTTCAAACCTTCACCAACGAGTTTACATCTCAAGCGTGGGACTTCTTTTCTGATGCAACTGTTGAGATTAATACCTTCTCTGTGGCAGGCGGTATTGATGGTGTTGTTACAGACTTCCCAAAGACATCTGATAGATACAGGAGTAAGTGCTTACTGGTTGAATTTTGGCACTGCTATATGCTGAAACTATAAAATTTTCATGGCATTGGACTACCAAGCTTTTGCATTTATATTAAGTGGAATGTAAATATTTTACGAATTGGTATTTATGTGATAATATTTTTGTAGAGAACCGATGCTTGAAAAGAGGTGATAAAATACCTGCTTACATGAGTCCTGTGGAGCCTGGCAGTCTTTTGCAAATAATCACAGCTGATTACCTGCCACCAGCTGAAGCTCCAAACCCCTACCTGACTGAGGCAGATGTTGATGAGCCCCCTTTGGCTGCAATAGCTGCAAAAACTCCAACTTCTAATCCATCTAGCACTACAGAAGCCCCAAGATCACCAAGTGGGCAGCCTAAAGTTGCTGCATCTGTCATCGTATCAATTATGGCTGTGCTTCTCCCCATTTATTTACTGTTTTGAGCCCGTATAAGAGTCGGCCCTGCTCTTAACCATTTTGCCCCCTTGTCTTTTAATCTTATTGCTTGGATATCGAGTAGCTTGAAGGTTTTTGCTGCAGGAGTGGTCGCGGCAAATACCACTTTTTCTTGTGGTTCTCTCCCCCTCCGAACAGCAGTTAATTCTTACCTTATAATTTTGTAGGTATGTTCATTCTTCTCCCTTGTCTTTTTTAAAAGCGCAAAAATTCCTGAGAGCTCTATATCTTTATGGGATGCATTCCCTGTTTGATTTACGTGAAGATATCATGTGATTATTCTTTTGTGTGAACTATTTATGGATTTAGCAACTCTCTCTCTCTCTCTCTCTCTCTCTCTCCTTTCGTTTTGTTAGATATTGGGTTCTAATTTAACATCTCTTTAAATCCTGGTGGATTAGGATCATTCTTGGAAGTTATTTGGGTTACAAATGGTACAAACGTTAGTGTTCAAAAATTTATCTGAAAGGAATCAATTCTTGGTCTCAATAGTTCGCAAACAATGATGCTTGATCTAACCAATGATAAAATGGCGTTTTCTTTTCCAAACTTCAATTTTCATAAAATCTCGACATTTATTTTATTGTGGTGAATCTAAACATGTAATGAAGCATGAAAACAGCCAGCACATTGATCTCTCCACCCCCTCCAAATAATATGAAGAAAAAGTTCATTATTCATCCTTAACATGAATGCGCACATTGTCAAGGACAGCATTATGGGAAAAACTACTTCAATTTTCCTTTCTTTAATCTAAAAATGATCAAGACATGAAGACAAGTTTTTGGTCTTTTAGATTCAAGTTTAAGGGATGTAATAAGAATGCAAAAATCTAATGGGTTTTTTTTTTTTATTTGTTCGGATTGTATCGAACAATAAGATTTCATTTGGTCACCAATTCATGGATTAATCACGTGACAGCAATCAACAGCGAGAATTTTCACGTTAATATTTTCGATTCCATAGAAACTAGAATCGAACATGTGGAATCCATACTGTTAAATCAACCGATTGGATTCGGAGATGATTGCGTATACATGGGTCCAGGATCCAAAAAAAACATGGACATTACAAATGTTTTAATTGTGGCCCTGGCCATGTTCTCATCATTGGGAAGATCCCCCTATGGCCATGAACAAGATGTTACTGGTGTAACTGGCACTGTGAGGAACTGCACCTTCATAGGAAATCTTAGTGGTTTAATTGAGGATCAAAACATGGGTTGTCTCATATTCAGGCACTTGTTCTGATCTTATTTCTTATCATGTTAATGTCAACAACCCATTTCTCATGGATCAATAACTATTGCCCCATCTCACAAATGTGGCCAACAGGTATATATTCTTTCACTCGTTTCCTTCCTATTTATGCTAATGAAATAATCAGAAATGCCATTATTGTGTCTCTTCCTTTTTTTCCCGATAATTAAGATGGTCAGAAATTAATAATATGGTGATTTCTGCGCACATGTATAGGTTTGCAGGGAAACTTGAGGATTAATTTTGAGGGTTCTAGTTTCAGGAACATATGGAGAAAGCTCAAGCTCAAAAATCGCAGTTAGTCTCAGGTGTAGCAGAAGCAGGCCATGTAGAAGATTGAGCTTAGAGACATAAACATAGATTACTATGGAGGTGAGAGAAGCAGCAACCTCGTCGTGCTCTAATGTTCAAGGTGTTGGTTATGGACAACAACATCCTCCCCTTATTGCATCCAGACAACTTTTCTATGCCAAAACCTCACTATCATCATCATCTCCGCTAGATATTCTTCATTTTATAATCGTAGCCATTTCCCATTCAAAATCAAACGAAAACCCAATTCAAATTACTAAAGGATGATGAAATCCTATCTCACCAAAAGTACACTCTGAAAGCTCCTGGTTCAATTTTAGAGGCTTCAAATAAAGTTACACTTCTAGCATTATTATTTTCTTGCTATAACTATATATAAATATAACTTTCACCAACATTGCTTATTAACCCTTTACTTTTCCATGCTTACCTTTCAACACAACTTTTCCTAACTGTGACTGCAATCCCAGCTCAACGTCATTCTTGGCCTTGAACTTAAGCCACAGTTCAATGCACCATTACTTTCCACTTCAATACAAGCTTTTTGGGGCCATAGATGGTAGGTGGAGCCTTTGGGTCTCAGCTCTTCTATGAGCTACTGTATATAAGTCTCTTTGGCGGTATTTTTATACGTAATTGGACCTCAACTGGCTTCATATCCAGCTGTGTTCATGACATTTGTAACATGAGGTTTAATGCATAAATATTATCACATAACTCGTGAAAGTCGTACATGGGAAGTGGCTTGGTTTTTTCGTCTTACAAGGAAGTTTCGTAGATACGGAGATAAAATTGAAGAAAAAATTGGTATTCGACCAACAAATTTTGACTTGACAAGGCGGTGTGAGGGCCATTGGCATTTGGCAAATTTAGCGGTCACTGCTTGCTGCCTTATCTTATACATAACTTCTTAGAAATATTAAAGACGAAAGATCATCAAAGAAATTCAATCTCCGTTTGTTGATTTAGCAAGTATTTACGCCATTGCTAAGCCTGTGATAGCTTCAGCTTTATCCTTCCCCCCCACCCTCCTTTTTTCAAAGGCCTATAGTTTGTGATAGAATAAAAAATGCGACATGAATGTAAAGTTTTGTACCTTGATTCTTCTTCTTCTTTATTTTTTTTAATAAAATGTTTGTGTAAACAAATATACGATGAATATGAATTTGTCAAATACAGATTCATTAGATCCTCACCATTAAATTCGAATAGCATAGAAAATGCATAATTCATATAACATCATTTTAATTGTACAGTAGCAGAGACGCATTTGTTTTTTCAAATCAGAAAGTTGAGAAGAATCAAGTGCCAGACATTCTGCCTGTTTTCAAGCAAAGTTCCAGATAGTCTCTTCGAATCTAAATCCATCCAATCCGAATCCTATCAGTAAAATACAACATATAAAGTAATTTTTAACATCTTTTATATCCCACTAGGTTCTGATAGAACTAAGTCCTTAGCCAATAGTCTCTCCTCCCCTTGTTATTTAGGATGATTAAAAGTTTGTGGGTGGAATTACCCTTTCAGCTGCGTTTTATATACGTATTGCAGCTGAGATTGAGAGGGCACTTTGATTTAAATGTTTTGAACCTCAGAAAGATAAATTATAAAAGAAAGAACAGATTTTAGTGGGACAAAATATGGGAAAAGGGTAATTTATGAATTTACAATTTATACTAAAAAGTTCATTTTTATACAGTTATAATAAGCTTTTAAAATTTTACGTGCGAGATTAAAAAATTATTATATATTCTATTTTTATTTTTTATATATTTAAAAAAATATTTTTTTATTAATACATTTATAAATTTTAAAAATTTTATTAATAATAAATAAATAAATAAATAATATTTATTAAAAAAATTGTAATAACATCATCATCATTTTGTAATCACAAATCATCATATGTGAAACATGTCGTTACTTAGCTGTTTAGAAAATTAATGATTTAAAAGTCTAACACGTTGTTATCTTGCTTTACAGATATTTATTTGTAATAGTTTACAATAACAAACTTCTTGCTTTCCATGTAATAAGCTTTGACTTGACTTTTGCTTTTTTTAATTATCCCCAAAATTTAAAAAAAAAAAACCCAAAAGGAGACTTCTTGCTGTGTCATGCTTTTGTGCTAATGATGTCATTAGAGTTTCAACCTAAGACTAAAGGAAAACCAGCCACATTGTATGCTCCACAAATTCCTTTATGGACCATGCCTCCCACCAAATCCATGGTTCACCACTTTGAGAAATGGTCCAACCAGCAAAAATATCATGAACTTAATTTTCATGTTTAATAATAATCATGATCATGAAATTAATTTAGCATTCAATAGTCATTAATTAGATGACTTTGATGCATTTATTTGG
>JBBYHK010000001.1:11545385-11565678 GCA_038382065.1 Adansonia grandidieri | reverse complement strand
TCTAGAAAGTATATGTTATAAGTCCCAAATTGTTAAAAAACAAAATCAAAGCACAATCAATCATTTTCTATTTTTATTGCATATGTTGTATCGGGTAGTTTGAAAAGCCCATGTATCTTCATCATCAAAGATCATTCAAAGATTTGCCAGTTTTCAATTTTTTAGTGCAATAAACATCTTGAATTTTGATATTTATGATCCAATTTGACATAAAAAAATTGTTTTCTTATATAGAGGAAGACACAATCTACGAATAGAAAAGAGGTTGCTGGAATCTGAACTTCGAACTTACTAAATGTTATATTTTAAAAGTAATTACGAATTAATTAAATTAAATTTTGAATTTATCTAAAATAATAATTTGATTGAAAAAAAAAAAAAAAAGCAAAACTAAGCCCTATGATCAAGTGATTGTGGTGCGGACGTGTGGTGGAAAATTTTGACAATATAAACCACAAATGAAAACTTACTGCTATAGTGTTTTTGGTTTTTTTTTTGGGGGGGGGAGGGGGTGGGTTCCAAAAGAGTGAACACAGACATTGGAAGTTCCCTACTTTCTCATTAGGCTGTCTTAACCAAAATTTGTCATTGCCTCATTTGAATTATTATTGCTAGATATTTTGGCTAGTTAACTGTCATTATCATATTCTTCCACAATGAAAAAAAAATGTAAAATAAGAATGTTTCAATTATAATTGGAGATTATATATGATAATATGTTTCTTTCCTAAATAGTTGATATATAACAAAATTTCTCTTACTATTTTGACATTATAATTAGAATATATACATTAAGTAAAATTTAAGTATATCTTTTAATTTTGGACACGAAAATAATTAAAACATAATACAAAAAAAAGTAAAAATATGATATAAATATATAAATGTGTTAAAATATATATAATAGAGATATAACCTAAATTCAAGAATCTTTGTGTTTAAATTTAAGAAGAGAAAGGTTGCAATATCAAAGCTAGCATAGGTAGGTTTTGTAACTTTTATTTATAATGAAACTTTAAAATTACTTTACTTTTCTTGTAGGAATAAAAGAGGTTGTCTTCAATCATATGTAGATATCATAAGGCAATTGCTTAGTAAAAAAAAAAAAAAAAGGTTATTGTGCTTGCAAGTAGTGTTATAATGTTACATCTTTCAAGCTTAGCAAGGACAATTTCACACTTTAAAAGATTGAAATGAAGAAAAAGGGAATTTATAATGGCCATACTTCTCTCTATTGGCCTATTTTTATAATGCAATAAATAGCTGGAATGATAAAGTCTTATATGTGTTTATTATTAAAATTAAAACCCTTTATTCTCTTTAGGATCAATGACAAATTCTTAACAAAAAAAACGTTTGAAAGTATGCATAGTAAGTTAAGAATAACTCTCATGAAAACTTTTGTTCTTCTATTTATTAATTTATTATTTTTAATAAAGAATATAAAAATTTAAAAATAATTTGATAACACGAAATAATCTAATGATAAACATTTTATTATACTATATTGTACTTTTAGAGATCTCTGTATAAAATGAAAGAACATGAATCTGAAACTTAGCTGAAGTAAATCATGTGACATTTTTTAGAAATGATATTCAGTAGATCTAAAGTATAAATTCCAACATTTGCAATACCTTATTTCTCAATAAAAACTTCAGATGAGTTATGTGATTATTTTTTAAAAATTATATTTAACAAATTTAAAATTAAAATTTTAACATTTGCAATTAAAATCCGTTTGTACCAAAAAATATCATTTTTTTTTTGTAATTTAAATTCAATGTACCAAAAAAAAAACCAATTTAATAAATGACTCACAAAGTGAAAGGGTTTTGAAAATTGAAAAAAATAAAAAAAATGACAGATAAATTGGGGCCAACTTATTCTTCTTTTGCTTTTGGCAGGGAAATAAGGCAAAGAACAAAATTGCCAAATGCCAATGCCGTGAAGCCTAAAATTTGAAAAGCCACTATGGAATAGAGCATCCTCCCTTCACATTTGGGGACCAATAAACCATGCTTTTAAACTTTCCCCCAATGCACATTCAATTATTCATAGATGCTGGAACGTTCGGAGTCCACTTAGGAGAATCATAGCTAAAGTACTACCATCGAATGGACCCTATTTGACACGTGTTAATCATTCAATGGATGTGATCAAAATCTGCATCATCCCACATCATGGCAACGCTATGCTGACGATTTCTTTGAAATGAAATCAGTCCCTTAAGCTCAAGGAAACCCCCCTATGTCCATGTGGGTCTTATTTGGCCGCCAACATTTCCCCTTTGACCTTCCAAAATATTTACTATTAACAATATTTTCTTGTCTTTCTTTCTCTGTCAAAGCTTCTCTTTATATATTCATTCAAATTCTTCAGCTTGGCTTCACAAACTTGTAACAAAGCCAAAATTTTTTTAAAAAACTAGTCTAATTGTAGTTTTTAACTGAAAACAACCAAACAAAAAAAAAGGGAAAAAATGCCTGAGAAAGAGAATTCTTGTGTTGGTTTGAATGAGCCAAGATTGGTGGTGAGGAAGTTTTTGGCTAGGCCCCAGCCTGAAGGAGTTGGAGCAATAGTGAGAAGAAGCATAGGCCGGTAAGTGACAGGGAAAATACAATAAATATGGTGCTTTTTTTTTTTTTTTTCATTAAAATGAATGAATTTTTGATGATTTTGAGGTATTTAGATTAAAGTGCATCTTTGTTTTTGCAGGTTTGAGTTGAGATACTTTGATCCTTTCCTTGTTTTGGATGAATTCTCAGGTTAGTTTCTCTGTTTTTCATTGAATTTAATTTCCTCTAGTGTATGTATTTTCTTTACATATTATAAGGTTTTGATTTTGAATATTGCAGTCACAGCACCTGCCGGATTTCCTGATCATCCCCATAGAGGTTTGATTCTTCTCCTTCTGTTTGATTTTCCTTTCTTTTTCTCAAGAACGTCGACTCTGTTTCTGAAAAATGGGAAAAAAAATATTTTGATCCTTAATATCCTCTCTGTTTTATGTTAACAGGATTTGAGACAGTCACCTACATGCTACAGGTACAGACTTTTATCACTCAAGGAATAGGTTTTTCATGTTAAAAAATTTGCTAAAAATTTAATTTCTTTTACTCAAGAACTTGGCAATCTTATTCTTAGCAGTTAAACAGAGTATAGTCCTCTGCTTTTCCTCTGTCTCTTCATTCTTTTTTTTCTTTTCTTTCATTCTTTTTTACCCAAAATAAAAGAAAAATTTTTGTTTATGTACATTTACAATGCATTAATTTTTCTAACCAGTAATCTTCAATCAACTATCAAAGTTAATTACGCGTAAAAAAGGTCAAACTAGATTTGATTGTTTAACTTAAAAGAAAGCCACATATGACTAACCTAGTTCCATTCTAAGGCTAGAAATAAATTTTCTTTTAAGTCATATCAAGCATGCCAATTAAGGGATTAAGTCAATTGACAAATGACATAATTATCAAAGCTAGACATTGCGTCCTTAAGATCGTTCGGGAAGGAATTAGGTCTCGGTAAGTTTTGACCCTATTGCGATTGCTTTATTTGTTTGCATTTGTTAAAATTTTGGAGGTCTTGACATTTTTAACAAGGTTTTAAACTGTATAAAAAACTTACTTTGGAGGCATACAATTGGTTGATTTATTAGGGGGCGGTTATACATGAAGACTTTGATGGGCATAAGGGCATCATTGGACCTGGTGATCTACAATGGATGACTGCAGGAAAAGGTATTGTCCACTCAGAGATGCCTGCAGCTCAAGGAACCCAAAAGGGTCTTCAGCTATGGATCAATCTCTCTTCCAAATATAAAATGTGAGTTCAATTCATGGAGATTTACAAGCTTTTTTTTTTAAATCAACTTCCCATCATTATTGTTAATCGGACTTATAATCCGACTTAGTATGACTACAATGATTTGTCATTATAGATGTTTCTTGGAAGTGGTTTTTGAGTTCAGCATCACGTTTGAATTGCCCTTTGAATGTGCATATCTTGCTCGATATGATCAGCTTTTGAAATGTGCCTCTCGTTCGAGCCCATTTTTGAAGAAAAGAATCTTTAATCATGAAATGGCTTAATGCTTGTTCCACTAGCTACGACATGCTGTCCAAAGTATTTTTGTTTAATCCTTTTGTTTATTTTTATTATTCATAGGATTGAACCAAGGTATCAAGAAATATCAAGTAAGGACGTTGCAGAAGCTACAAAAGATGGAATCAAAGTTCGGGTTATAGCTGGCGAGGCTTTGGGAACAAAGTCTGCAATCTATACCAGAACCCCAACAATATATCTAGACTTCACTCTCGAACCCGGAGCTTACCTTCAACAGCCGATTCCGGAGTCATGGAATGCCTTTATTTATGTCTTGGATGGAGAAGGTATCTTTGGGCGGTCGAAATCTTCCCCAGTGAATGCTCACCATCTGCTGCTTCTAGGGTCCGGGGATGGCTTAGAGGCATGGAACAAGTCCTCTAAATTGCTGAGGTTCATTTTAGTTGGAGGTGAACCATTGTGTGAACCTTTGGTGCAATTCGGACCTTTTGTGATGAACACTCAAGAAGAGATTGATCAAACAATCAATGATTTCGAAAACTACACGAACGGATTTGAGAAAGCAAGGCACTGGAGATCTGAATCTGGTCTTACCCTGGACTTCTGATTCTTTGTTTTTGTCTAAGAATCCATTGGTTTAATTTTGGCCAAGAGTATGGGAGACGAAAAGGTCAATTGATATCTTAATAAATCAAAATATGTACATTATTATGTATTATGCCTAGTCAAGGAAGTTTCACTAATTTACTCAATTTTATGCACGTTCTTATCATCCTACATCCAATGTAGTCTTGATTGCTATTTGTTTAATGGTTTTTAACTTATGAGATTTCCAAACTTCACCTTTCTTAAGATCAATGTAAAAATCTAGAACAATAAGGGGATTTCCCTCATATTCAAATTCCAACCATTCAAAAACTCGGATTTAACCTATTTGGTTCCGGCATCTACAACTCATTTTCCTTATCTTAAATTATTCCAGCAAGACATTGGCTGTCAGCATTGATACTTGGTAGTCAAACAAGGCCAGTTTGGGTAGTCAAGAACTTGGCCAACAATATAAAAGCCTTAAGTGACTTTTTTAACACATTCAAATTTCAAACGTTAATAACAATTTAGAAACATCAAATAAAAAGATATCATTAATTTCATTGGATCATTTTCTTTAAAGACTGACCATTTGAAATGATTCAAGGATTCTGAAAAGTCAAATTGTCCAATGAACATCTTTTTTATTTCTTTTCCTTACCCTTAATTTCACAAAACAAATAAAGAATAATCATTTATAATGTAATAACTAATAACAACCCTGCAAGAAATTTGCTGCTTAGTTATTGAAATAATGGCTAATTAAGATAAGAATTGGAATTTGATCTGAATCAGCAAGTTTTCTGCCCTTCAAAGGGGTTAGAAAATTTTGGGTTGAATTTTGAAGGCAAGACAAAATGTTTACTTGTGCTGATTCTTTGCTTACGTTACAATAAAGGTGTTTGTGCGGGGCTTCAACCTAGCAAAAGAGTTCATATTATTATTTAAAATAAAATTTTAAAAAAATTATATTAATATTTTGTAATTAATTGGAGTTAAATTAACTAACCCAAATTATTAAATTATTTATCTAAATCTAATATGATATAGACCAAACCTATTAGGTCAAATGAATTATTTAATCTTTGAATATGTCCAACTACAAATATTGAACAGGCTATGGACAAAGAATAGTTAATTAAGGCTAATTAGAAGGTTGGGTATTCTCAATTTCTTTACAAATCCACACAGTGAGAATTATGTTGCAATTTTCATTCTATATACGTCCATTAATTTAAATTATTTGCCTATGTGTACTTTTAAATCTTTGTTTTTCATTTAGCTACAAAAGTAGAAAGCTTTGATGAAATTAATTTGATTTTTTTTTATCCCAAAACTGAATTTAATTTTCAAGTTGAAAGAAAATATAAGTACACCTTTTATTAAGACCCAACAAAAAACCCCTTTCACAAAGGGAAGCATTGAAAAAAAATATTTTTAATAAATAAATCAATTTTCCATGCAAAAAACTTTGAATTTATATCCGAATGTCATCAGTAATTTATATATAAATATATATTTATATATATAAATTTGCAAGAATTGAAAACAAATTTCAATTTTGCAGGAAATTTAGCTCATTAAATAAATAAATAAATAAATAAATAAATACAGCATTTAAACTAAATCTAAATTCAATCAATTAGTAGTTTAGTAGGTTCAACTGTTCAAGAAAATCTTCTCTATTCATTTTCTACCATAAAGTTTAACTTAGGATTGAACCCAAATCAATTTTTTTTTTCAAATTAAAAAATTTAACATAAATGAAAACTTTTTCTTTCCTTGATTCTTGTCAAAAGATAAATAAGTAATTTTCAAAGCCTTTTTATTTTAAATGAATAACTTTTAATTTTTAAAAATAAAATAAATGGTAACTTTTAAAACCTTGTTATTATACATGATTTTGAATTAAAAGTGTTCATACGTCGAGTTTTAAATTTTTTATCCAGATTTAATTTAACTCGTAAACTAATTTTACTGTAAGAATATTTAAAAATTATTTTTATATTAATATTTAAATATTTAATTAGAGGTAAGTTTTAATTTTTAAAAATAAGATAAAACGATGACTTTTAAAACTTTATTAATAAGCAACAAGAAAATTGATAATATGACGACAGTTAGAAGCGTTTATGAGTCGAATCCAATAAGATTAAAGTACAAAATTTTTTAAATTTTTTATCCATATTTGACTTAACTCGTAAATTTATTTTACTATTAAAAAATTAAAATATTAAAAAATATTTTTATATTAAAATATTAATATCTTATAATTAAATTTACATAAAAATATTTTTATTAATTAAATGATATTTTGAATCCACTAATTCAAATAATAAAAATTTATAGCCAAATCTAATCAAATTCGGCCTGCTCTCTAACGGGAATATGAATATTGATTCCTTTCTTCTTTGATTTGTTTTGGCTAAAAAAAGAATATAATCAAAAGACAAAAGTTAAGTAGAACTCATTTTCCACATTTTTGGTAACAGAAACTACCGAAACTTCTCAGCTTTACTTCCCAAACCGAACCCTCTTTCTTGTCAAACAAAGTCATCCATCAAAACCCAGAATCTTAAAAATTTCAGAACCCAATTTTTTTTTTAAAAAAAAAAAAGATAATCCATGAGCAAGAAACAATCAATTCTTCTCAAGATCCTCTTGGCTCTCTTTGCTCTAAACTCCATCTCTCTTTACCTTTATTTCTCCTCCAGCCACCACAACCACCACCACCACCGGCATCCGGAGGAGAACCACCGTGACACGAGGGCGGAGAGTTTTCCTGGGTTATACGGTGGACCCCATTTTTCAAAGCCCTGGCCAATCATCCCATCATATCTGCCTTGGTCTTTGACCTCAAACGTAGTTTCAAAGGCATGCGAAGCTTATTTTGGAAATGGGTTTACAAAAGTAGCTGCTGTTTTGTCCCCAAAGGCCGCCGTGAGATCCGGGTCAAGTTGGTTTAGGTGCCATTACTCTGAGACTTTGAGGAGCTCTGTTTGTGAAGGTGGGAAGATAAGGATGGATCCTGGGAAAATTAAGATGTCAAGAGGTGGTGAGAAGTTGGAGGATGTCATGGGGAGAAGTGAAGAAGAAGAATTGCCTGAGTTTGAATATGGAGCTTTTGAGGTTGAAGGTGAAGTGGAATCGAGTTTAAAGAGTAGGAAGCTTGTTGGAGAGGAGTTTTTGGATCAGTTTTTACCTGTTGGGAATGTTTTAAGACATACTATGAGGGAATTGGTTAGGTCTGTTGTTGTTGTTTCTGAAAATGATTTCATTTGTCAAGAGGTTAGATTAGATTTCTAAATTTTCTTTTGAAAGGTTTTGATTTCTTTTAATTGATCTTCATGTTTGATGGAATTGCTAATTCTGGGTAATGTTTAACGTTAATGATAGTAATATGGGAACTTGCTGATTAGTTGGAAATAAATTAATGCTTAATGCAGATATGGATTATAATTTAATGCTAATCCATATGTCAAAACAGATGTTTAGGCTGATCTGTTTGTGTGTAGTCCATGGAAAATTAGCTTGTCTTAGTTGGATTTGTTAGTTTTATTGGTCTAATATCCGTTTTTCTTAGTTCCTCCGATGTATGCAGATTATTAGATTAATAAGCAGCAGCAGCATCTTAATGCCGGTCGGTCGAACTGATTGCAAGTTCTCTGGCAGATCTAACTATTAATTTCCCAATTATTATGAATTGAGTATTTGCAACTTTGGTGTGAAATCAGTTGGATAGAAAGTATAATATTAGTATAATTTGTAAGTAGATATTAGTTTGATTTAGCAGAGTAGTTGATCCGTTCATTTCCTTTTAATTCGGTTCATTTTGTTTATGTCTTCTAATTTTATGCCTTTTTTGATGGAATACTAAGTTAATTCTTGCTACATTAGCTAGTTAGTTTTTTTCATTTATTTTCTAATTCAATTTAATTTGTTGATTGTTCTTGTTCTATTTTTTTTTCCTTTTTGGATTATGATGTCGAAAGCTCTGATTACAGTGGGTAGAAGAGCCTACACTTCTGATAACAAGATTCGAGTACGCAAACCTTTTCCACACTGTGACTGATTGGTACAGTGCGTATGTGTCTTCTAGGGTTACTGGCTTGCCTAATCGGCCCCATGTGGTCTTTGTGGATGGTCACTGTGAGGTAACATCCTTAACTTTTGATATTTGGATTCTAATGCCATATTTCTTCTCTTTAGAATATTTATCATTCTTTTGTTACCATGTTATTATCTGTTCTTACTGTACAAGAATTAATGAGGAAAATACCAGTGTTTTGAGGAGGGACAGTTGTCCTTTCTTGTCTGAGTGGACTAAGCGGAAAGTGTTCATAGATAGGAATAGGGAGGAACTGTTGGTTAGTTAATAACGAACCAAGGATAGAATTATATTACCAATTTAAACCTATCCTACATTTTTTTTGTTACCTTTTTTTTTTTTTTGAAAGGCAAGGCAAAACGACTTCTGTTCCATAGGCAGTAGATCTACGAGCACCCAAATTCCCAATAAAAGATAAATCCCGTGGTACAAATACAACTCGAATACTTAATCTGTAAGTTTTGCTCACCGTTTAATTTCTCACCTTCCTCAATGTAATGTTCTTTAAGTTCAGCGATCGTCCTAATAGAATGGCAAAACCGTAGTATAGATATTATTCATTCATAATTATTTACAATATAATAAGCAAATTTCTTAAAGCTAGACACATTTAAGTTGAATTTCAGAATTGCGTCAATTGCTTGTTCTGTTAAAATTAGATCTTATTCAATTTATTTTTCCTTTCTATTTCTCAAGTATAGTATTTGATTTCTGTATGTTAGTTTTTCCTTTCAACCTGGAATCTTCTGTTTGCTATTCTGTTTTCTATGTTTGAAAATTTTCTATTATGTAATAGCCGCCGCGTTGTTTTTATACTCCTTGTAGATCTTCCTTTTAAGTTGTGCGCTGAAGGTGTAACATGTCATCAGCGATCCTCCTTTTTGCTATGCTTGCTACAAGAAGTTGCTTTTATCGTTATTTTGAGCATCTCCTGTTGAGTTTACTCTGTTTTGTCTTATATTGAATGATTTATTATCCTACAATAGCTGATCCTTTTTTTCTTGGCTGAATATTTACAGACACAATTAGAAGAAACATGGCAAGCATTGTTTACAAGCCTTAGATATGCGAAAAACTTTAGTGGTCCAGTCTGTTTCCGCCACGCTATTTTATCACCTTTGGGATATGAGACTCCTTTATTTAAAGGGCTTACCGAAGAAATAAATTGTCACGGAGCTTCTGCACATGATCTATGGCAAAGCCCAGATGACAAGAAAACTGCTCGATTATCTGAGTTTGGAGAAATGATCAGAGCTGCTTTTGGATTTCCTGTAAACAGACATCATGATGATAAAGCGGTCTCAGGTCATAACGTTCTCTTTGTCCGTCGAGAAGATTATTTAGCCCATCCCCGCCATACAGGCAAAGTTGAATCAAGACTTCGCAATGAACAAGAAGTGTTTGATTCACTACAGAAGTGGGCATCTAATCATCAGGAATGCAAAGTAAACCTCATCAATGGGTTGTTTGCGCACATGTCCATGAAGGAACAGGTCCGAGCCATTCAGGATGCATCGGTTATTATTGGCGCTCACGGTGCTGGTCTAACACACATAGTATCTGCAACACCGAACACAGTGATTCTCGAACTTATTAGCAGCTTTTTCAGACGGCCCCACTTTCAATTGATTGCCCAATGGAAAGGATTGGAATATCATGCCATTAACCTTGATGGATCATATGCAAATCCAGGAGTTGTCATTGACAGGCTTAACAAGATAATGAGGAGTCTTGGTTGCTAAAGAAATTTTGTTTCTGACAGAAATTTCAAGTAGCCTTGTAATATTTCGCTTTTTTTTTTTTCTCCATATTTTTTACCCGGAACTTACCTAGGAGACATAGAAGAGATTGTTTACACTTTACAGGTATTCATCCCTTTATAAGGGATCGAACTCATTGCTAGCTGGAAGAAATGTGCTTTAAGAACAACGGTAAGGGAGACAGTGAAATCATTCTAGTTGGTGAATGATGATGGATATAGGCATTTTACCATTCATTCATAGATGGAAAAGTTTTGGTTCTGCAATATTCTTTGAATATGAGCAGGGGTTTATTTTAGATGATTGTATGTTAATATAAATGCATCTTACAACGAACTACTGAAGATTTCTTTAACCGAAAGTTGTTGGTACCATGTGATTTCATTTTCCTTGTCAAAAAATTGCCCTAATATGTTCTTTGTAGCTAAGATATATGTCACATGAAGAGGATTTTCCCAAAGTTTTTACAAGGGTCTCTTATTTCGTGGATATATCTTCACAGAGATTGAAATCTGATTAACAAGGAAATGACGCTCTTACCATTTACAGTCAGAAAAAACCCTTTCTGGACTTTAGCTCAGACTTGAAAAGAGGCTTTTAACCACAAAGATGATATGTAAATATTTATCCAGGCTATGCCTGGAATTTTGAGGTCCATTTCTGACTTGGGTTCGAGTTAGAGCTTAAATCAAGCTGAAACAGTGAATTTCAAACTCAGACTGCCTCTATATGAAGTTCAAGATTGACTAACTTCCAAGTACAAAAATAGGACACAATCCATTACTTGGCATTCAAACTAAATGTTGAAGCACCAGTACGATCTCAAATGTTACTGTAAAGGTGAAAGAAAGGCACAAAAGGAACATTCTCATCTGAAAACTAAAATCTCCAGCAACAAAATTTTAGGCAGCTCCCTTCCCCTTCTTTCTCTGGATCTTCTTCATGTAGAATTCCAGCTCTTTGCCCTCCAAAATATACCTGTAAAGCCCATTTGACATCATATTTGAATAAGAGTAATAATGGTTATTGTGACCGGGAAAAAAAAAAAAGCTTTTCCAGCATATCATCCAAGAGATCAGCAAATGGAAAAAGTACCATCAAGGCTAATTAGTAATTATTAGCTGTCTAAAAATGATTCGTTTTCTAACAAAGCAATTGTAGCTTTAAATAATAAACGGGGAGAGGTTGAGGGACCATGTTATAAGGCTTCTGTAGAAGGACGTTCAAGACGTGACATACCCATCAGCCCGGCCACACTGACCAGGTCGTGAAGAGATACAAGCCAGCAAACGACCACTACCAAATTGTTCCTCAATATGGGGGTCAAGTTTGCGACTCTGCTGACGCTTCTCCAGCTTTCTTAAGACATGGTTGCTCTTCTTCACCTCCTCCGTACCAGTTTCACCTTCCTGTATACACAAAAAAAAAAAAAAAGGAAAAAAAAAAAAAGAGGGCAAAACAATGTAAAATTGTAAACAGTAATATCCTCAGTTGAGGATTAAGAGAAACCAGAGACTTCATTAAGCTTAAACTGAAGGCTTGCCACAGGTATAACCCGGATTGCCATATAATTTCAATTTTTGTAAGGAATCAAGTTCGAGAAGCAAAATGATACACTCATGCTAGCATGATAGAAATAACCTCCCATATGCACAGATAGGTATAATAATGAGGGCAAATCAGTTGCGAAAAGCAGAACTTTGCAAAACCAAATATTCACTTGCAGGAAAAGAGAAAAAGAAAAACTAAAATCAGCTACTCACTAACAAAACAAAGACCACACTGAAGTGGACCACATCATTGTTTAAATTTCTAGATGACACCAAAATATTAAAGAAAAGCACGGCAACATGACTAATACTTTACAGAAACTATTAACTCATCAACATAGGAACTAATCTATTATTGAAGCAATATCCACGTGAAAAACCCCAAAAAAAAAAAGAATTCCTGCTACCTCTGCTTCTTTCTTGGCTGTTGCAGCTGCTGCTGGTTTCTTCTTGCGACCAATGTCAACACCATAGTGCTGGAGATACCACTGCTTGAATGGAGCAGCATCAACCTGAACAATAGCACTCTTCACCAAAGTTTGAGTACGAACCAGCTCATTGTTAGATGCATTGTACACCACGTCCAAAATTCTGGTCTTACGAGTCACAGCCTCACTTCCCCATGAGTAGTTTCCAGTATCGAGCCTCAGCGCACTCCACTTCACATTTCCACCGCGAACCCTAATCCTCCTGACTGTCTTGTTGCTTGACAGCTTTGTGTTTGCTGGTTGCCTTCCAAGCTCATACCTTTGAAAATAAACCATCAAAATTTAGACAACTAGAAAAAATCAGATTAAAAAAATCAATTGAAACAAACCATTCAATAGACAATAAACTGGAGAAGGTCTCTGGCATCTAAACAAACTAGAAAAGTTCAACTTTTACAGTCATAAAATAGATAGCATAGTTTACGATAATGATAAGCAATTGAATCAACTAACCAATACAAATCCCAATAAAGCTCAACAAAATTGCTCCAAGATCTTCATATGACAATAAAATGAAGCTAAATCTAAAACTAAAGGCCGAAAGCAGAATATTAGTTCAAGTAAACCCGCATTTTTTCGATCGTCCTAAATCAACTTTCAAAGCAACCAACCAGATCAAAAAATGATTAAAAAATTCAAAGGACAAGCAGATTACTTTCTCTTCTTCCTCCAAGCCTTCTTTTTGCCACCAGTGGCACGCCTCTTGTGCATGGAATCACGAGAAATACCTATCAGATAAATGGAATTAAACTCATTAAGCAGAAACTTACATGATTAAGAATATATTAATGAAAATTAGAGGAATTTAAGAAATACCCATTTTGGCCGAGGTAAAAAAAATCAAGCCTTTTGGGGTTTTGTGCGTTGAAAGAAAGGAAAGTTAGGGTTTGAGAGGAAAGGAGAGGCGAATGTTTGAGCTTGGATATAAAAGAAATGGAAATTACTTTTATTTCCTATTTGGGTTGGGTTTATGTTAAGGTAGAGTGATCGATGGGTCCATTAAGGCCCAACTATTGGTAGAAGCTTTGCATAATTAAGATTTTAAGAGAATTTTGTCTTTGCAGATTGAAAACAACTAAGCTCCCAACTTTGCTCAAGAATGGCAACAAGCAAAGCAAATCAAATTATTCCTTATCTCTACAAAGCTCGGTCACAACTTGCAAATTTCAATATAACAATTTGATTCCTTCTAACCCATTTTTGTTGTTATAACTCATAGCCCACTTCCTTGAACCAATCAATGTATGCAAAAATCTAGTCTTTGATACATTTGGATGGTGTTTCGATGGGGTTTGCTGTGTTGGGTTCATCGGGTTCTTATGTTTCAGTTTCCCACCACTGGAATGTTAGGTTTCAATCTTTCACTTTGAAAGAACGGTTTGGTGTTGGCTTCAACTTGGGTAAGAATTTCAGGGCTTATAACCTCGCAAGAATTTCACTTTGCAAGAGTGAATTTGTTGACTTTGAAGAAAGAACAAGCCCCAATGAGGTAATCCTAGTCTTCAGTTCTCCTTAAGCTTTCAATCTCTTTTGGGATTCACTTCTGATTCTTCTTAAAAACTTTCGTTTTGTTTGGATTTATAAATCGTGTTATAGCCCGGAGAATGCTGATTGTATTGGGTAGTTATAGATTTTGATTTTTAGTGTCTCTTTATAGAATTAGACTTGATTTTGGATTATTCAAGCAAAATCTCTGAGCAAAGATCTATGTTGGTTATATTTTTGGCTTTTCTCTTCTTTAAATGGTTAGGAATTTTGGACATGCTTAGCTGACATACTTTCCTGAGTGTTCAATGCCATCATTTTCTTGTTGGTCCAAGGTAATGGAAAAATCTCTTGAGATGCAAGTTGAATCGCTACCATTTTTTTTTCATGGATGTTTAATTTCAATTTAGCTTATGTATGTCATCTTCAGGTTCTGGTTATATATTATTTTGGGGATATATTATTGGCAGGTTTTCTGTGAAATGAGAAGCTTATTTCCTTCTTTTTTTTTTTTTTTTTCTTCCCTCTCATTTGAAAGGTCAGAAAAGAGATAGAACAATGCTATGAACTCATACACAGACTTGGGAGGGGAGTTGTGTACTTGGGTTCTTCAAGGATGGGACCGGGCCATCCACATTACTTACAGACACTGGAGCTGGCTAGAGAGGCGAGTTAATTTATAGAGCTTTTAAGTCTTTTTAGCAAATGTCGATCTACTTTGGAACGTTCCTGCAATTGTTTGGTTTTTCTTCCTTTTTTATTCATTTTCTCCGCATCTTCTTTTCATGAGTTTAGTTTTCCTGCTTAGCAGATAGCTAACCTTTTGGACTGTACCACATGGACGGGGGCTGGTCCTGGCCTCATGGATGCTGCTATTAAGGGTGCTCAGAAAGCGGGGAAGACAGTCGGTGGGTTTAAGATAGGTAGGGAAGCTGGAGAATGGACTACCTCTAAATTACATCCATACCTGCCTTCATAAACTTATCTTACATGCAGGTGAACATTGCTCTTTGTAAAGATTAACCAACACCATTCCAAGTCTATGCATTTGAATGATCTTTGATATGAATTGCAGGTTTTTCTCTGCCAGAAAGCATGGGTTGGTTGATGCTGCAGTTCGGAGTTCTAACTCTGATAAGACCGCTGTAGTTGCTCTCCCAGGTGGTGTTGGTACTCTTGATGAGATGTTTGAGATATTGGCATTGATTCAGCTCGAAAGGATTGGATCAGAGCTTCCAGTTCCCTTCATTGTAATGAATTATGACTCATTCTACACAAAGTTGTTGGACTTTCTCGACAATTGTCAGGATTGGGGTACTGTCTCCAGGGGAGAGGTTTCATCGTTGTGGAAGATCTGTGACACTAACTCTGACGCTTTAGCTTACTTGGCAGAGTTTTATGATCTGCCTTATCATGATAAAGGCAAGATGAAATGGAATTGAGAGGTTGACACGAACTAGTCCCTTAAGTTTCGAAGCCAACTAGGGGATGGATATAGAAGCTGTTGTGTGCTACTGTTCATTGTGAAATCCAGAAATTGTTGAATACTAACTCTGACAAATTTCGCATGTATGCAAGATATGAATTCCTCAGAGATATGTATGAACTAATCTGGCATTGATTTGTGAATCAGTCTGTTATTTTTCCAAATTCTCTGTAACTACTACTATGAATTATGAGAATCAATAAATCATGCTGTTTGTGGAAAATAAGAGATTAAGCTTGTAGTTAGCTGATTTTATGTAGATATCCACTATAACAGAATGCTGAGATGTACTTAGGGTTTTCATTAAAATGCCAAAAATAGTTGGTTTTACTATTGTACTTGGCATTATTACCTTTCAATCAGCCAGAAATGAGAACCGGCCGTTACATAGATCCATCTGCTATCAAGTTGGAGGATTTCATGATAAAATCATTATGTAGATTTTGTTCAAGCTAATGAAGAAAAGAATCAAACATTAAATGGAAAAATGAAAAAAAAAAAAAAATTCATTGACAACATAACAAACATCAAAATGTCTTAAGTCCCACCAAACAGCTTTGTCCTTTACATAAAAAAGAAAAATTGGACAAGCAATTTATTTTTAAAATCCTTCAAAATTCCTTTCAAC
This sequence comes from Adansonia grandidieri, assembly GCA_038382065.1. NCBI lineage: Eukaryota > Viridiplantae > Streptophyta > Magnoliopsida > Malvales > Malvaceae > Adansonia > Adansonia grandidieri. The sequence goes on along the minus strand of JBBYHK010000001.1, from coordinate 11,549,520 downwards.
ATGCTTAAGTATTTAGCAGCCATGAAGGTTTCTTGCAGAAGAACCTTCGGTCAATTGGGTCATGCCTTTCACATTATGCTGCACCACTCTGGGTCACCATTACGAAACCCTATAGGTTGTGGCGGCGGCTGGGGAAAGTATTGAGCCTGCGGCTCATAGTAAGTATAATTCTGATGATAATGTGAGTCATGTGGGTAGTTTTCATATATGGGGTGCCAATTTCTTTGTTGGGGAGGAGGATAGCCATACCAATAATCTGGTCTTCCATAGGGATTATATCCATATCTTCCATAATACCGGTAATCATAGCCATGTCTCAAAGGAAAATTCATCTCTCCATATCTGGGACTCACCGGAGAAAGATCTGCATGTAAGCCTACTTCCGCGAGCGTCCTCATAAATTGTCGAGGGTTTATTCTTCCTGTTATCTGGACAATTCCCTTTTCTCCATCTATGTTATAAGTGATTCCTAAAGAAAATAAACTAAATGCCCATTAGCAAGCAATATAAGTATATGTTAAACTAACAGAAATACAAAATCAAAAACAAAAGTAAACATGAAATTAAAATGTAGAAAAATAGAAAATGAAGAACCAACCATCAATGCTCTCCAAGACTCTGACCAGCATCGCATGCCATCCCAGGGACCGAGTATCGACTCTTAGAATACAGTTCTGCTTAGAAAAACAGAATCCAAAATAAGCATCAAACTAACATTCATGAGTACTTCAAAGAAAAATGTTCATATCTATTGAGAAATAATTATCATAAAGTTTTAGCCTAACCATGTATTCAGCTGGGTAATCCATAATTGAGATTGTTCTTCTTTGTCTGAAAGCTAATGAGAGAGTTATGGACTGACACAGTTGATCGCAAGAAAGTTTAAGAATGTGGATTAATAATTTTAAAGACAAGTAAGTAGCTTGTTAAATGTATCAATTGGAGATCAAGAAATTAAGGTGGGATTTTTTAGAAATTTCCTCCATTACATGATTTTCATTAATACTTTAGAAATCACAGAAGTTTTTGGTAAATCCCATGAAATCTTACTGCTGTATTTTTGGGATGTAAAATCTATCAACAGTAATAACTGGTTACCAACTTACTATTAAAGTTATATGTGATTGTGCTTTCTTTATTTCTTTTTTTTTGGTAATTATTATAGAATTTCCTTTTTCCCCCTTTTTTGCCATAGCCCTGTTATCCTTTTCTTCTCCTGTTAAAATTGTGAAGAAAATTGTAAAGTTATTCAAGTGAAAATTAATTTTAATAAAAAGCCAGGATTGAATGAGGATTAAAATTTTTTAATTTTGCTAATGAGCTAAATTAATGTATCTATTTGTAGATTAAGCTATCGGTCCATTTATATAGGCTTAGCTCATATTAGTCGAGCCTTGGATAAAGGTTGAAATCTTAAGGATTAATAATTGTTAAAGACAATTAAGTAGTTGCTAATTAAATGTATGAAATTAAGGTCAGATCTTTGAGAAATTTCCTGCATTATTCAAGGAACATGATTTCTATTAATATTATTGTAATCACAAAATTTTTTCGTGAATCCCATAAAATCTTACCATTATATTTTTGGTATGTAAAATCACATAATAGTTGAAATGAATAATTGGTTACCAACTTACCATTAAAATTATATGCGACTGTGTTTTAATTTTTTTTTTTTTGGTAATTATATATATATATATTATATACATATATATATATATATATATATATATTTGCATAGCCTTGTTAAAGTCTTCTTTTTTTTTCTGTCAAAATTATGAAGAACGCTGTAAAGTTATGCAAGTTAAAATTAATTTTAATTAATTATAAAAAAATAAATCCTGGAGTGAATAAGCATTGACACAACTAACACTAAATTAAGTTCAATTTCTCTGTGATTTTATTCATGGGATCAAGAAAGTTCATTTCAACCCAAGGCAACAAGTCTAATTGGTTTATAAACCAGGAAAAAAAGACATCAAAAACATTAGATAATTGATGAATATTTTAGCTGGTTCCAAACATAAAACTCTGTAAGCCAGCCTTAACATCAAATGAAAACCATAACAGACAAATGTTTTCTTCTTAAAAAAAAAAAATAACTAAAATCCCAAGATTGTTTTACATCAAACAGCAAAAGGAATTTCTGGGTTTGGTGCTGGGAGCTGGATTGTTCTTGATCTGGTCGTTAGCCTCAGATTCTTCGTGAACTGGTCTTCCATATGGATCATGTTCGTATCCATAATGTAACCAGCAAAGTCGAGCTGCATTTGCTTCAGCTTTTGCCAGCAACTTTAACTGTAGCTGAGGACTTATTTTTCCAGAAATATAAGCTTGCTTTGTAAATGCATTAATGTTGAATGTTACACCTGATGAAATCGTACTACCCAAAATTAATTCAGCATGAAAAGTAGGAAGAAAAAAAAAAACTATGCTAACTCTTACTTTTTTTTTTTGAAATATTCATGTTTGGCATTCATTCCAATACATATTCGGATATGAATACGAGGATATAATCCTAATAGAATTTTTCTAAAGACAGGAAAAAACTTAAAAAAATTAAACGTACTAAGATTAGACATATACTCATATCCGATGCATACTCCCAAGTTTGAGTAACTTAAAAAAAAAAAAAGATGAAATTAAACGAAACACACCTTGCATAGACTTGAATAATAGACACAATGTTTTGTGCCAACCAGGAATATCAGTATCCACTAGCAAAACACATTTCTGCAAGAAAATTCTGCACATTATTTTAAGTATTTTCAATGAAGAAAACAATGAGAAGATAAAAGAAATTTTTAGTTTAGTTACCATTATAGGTTCGGATGTGGGTTTTGGAAGATCAATTCCATAGTTTATTTGATGAGTCAAAGCATGTGTTTGAGCTTTTGCTAGCAACTTTAGCAGTAGCTCTTTGTCAATTTTGCCAGAAACATGTGCTAACTTTGCTTGTGCATCAATTAAGTAAGATACATCTGATAAAATAATTAAACCCCCAGAAACTAAAATTAGATATTAATTAGAACCAGGAAGAAAAAACTGAGTAAATAAAAACACAGAAGAAGAAAAAGAGACAAAAACCTTGGATAGAATTGAAAAATTTTATCATTGTCATGTGCCAGCCTTGGACATCAGTATCCAACTCCAAAATACAAGTCTACAAAGAAAATTTTGAAATCCTGTTAATTAATATGTTTGAAGTTTAGTCTAAATAGTTCATCCGCTGTTTTTAGGAGACAGAATTCGGATTGAATTCAATCCCTGCGGTTTTCGTTATACATCCAAGAGGGCAATAGGAACAACCAAAAAAATATATATATTCAATAAAGAGTAAATGATTACCATGCCTGCAGGTTCATCGGCCATTGATATTAGACCCAAAAAAAAAAAATAGAACTCTTGTTTTTAATGTGAAAAGTTTAGGTTAAAATGAAGAGTTAAGAAATTAATAATTCAAGTTTTTTTTTTTAAACCGAGGAAACTCTAGACTAGTGTCAATCATAAGGTAAATTTACTAAAAAAATCAATTACCTTTGCTTTAATAAAGTTCATATGGATGGTAAACTTCGCAACGAAGAAGCTTGGAAAAAAAAAAAATCAAATTTAAATGAATGGCCAAAAGTTTACCAAAAATAGAGATTTGGAAACTTTTACTACTTGATTTTTGGGATTTCATATATATATATATTACGGGAATATGCCTTTGCCTTTTTTGTTACCGTGGAAAAATAAAACTTGGAAGAAAAATGAAAGAAATATATCTAATGTTTCAAAATTCGAATATGTTTATTATACATTTATATTGCAATTCGGATCTTGATTTAAAAATTAATATATATCAATTTTTTAAATTAGTTAAATATCTTAATTTGTTAAATTATTTTTAAAATAAAATACAAAATTAAATAATAATTAAATATGTAAATAAATATTAGATTTGAATATCCTAATCCTATAAATAAAGAGATTTAGATATCCAACACTATCCTAGCTAGAATGAAAGCCGGTTTTGATAATAGATACTTCAATGTTTATATCCGAATCCGTCATAAAAATATAATATCTGAATCTATAAAAATATTATAAAAACTAATTTTTTATTTAAAAAAATTACCTAAAAGATGAAATT
>JBBYHK010000001.1:11524716-11536373 GCA_038382065.1 Adansonia grandidieri | reverse complement strand
ATGTGCAAATTGGCCAACATCAACATGTGAATTTGCGGTGCAATCAGGGCCGTGGAAATTATCGTCTTTCTGTTAAAGTTTGGGACCCCCAGTAAGTGTCATTTTCATATGGAAAAAACTGAAACCATATTTCCAGTATCCCATGAACGACTACGATTGAAACAATCATTCTGACACCCGCAGTTAATACTCCCGAGGGTTCTCTTTTCTTATATAGTAAAAATTGAATAAATGATTATAAACAATTTCATCATAAAATGACAACTTCGACCAAATACGAGTCCAATAAGATACCTTTAGCCGTATATTACTACCATGAAACTAGCATATATCAATGAAAAATATTTCCAAGCTTTATGATTTGATCTTAATCAGAATTTATGATATATAATTGAACTGTTGATGTTTTATACAGTTGTAGATATTTGATCATGCTTTGCCAACTTTGAGTTTGTATGGTGAAATCATTATTCAAGATCCATCAGCCATGTGTTGGTCATTCATGGTCGCTTAAAAAATTTTTTTTTTGGACAAACATTTATGAACAAAAGTAGATGGACCAAGAAAATAGCACCAAAAAAAAAAAAAAACATTAGTATTATTTTCTGACAAACTTTCAGTGGCAAATGGCAACCCACAAAAAGTGATTTTGGGTAGTGGCGGCCTCCCTAAAGCCCACAAATCAAAAAAGCTTACCAACAAGTCCAGACTCATTATCAGAGGACAAAAATGCCATAAAAATATCACAAATAGGTAAGAAACATTTGGGTGTCATAGCCATTGGAAACAAAATAACTGAAGGCTTATCAGCAGGGACAGGTTGATAATTAATGCAGCATTTTTAATATTCCAAACAAAGTGAACAGTCCAAATCTCAAGCATAGGGGTATATCAAAACCATAGGAATCATCAAATCTTTCATAACCCATAGGAATCATCAAATCTTTCATAACCTAATAGCATGCAGAAGATTTAAGAAAAGATGAATGTGGAATGCGATTGATCGGAGAGATTAGCAGCAAAAAAAACCAAACAGTTATTACATATACTATGACTAAATCTGTTTTGATGGATTAAATCAGAATATTTTGTTATTTTCATATGGATATCCCTCTAATGTTTTCACACCAGTAAATTGAACAGAAACTCCTTACAATCTGGGAGAAAAACAATCCCCATATAATAATATGAAGAAAATATAAGGGCAAGAACCAGCAATTCAGCCAGGCATTACAGCAGCTTATAAAAATTTTAAAAATAAAGGGGGGAAAAATTAACACCCTATTGATTGATGTACCACTATTAGAATGCCTTGCTGGAGATGCATGGTACATTAATTGGAACCAATCTTCCGGAGTATATATCCCGCAATCTGATTGTACACCTCACTCAAATGCCAAGAAAACGAACCTAAATTTTCACTATTATAATAAAAGAGAACAAAAAAAAAAAAAAAAAATCAAATCTCAAACCTTACAGAAAATCCCTTGTAACTGCTCACTCTGAATGTGTATATTTCAAATCAATAACCGTCGTTAGTGCTATAAGATCAATTTTCCTTGTAAGCTGACATAGTAATGAGGCAGTTGTATCAAATTCACAAATCCTTCAACTGTTCTCGCAAATTCATTCACCCTACATCGTAACTTCTGATATCCAGATAACAGATCTCCTAGGCAGCGATTCCTGGATAAGAAACAAACAACTAGACAAATCAACAAATGCAGCAAGCTGGCATTCACTTCTCAAGCCTCAACAGATAAGCATAAATAAAATGTTCAGAGTCAAGCTCAACTAATTGGATGTAAAATATTGTCATTCAGTAATTCAGTCCTATGAAATTAATAATATTCAGATGAGTGAATTTTGGGTCTGCATAAAATAACAAGTTCATGAACGATATGATTTAAGTTTGATTTTAAAGTTACATTTCCTGACTGATATCTTCTGACGTATTTACAGTAATATCAAAGTTCAGCCAGGTTCCTAAAAAGTTCTTATGAATATTTACTGATGCAAACTTTTAAAAAAGCAAACTTCATTGCAGGGAGGCCGGATAAAATAATTGACACCAATTGATTCTATCGTGGGACCGCAAGAAAAGTGAACAGTAAGCCGGCCTTACATGAGGTGAAATCAGAAACGACACATGACTAAAGATAAACCTTCAGAGATCATTTCAAAATCATTTGTTTAATAGGTAAAACAAGCATGACCTCCATCTTAAATTCAAACTCCATGAACTCAAAACAGATTAGTTCCACATTATAATAATGATCTTATCTTCATTCTTTTTTGCTCCCTCTGCCAATCAGTTTCCAGAAACAAGTTTATGTTGTTATGGCACTTAAACATCACAGACACCAAAGCTATGGGGTTTCAAACATCAATAAACGCTGACTGCAATAACATTCCAGCACAAGGATATTTTCAGCTAGAGTCAAGAAAGTTCAACTGAAACCTTTTAAGTTCAAAGCAGTTATATCCATCCTGGTGAATCTTGACTAAACCTAACCTAAATTCAGAAGTTATTTCTAAAGGTCCGCTTCATGAAACTAAAGAGAATATTACCTCTATTGGACTGTCTACTTGCAACACTGTAACTTCCAACATAATCCTCCGAGGTTCTTGCAGTAATATCTGAGGATACATTGCCAAGCCCATAAGTGAATGAGCTAGAACCATCCAAGTCTGGAGTTGCAGACTGCCAAGTTGAATCGCTGTAAACTGAACCACTGAGGTAAAGATCCCCATAGGACCCCTCAAAATTACCAGTTGACCCAGCAAATGATGATGTTGGGGCTGCAACAGTGCCACCGTTTCTCCCATATCCTCCCCCTCCCATGCCATAGTTATCATCAGCACTTCCATAACCAGCACTCACACCATTATAGCCAGAAGAAATTCCTCCACTTTGCACAGGAAGAGAAAGATTCCAATTAGCCCCAGAATTTCCCAAAGAACCAAAGCTCCCCCTTCCAGTCCCCAAGAAACCACCAGGGTTGGAAGCATTTGTGGCATTGCTAAGGCCTCCATTTCCCCAGATATTCCGAGTAGCAGAGCTCAAAATAGAATCATTTCTTCCACTTCCAACGCCATAGCCAATAGGAGTGTTATACTTGTTTGAAATCCCACTATAATAGGGGCCAATTATCCGCCCATATTCAAGACCGTTGCCAAAGTTGGAACTCCCACCATAGCTTGGGCTCATTCCTGGCTCCATATCCATACCTATTCCATAGCCAGTGGTACCAAATGGGGGAAACCCACTTCGACCGCTAGCAAGAGGATTAAACCTACCATCCATCCGAACTCCAATACCTCCAAGTGGCCTTAGATTATATCCCTGAGCATAACTATTGAGGAAGTTCGCAGCCCTACTCAAACCATAATTATATCCAATCACAGGGCTACGGCTGGGGCCCGGAGATAGTTCTTTAGGAACTGCCCTCTTGACCTCAACCATTTTCCCATTGAGTTCATGAAATGTTTTATGCAGGGCCCTGTCTGCTGCTTCCTCTGAATCATAAGTGATGAAGCCGAAGCCTCTTGGCCTCTGCGTGTTATGATCATACATCACCACAACATCAGTAATTGTACCAAACTGATCAAAGTATTTCTTAAAGTCACCCTCAGTGACTGTAGATGCTAAACCTCCAACAAAAATCTTTTTTGTGCGTCCCGGCCCAGGAGATCCAGTTGTGCCGCTCGTGTTCCTGTTTAAAATGTGTTGGTCATCCCTAGGAACAGCCTTCTTTGCCTCAACCTGAAAAGTGAGGAGTCAACCAGTTTAATCAAACAATTGCATCACATTTTCTGTCCCAACCTAACCATTGGATAGGAATTCACTTAGACAAAATAATATTCAGTCAATGCCAGAAAATAGTTCAAACTCATTAATTCCTCTCCAGATAAACAGAGAAAATTTGGGAAACTTTAACTAACTATGATTATCAGAAATCTAAAATTGATTGAGGGCAAATAACATCTCTCCTTTATAAGGGTTTTCTAGTAGTATTTTAGAAGGAAAGAAATATGTAAATTCCCAATTGAATCTGTAATGTATAAAGGATAATCATAATCAAGGCTCTCACCGTGCGACCATCAATCATATGCTTATCCATAATTACCCTCTCAGCAACAGCAGGATCAGCAAAGACAATGAAACCAAAGCCACGGGCACGACCTGTAACACGATCTCTCATGATCATTGCCTCCACCACTTCTCCATATTTCCTGAAATACTCCTTGAGATGTTCCTCATCAGTGTCCCAAGATATCCCGCCGATGAAGAGTTTTCCAAGATCCGATTCCATCTTATCTGCAATCACCATCATCAACCACCAATTTCAATCCCAAAAGGAAAAATCTAAACTTTTCTCAGAACAAAATACCACAAATTGGATTCCAAGATCAAATTTTCAAATTCAATCAGAATTCTAGCATCAATTCAATGAATGAAACTCTTCCACAACTTAAAAGAAAAAACTAATCCCGAATTATCTAATTACCGTCATCAGCTAAAAAGATCCATTCTTATTTAGAAAAACAAATTAAAACAGAGCAAAATGTGAACAATAACAACAATCAAACAGGAATATTAAATGAAACAACATACCTTTCGATATGAATTACAGATGAATTACAGACAGAATCTGATCAAAGACAAAGTGGGCAGTTGTCAAATCCAATCTAGGATCATCTGAAAACTTCATGCACCAATCACAAAACAACCCAGAATTGCTGACAATCCAAAACATTCAAAATTGAGACATGTGGATCAAGACAAAAGAAAAGTCCAGAGAAAGATCAGGAAACATCTAAAAACAGAGAGATTAAGAAGAAGATGAAAAAGATAGAAAATTTACCATCTTGGAAATGACCCAGCTGAGAAAATGGAAGAAAATTAAGATCTGATGATGAGAATGGAAACAGAGGAGGATGTTTTGCTGTTCATAATTTTTTTTTTTTTAATCTTTCTCTTTAAAAACCTTTTCTCTCTTTCTCCTCTCTGTTTCTCTCCCTTTTTATCTTTTTTGGTTATTCCACTCCTCTTAATTAAATCAAAAGAAATGGAATTTGAGGAGAGAGGTCAAGAGAAAAGAGAATATATATGGGAGAGCGATTGAGATTGTCAATTCTCTGGTGTAAGAATATTTGGAGTAGCCTCAAGAGTGATGACAGGAGATGCTGATTTTTTAAATATTATATATATATATATATATATATACATATATATATATATATAAATCTTATTTTGAATTTTGTAATATTTAAATATGAATCAAATTTTACCCTTTGTAACCAGATGACATAACTATTCCTTACTTGGATAGCATGTTAGAACCAAATCATTTTTCAACTTTTGCCCTTTTTTTTTTAATAAATTAGCATTATTTTATATGATATAATATATTTAGAGCATTATTTTATAGATACATTTATAGACACGTTTGTTCAAATTTTTGGCATGCAGTTTTTGTCAAGAGCATGTTACCATGAACCTTATGGTACAGATTGAGCCTGGCTGGCTTGACTTGAGACCACACATAAAATTAGTGGAGCTTTTCAAGTTACAGGCTAGTTATGTTTATTTTATTTTATTTATATTTTCTTTTTCCTCTTTTTTCTATAAAAAAAAGATTGTACAATATCATCGCAATCATCATGTCTTGTTCTGGATTTGTTTGAAGTCTCCAAAAGTTAAAACTCTTCAAATAACATGGAGGATGGAGTTGTAAAATATAATTACAATTAATCCTAGTTTTGTTTTGTTTTGTTTAGGACATCCAATATTTGATGCACTTACGAGTTAAGGTTGGAGCACACAGATATCAAAATCAACGTCCAAAATGATAAGGCTATTTCATTTAGGTTTTTCATTTTTCCTAAGATACATGTATACATATTTGACATATATGTCAAACACATGTTTGGACATGTATATAAAAGTATAATTTTTCAATACATATATAACTTAAAAAAATTAAATATGCCTGTATTAAAGGCATCCATATCTGAGTTTACTCTCAAATCCGGGTTACACAGGGACAATGGGGTAATTAATTCTTAATCTGCCATTAACTTCGTTTCTTTCTGCACTCTTCCACATTAGGCCAAAGTCTAAAAAACCTTGAGGAATTATTGCTACCAAATTTGCAGTGTAAATGAAAAGAACATGAGAACAGCCAGCCACACGGTGCAAAAAATTTATTTCTTAAACTCATATCTAAACCTTGAATTCAATGTTAGACTATGTGTTTTCGGTAGGTTCAATGTGTCTTTCTAGGATGCATAGATTATTATTATTATTATTATTATTTTTTTACAATTTTTCTAATATTGGTTGAACAACTTTTTGCAAGTTAAGACTGCTATAAATTTTATTTGGTCTAAGCAGAAAGCAAGGTATTTGGGGATATTTAATGATTTGGCCTGCAATTTTTAAACATATTATAAGAGAACAACTAATGTAAGAAACTATGCAACATAAACAATTTTTTTCTCTTTAGGGGCCAAGATCCAAATAGATCTTATTGGAAATTCAAATTGATTTGTTAGAAATAAAATATAATATAGGTTACAACTTCCAAACCAAGTTGAACCATTACAACATATTGATGATCCCAAATGGCCAAATCCAATTATTTTTGACAGAAAAAATAAAATAAAGTAAAATTGCGAAAGCAAAGTTGCAGCGGAAAAAACTATTGTTTGAGCATGTTTCACATGTCATTTTTTGAGCTTTTTTCAAGACTATAATTAATGATAATTGCCTTTTGTGTATCAAATTGGAGTATCAGAAATGGCAAGTGGAAGAACTAGAAAAGTGCAGTCCGATAAATAGTTTTCAGCCTGAAAGGACTGTGCGTAGGAAATGCCTTTGGTAGAACACAGCTACTAACTATCTACTTTATCTTGATTGCCATGTATAAGGTTTTGTAATTTATTTTTATTTTGCTCTGAGTCTTCTTTTTTCTTAAAGTATCCCTGTCCGGCACCTGTATCTAATATATATATATCTAGTTATAGGTACGGAAATGACTGTCTTAAGATTCTCGAAATACATGGAAAACTCAGAATATATTGAACACGCCGAATCAGAGTAACTTAGGTTCATTTGATTCTCTTTACGCTTTGATGACAGCTTACCAGCTTTAATAGTATTTAGTTTGCTTGGCATTAGTAACAACAAATAAACTTGCTAAAGTAAGCACAAACTTTCTTTTGTTTAGATTAAGCAGAAAAAAGGATGATCATGCAATGCTGTCTGCATTTCAATTACTAAGGGTTACAAGGTACCTTTCGAACGAAAAAGAGAAAAAAAGAGACAAGCAAACCAATGACAAGTCCTTGTAAAGTTTATCGTGATAATAACATGACTTATAATTGTATTCACTCTTCCTCATTATGTACATTGGCTTGATGGCTTCAGACTTTCCTGTAAAACCTCAGAAGATGCCTTATTTAACTTAACATGGAAGTTCTTTCTGCAAACCGAGGAACGATACTTTTTTTTTTCTTGTGCTGAACGGAAAATGGAATGTAAAAATGTATTGAAATGTCTAATAATTGGATCCTGGAGTGTCCCAAGTCTCAGGTATGACACTGTGAAGCATACAGCAATCATGGTGGCCTGATTCCCAAGACGACATAGGGGAAACTGAACGATGATCTTCATGTGAAGACAAGGCCTCTTCTATCTTCTGCAAAACCTCAGCTGTAGTTGGTCTATCTTGTGGTGTATGAGATACACACTTAAGAGCAACAATTAGCAAAGGAAATGCCCATTGCATTGCAACACTGCTGACCTCCTTGTCAAAGACCTCTCCAGTCCATTCCTCTCTCACCATCGACCCAACCCACTTAGGAAGGTCTACTCCAGTTTTTTCAACAGTTTTGCCGGTTAGTAACTCCAGTAGGATAACTCCGAGGCTGAAAACATCGCCTTTTTCTGATAAACTTTTCTCGGGTGCCACATAACCATTGGAGGAGAAGAGGCTGTTGTTTTTGGGGTCTAAAAGCCTTGAAATCCCATACTCACTTATTAATGGTTCCATGTTTTCACCCAACAGTATATTTGAGAGCTTTAGATTTCCATGAGGAATGGTCTCCCGGGCATCGGAACTCTGGTATATGAATGCCAAACCCCTTGCAATTCCACTTGCTATGCTCAGCCTAAGACTCCATGGAAATTCTCTTTTACCTTCAATGTAGCCTGCAGGTTAACAAAAGATGCAGGATAGATGACATTTCATAAAATTGTTCATAAATACAAATGAACATATAAATTATTTTCAATTATCTACATGAAGTAATAACAAGATCAAGCAGCTGTAAGAATTTAGGCATTGCAGATAGTAACAGTTTCAATAGAGTAACCAATTGGACACATGTTTGCACTTTGCAGTCTAAAACATTGGTCCCACTTTTCTCATGTTTTTGTGAAAGAATAGCGCAATGCTGTGATGTTTGAGCACCTTTGTGCATGAGTGAGGGGTGTGCGTGCACATTCATGAATGCTGGAAAGTCTAAATTGGTTCGATCACAGGATGAACAGACTTAAGATTCTCATCTTACCTTGTAGCAAGTTCAGGAGGCTCCCATTGCTCTGGTACTTGTAGAAAAGGAGCTTTTCTTCACTTGTACAACTGTAGCCAACAAGAGGAAGAATATTTTGATGCTTCAAGTTCCCAATCCGCTTCATTATTTGGCCAAACTCTTCGAAAGACACCTGCAATTTCTTCAATCTTTTGACAGCATACGTGGCATTATTCTTAATTATTACCTTGTAGAGGCTGCTGCAAAGGCCTTGGCTTTGTAAATCAGCCGAGGCATCTAGGAGATCTTCTAGTTTAAAGTTTCCGTGGTCTTCAACAAAGAACACAAGCGCTTGTTGTCTATCCTCAGGCTTCACTTCCTGTATAGCATTGACCGGAGGAAGTTTGAGAGCAGATTCTGCTAGGGCCTTTGGAATCTCATCCTCTTTCCTTATTTTATCTCCTCTCTTGCTCATATAGTATAAGAACAGGAATAAGAACCCAAAGCAAAGAAATAATGGCAACAAAGTCTCCAATAGATCGTTTGAATTCTTATCACTAGACTTTTTTTTAGGTTCATTCTCTCCTGTTGTGTTTAAATTACTCTCTCTTTGTACTGCAGTTGGTTCTTTCGAATACTTATAAACATGCTTGAATTCTCGATTGACATGCGGGCTGATGGGAGTGAAATGATTGTTGGAGATGTCCAAGCTCTTGAGATATTTCAACTTGGTTAGAGTCCAAGGAATTCTCCCACTCAAAGAATTGCTGCTCAAGTTTAGATAACTCAACCTTGTGCAGTATGACATAGACCTAGGTATAGTTCCACGTATTTGATTTCTAGCTAAGCTAAGAACTTGAAGGTTTTGGAGCTTGCAAAGGGCATCTGCATTAATAACCCCACTGAGATTCAAGTTTTCAAGCCTTATTTCTAATATGAAGGTACCCTGCATATTGCACTTCACAACCTGGGACTTATGCAGGCAGGGATTTTGCAAAAACTCGTCCCATTGAGTTCCTAGTTTATTTTGGGGATCAACAGATCTAATGAAGCTAAGGAAAGATTTAGATTCAGATAACTCACCTCCCATACAGACTGTAGTTAATAGAGGAACAACTGCAATGCATATTAGCCCCTTTAGGAACATATCAAAACCTCCCATTCTCTGCATCTTTTCGACTACTTTCTTCGGTCATCCAAAAACCTGCTTAAAGGGAAACTTTAATAAAGGCACCTTGATAGAATCAGAATACATTGTTGTTCTTCCTTGCTTTGATATATCAGACAAGGACATTTTCTTAGTTTCCAAAGCTTCCCTGTCTCATTTTTCCCAATAATTTATACAAGGAAAATTGATGAACTTTACATAATTCGATGTCTTCAATGAAATATTAGACTCTTACAAGAATATTACCATGACGCCGTCAATATCTTGCTCACAGCCTTTTGGTTGTTGATAATAGTTTAAGCTATAATAGTCTCTTCTGATAAGAGTATAAGACTATTAGTAGTGAGCAACGTCATAATCGAGTAAGTGATAAAATTTCTTGGGACAAGAACAATGTTTATTTCTTTGGAAATATTCGTTTTTTGGAACATCCCAAGTAACTAAAATCTGGCAGAGCCAAAGCTGTTATTGGTTGGCCTAGTTTGGTTTTTTTTTTTACCATGAAAGCCTTGTACTATGAAACCAAGAAGCAGCAGACATACGTTGAAGGGCAGAACTTACATGAGTTACCAATATATTACCATTTCTTTCTCTTAAATCAACTTGAATATGTATGTTACTCGGCATGAGTGCCGGATATCGATATGTGAGTATGTTCAATTTTTAAAGTTTTTCATATAATTGGAGGGTCATATTCTCATATCCATGTCTAAATATGTATTCAAAACAGATGTCAAACACGTATCTTAAGAAAAATAAAGAATCGAAGTAACACAGCTGATTATGCATGAACAAATTTATTTTCCTAATTAATTGATCTTCGGGATGTCTTCATTATTTCTGGGAATATCAACCCGCAGATCTGAAGTAGGAGAAGAAATAATTACATAGATATTTTATTTGATCTAAAGTTCCAATCTCTCAATGCAAACCTTTCAGACATCCAACGAAGACATTGTCCCTTTGACTACTGAATTTGCAGCTGTTTTTTTTTTCCTGAAAATCAAAAACTTCCTTTTAACATCCAACTAGCCGAAAATCTAAGACTTTCTCCAATCTCTTTTTTCATGACTCAGTCAATTCATTTCAACTGTAAAACAAAGCAAAAGCAATTTCCATTTAATTTAAACTAAGTCTCAGGTTTTAATTAAAAGCCATATTAATACTATAAATAAATTTCCTGGCCTTTCCATTATATTCTAGTAGAGAACAATATACAGTAGTTAGATGCTGCAAAACTTGACTTTGTGAAACTTTATTATGATACACATCAAATATAACACTCCAAATTTTGTTTAGTTGACACATTTAATAAAAGCAAAAGTGAAAATTCTACCATTCTTATATCATTGTACTTTATTCTTAATATTCATTTCCCCAATCAAAAATTAGCATTTCTCATCCTATCAAATCAAATATTATAAATTACTCCACCTTACAGGCAAATGTAAATTACAAGCTTCTGCTAAAGTATAACTAGATATAAAAATGGTTAGTGTTACATAATAAAATCTATCTTTTTATTCACTTGACTGTTTAGATTTGGAATATGGCATTTTTCTTTTTATACAATATATATATATATATATATATAGCACTCACGAACTTTGATACCAAATGTTGCAATTGTTTTTCTCTTTTGGAAATGGGAAACCAGTCAGGCCAGATCAGTGCCAGGGTAGCAATAATTTTCCCAACAAATTTGAGTGTGACAGCAAATACAAATAAAAGGCCTCTATGTCACCCAACTTCCTATAAATAAAATATATTCTCAGCTCCATGCCAAGGGCCACTTTTCAATATTTTGAAAGGTCATTTGCTTGAAGTGAATGTCATAATCTCTCAAAGGTTGGCCACTCATCAAAACATAGCATGTTCTTTACAGCCCATTATTCAACCCTTTGAATGGATCGTATTTTTAATTGATTTTGCTTTGACTTTGCTTCAT
>JBBYHK010000001.1:11502205-11518334 GCA_038382065.1 Adansonia grandidieri | reverse complement strand
AAATTATGTAAAAGTGATTACATTTAACATAAAATAAAAAAATTGATGTAAACTATACTTAAACCCGAACCCGACCTAAACCCGAACCCGAACCCGAATTGGCCCGAACCCGAATTGGCCCGAACCCGAATTGGCCCAAACCCGAATGGACCCGAACCCGAAAGGACCCGAACCCGAATGGACTCGAACCCGAATCAGTCGGAACCAGAAAAAACTCGAACCCAAAATGACCCGTCCCGAACCCGCCCGAACCCGCCCAATTGCCACCTCTAGTATAAAGTGTTATTCTAGTGATCTCAGTTTGATTATATAGAGCAACTGTGATCCCAAGCGAAAGGATCCTTTGGATCTATTTCGACGTTGGGTTTTGGCCTTTATGTGATCAAAGCATAACATTTATCCCGTAAAAAAGATTTAAAAAATTCGTATAATCTTGATAGATATAATCATTTTAATTTAAAAATATTTTTACATGTCGAATAAGATCAGACTCAATTATTATTTTTTCAGCGTTGATCAAGGTTTGATTTTATTTGCCCATTTAAGCTGGAATAGATATGATATTATTCATAATAATATAAAACAATTAAAAATGTTTTTATATTTAAAATTCAATTCAATTTAAATAAAATATTAATTAGAGCCTGATCTCAACTTAAAAATCTCTATCCGCCCCAATCGGGCCCAACTCCAAGCTTGATTTCCAGTACGGCCCATAATTTGCATAAGAAAACATAAAAGGAAATTTATTTTTTTACCTATGCTGTTTATTTCTGAGGGTTTTTTTTAACCCCTTTTTTTTTTTTTTGTCTCTTTTACTTTTTTACGGGTCAGTTAATCTCTCAAAGATTGTCACCGGAAAATCTTCCGGCGACGCCGTCGCTGAGAGCAATAGAATCGGCGATCAAACTCATAGACGCCAAAAAGGACGAACTAACGAAAGCGTTCGATGATCTCCAAGCCGACTTTTTTGAACCTCTCTTCTTTCTCTATCTCATGGTCCGACCTCAACTCTCCCGTCATTGCAATCCAAAACTCGGTAACTCAACGGTTCCGTCTCCTCGAGTCCCGCGAGTTCTATCACAACACAGTTGATGCCATCCGCCTTTCGCAGCTCACTTTGGGCTTAACTCATCCGTCCTCGTCAAAACAGGGTGACCCATTGGCTTCGAAACATTTAATGAGACAGGACAGAGTTGGCTGTGTCACTGAGTCGAATGCCAGTCGGCCGTTAAATTGCGAGCAACCATCGTCATCTAATTCAGTGGGACTGCAGACTGATGGTTCAGCTCCGGCATCAAGCCGTACTAATTCGGTGGTGACTCGGCCAGAACTGTAGGAGTTTTGTGAGCGAATGGATAGGAAGGGGTTGAGGAAGTACATAAATGACCACTAGAAAGATCGGGAAGCCATCCGAATGGAGCTGTCAGTTGCTCTACAGAGCGCTCCGGATCCTGGGGCATTGGTTTTGGAGGCAATGGAGGGTTTTTATGAAGATAATGCTTTGTTTAAAGGCGAGAAAAACCCAGCATTTTTCGGTTTGAAGATGGTTTGCGTGTTTTTGTTGGAGCAGTTGATGGAAACTGTTGTAAATTTTAGTGAAGAATTGAGGGAGAGTGCAAAGAAGTTAGCTTTAGAATGGAAAGGCAAGCCCTGGTTGAGCAAGGATTACGCTTTGGAGGCGTTGGCGTTTTTGCTTTTAGTGGCAACTTATAGTTTGGGAGCTTTGGTTGATAAAGAGGAGCTTGTTGAATACTTTATTATCGCTGCCGGATGCTGGCAATCTACAATGTTGTGTAGGAAAATTGGTTTAGGGAAGAAAGTTCATGGTGAGGTTCTTGTTTCTTGACTAAATGCGGTTCTTATAATGTGCATTTGAATTTATTTGATTTTCAGATTCGTTTTATGCTTGTTTTCTTATTTTTTATGTGCATTTTTAAATTTCTTTCATTTCGGTCATGGGTGATAGTTTTATCAGGAATGCTTGATTTAGATTATTACGTGTGATAGAGTTCTTAAGAATTTAAGTTTTTCATGTATGGATTTGATATTTCAATAGGTCTAGATGTTTAAGGTATATGATTGAATGATTCATGGTGATGCTATTGGTGTTTTGGTTGAATGTGACTCTTTTTACTTGCATTAAGGTTTGTTTGATTTTAGGTTGGTGTTTATACCTCTTTTTCCAATTATTTATGTTCATTTAAAGCTTTTCTTTGAGATAGTTCCCCGCATATCAGAGAATGGTCAGATGAGTATCAGTCATCTAATTTCTGCATTGTATTGGAAACACATGCCCCCTGTAATTTGACGCAATTGAATACCTAAATTCTTGGTAGTTTCATGATCTTTTGTAATGCTCATCTTGGCTGCCTTGAATTTTGATGTGACTGTTCATTCAGGAAACGAAGATATACTTTTTTGCTTATTAAAAAAGAATATTTTATTTTATTTTGAACAAAAAGTTTAGATGAGGGACTCACCTTGATTAGAAGGTTTATGGAATGGCTTACTAGGTTGTCACTGGCAAGAGGTAACTGAAACACATAAGAAATGTGACTTCCTAAAAGACGAAAAATTGTTTCATGGATTCAAAAAGAAATAAGGAAAGCATGGGGGTGGGGTTTCTTTTTGTTGCATCAAATCGATGTATGGACGTGCAATGGTGTAGCATATTATTTTCTCATTTAAATAATCAGCTCAAGCTGTAATTCAGGGTCATTTATCACATATTTCGGGCTACATAATTTTTTGCCCCTTTTGAGATTTAGAATTCACTACCCCATGTCCATAATTATGTTGTAGTTTTTAGGAATTGCTTCTTATAAAAACAGCCTTGCTTTCTCTTATGTTGCAGATTTGATTCAAAAACTGGTAGATAATGGCAAACGACCACTTGCTGTGAGATTTGCATTTGACTTTGGGCTTGCAGAAAAATTTCCATCAGTGCCTCTTTTGGAAGACTATCTGAGGAGAGAAAGAAGCTTGTTGGGCAAGTTCGCAAGGATGGAAAGAACTCTCGTAAGTCACAGGTAAACTTTCATTTCCCACAAACTTTTCAGGGTATGATACTCTCTAGCCTTCAATGCTTTTCTTTAATTATGTTTCTCATGCAGAATGCGGCCACAGATAAAGAAATTGGTGCCTTCGAGTCTGTAATTAAAGGAATTAAAGACTGCAAGCTAGAAACTGAATATTCTGAGGCGTGCCTTTAGAAGCGTATTGAGCTTCCTGAGAATCAGCAGACAGACAGGAAAATCACTACAACACCTCCTGCTGCCAAGCCTCAGCAGCGGTAGGCTATTCAGCAGGCGAAGAAGAAGAAGAAGCAGGCACAGGAAAAGCAGCAGCAGAGCGGCAACAACTGTCGTAAAACAACTGCATCTGTTATCCCTATGGCAGCCTCATTTGGTGTAGCTGGTTCAAGTTCAGTGGTTCTGCCTTTTCGGCAATCTCATCTTCAGCCAGCATGTTTGTGGCCAGATCATTCTGCTTCACATTCAAGCTCGCTGGCTGGTCCTTATGGCTTGGCAGGCCCGACGCCTGCTGTTAATCCATATGTAGGCTCATCAGCTGCTCTATATGGTTTGGCAGGAGCCCCTATTGGTTTCTCTGTGACCCCAAACCCTCCTGCACCCCATTTATATTCTTATGACGGGCTGCATACTTATGGTGCATATGGTTTACGACCACAACCATCCACAGTAGCGTTGTAGTTGCCTGTGGTATGCTTTTGGATGCTATGGCATTGATGCGCTGGTTGTTGGAAAGCACTCCTGCATTTTTGATAGCATAAACTAGAATTGGTGACCGGCTTTTGTTGAGAGGTTTAGGCTACATAGTTTTATAGTTATTGATAATTTTACTAATTGACCCGAAGAGTTATGTAAATTATGATCTTTTATGGGATAACATTAATATTTCAATATAGAAGGCCATTCCATCTTCCCCTTGCATGGTTAGATCGCCATTTTCTGTCATGTTTGTTGAGACTGGATCTTAACAGCCTTTTCCAAAAGGCAATGGTTTCCTACTCTTGTTAACTGTGGAAACAGAGCTGTTGCTGCTGTGTTCTTACATTATGATATAGCATTAATATATTCTTAAAATGAAGCAACAAATACAACAAGCGTTCCATTTTCTGCTCAGGGTAGTACTTTAAAAACAAAACAATGGCTTGAAGTTTTTTTTTCCTTCCCTAATGCAAAATTGCGTACAATGTGTTCCTCATTTTCTCCACTGTTGAGTCCAGTTGAAGATCGAATTGGACTTAACTTGGGACAATAAGATGAAGACTGGGTTAGTTGGGTTTCCTCTATTACTATTTAATAGATAAAAGATTATCTCTATTAAAGTTTAATTACAAGATGATAAGTAAATTATAATATATTTTAAACAATAAAACAAATTTTTTGACATGAGCTAATACAAACAATTTTTTGAGATCCAGACAGGTTTCAATTTGATCCATGAACTTATCAATATTAGCCCATCCAAACCTCTTTTTTAATCACTGAGTTGGCGTGTAGGAGATTATCTTGTTTTTTTTTCCCCCCACCTTTCTACTATAGTTTTTGCTTTCAAGGACCAAGATATTCTGTAAAATTTATTGCTCTAGAACTGGTATATAATGAGTTGCCAGTAAATGTGCTAATGTCTGATAACTGGTTACTTGCTCATCATAGGGTTAAAATTCTAAGTTGTTACCGTGGAAACAACCAGAATCCGAGTAAATAAAGGGTTTGGTTCGGTTGTTAAAAGTTGTAATGTCCCTTTCCTTGGTACCATTTATTTATTTCTATCCTTTGCTTGACGCCAATCTCTGAGAGGCAGATACAGTTTCAAAGTTGTTCATTTATTAAACTGGCTCTTCACCAAAACAGTTCTTCAAGGATAGGGGAACACTAGCTACATTGGAGGCTTGCCTGTCTCCCTTTGCTATTTATGTCAACACACATTTTTTAATGCGAACAGTTTATAAAAAAAACCCACTTTAGTTTGATTGCTGTAGTTTTTAGTTGAGCTTCAAGTTCATGCAGTTTATGTTACCAAACTCGGATAAATATCGATAACTAGTATGTATCCTATACGTATATCCGAGTTTGTTTGTGCAGTAAACATGGGTTCTCACTGTAAAGAGTGTGACACTGACTGAACTAATTTTTAGCTTTGGTAAGACATTGCTTGTGAAAGCACCCAAAGCTTAAAATATCAGAAACTTTTGGTGGCAAATAGACTTGAAGCTGAACCCTGGCTGTACCTTTATTTGTATATATACCTATTTTACTCGAATTCCTTTGTCTCATTCTACAATATAATGTTTCAAGCTACAAACCATGAAGGTCCATTACCTTTTGCAGAAATAAAGTTTATTGTTAGTACTTACAATGTTCATTTTTAAACCCTTCTTGGACAATGTCAGCAAATTCCTGCTTAATCATTGATTATCTATATGTCCTTTATAATGTTTATAGCAATGTTTTGTTGCATACAAAGTTACAAACAAGAACATTAATTAAAGTTCAAAAAGCATAGATTTTCATTTTTTTTAAACTTTGGGTTATAATTAAAAAAGTCATATATCTTTGCTTCTGAATTATCTAAGAGGCTAATTTAAGTAATTATAACTTATCTGTTAAAAAGCTAAAGGAGGGTTTAATGCTCTAATTTGTTTACCTCAATTATTGAAGAAAGCTACCATATCTTCTAGTTTTAGAAGGTTTTCACATTGAATTATATGAGGTTGAGAAAAAAAAAAAAGAAGTAAAAACATAACCTAATGGAAAAAAGATTAATTCTTTTTTAGATTTTTTTTTCACTTTAAAATTGGACTGAAGAGAAATGCTAACGAGTAGGTAATGTATTTGTGGAAGTATATTTTCAGTCAATAAATTCTTTTTTTTTTGGTTAAAAATTATAACCGCAAATATATATAAATGTGTGATGTTTAAATATATTACGTAATATTTGTTATATTATATTATGTTATATATATAATCTACTCAAATATTATTTTTTTTTAAAAAAGCCACAGCAAAATGGGGTTTTTTTTTAGTTAATAAAAACAAAAATAAAAGTGGGGAAAGGACAAGGTATGATGTTTGTAGATAAACAACAACAATGATTGCCAATGACAAAAATGGGTCACCTTTTGAAGTTTTAAACCACCTTCCAGAAATTAAAAAAAAAAAAAAAAAAAACTCATTGGCAGTGGCCATTGTTAAAACTTAAAAGATAAAAAATAAAATATAAATTCAAAAAATAAAATAAAAAAGTTGACAAGGCATAGCAATGACAAAAGCCCCAACTCTAGATCCAATGAAACAAGTCAAACTCTGTCCATCTCTTCTGACAGCCTTCTCCAACACACCAAACTCAAAACTCCAAAATTTTTAATTTTATTTAAAATAAAACCCAAAAAAAAAAAAATGTTCAAGTTAATTTACTAATGTAACCCTATCTTCCTTTTTTCTTACAGACATAAAAAATCAAACTCCATTTTGACTCTCCTGTTTTGTTCATTGTCTTTTCTTTCTTTTTTTTTTTCAGTTACTTTGGTTATCGTAATGGAGGAGCAAATATTAGCTTTTTCTTCGGCGGCCACTACTCAGCACGATCTATCGGGTTCTGGTGGTTCTAGTGGAGCTCGGTACAAGCTAGTGGCTCCAGCTAAGCTACCGATCTCAAGGTCGGCTTGTATTACGATCCCACCTGGGCTTAGTCCTTCTTCTTTCTTGGAGTCTCCTGTTCTTCTTTCAGAAGTTAAGGTTAGAACCGTTTTTGCTTTTTAAATTTTTTTTTTGGGGTGTTGTATCTGTTTTGGGTTATGTTTGTTTCCTGTGAAAATAGAGGAAACCTGGCTACTTTTTAAAAATTCACTGGTAAAATTGAATTCTCTTTTCTTGTTTAGGAAAAAGCCCAAGATTTCTTTTAATTGACTGAGGAATTCAGCTGTATGAGATTCAAAGTTTTAATTGCTATTTTTTTTTTCAAAGTAGCTTTTAGTGGGAATTTTTTTTTTTTTGGTTTGGCAATGATGTGATTGGATTTAATTTTCAGCTAAAGATGTGCTTAAGGTGGAAAAAAATAAATGGGCTACCTTGTTTACTTTTATTTTTGGGTGGTTCATGATGTTAGGACATTAAAGAAAAAAGATTCTGATGCTTTATCTTTGCAATTATCAGATAAATTATGAAACATGGCTCCTTAGTGTCCATGGATTTGTCTATTGTGGAAGGAGGAATAAGGTTTTTCAATTTTTTTTTTAATGTGTTGTTAGTATAAAATCTTGATTGAACCTTTATAGATATATATCTTATATGTATTTTTTAATGCCAATGTTGTTTTTTCACATAATGAATCTTCCCCTTTTGATTGTGGGAATTGTGACTTTATATATATATATATATATATATATATGATATTTTTTGTGTGTTTGTCCTTGTTTTATAGTGAGGACGTACTAGAGAACTTTTTTCATTTTGTGTAATGTAGAATATTGGAATAGATGCTGTTGGAGTGGATCAATGGATTGATGCTTCTTTAAAGGCAATTGTTTGATTTTGATCAAAGGGTGGAGGTTTGTTTAATGTGTGGTGCAAGGAGGCAATTAAACGAATGGGCAGAAAATAGAAAATAGGCGGCAGGTCAAGGCAAAGAGATGAGACATGATTTGCCTGTGATTTATTGGAGGATATGACATCATATAGAGTTGAATTTGCAAAAGGAATATGGGTAGCGAAAGCTTTATGAGTTGTGCGTGAGGTTTTACGGACTTGTTTTTCGCATCGAGTGTAGCGTTAACTGGAAGTATATTAATATTTTTTTGAACGGATTTTGCTTTTACTCACCTTTAGCGTACTTATTCTTGCTGATGAGAATAATAGCTTGTACTGAGTAATTTGTTGTTCTGCTTCTTGTTTCTACCAGGCGGAGCCTTCACCAACTACTGGTTCTCTCATTAAGCCTCAAGCAGTGCACGCCTCTGTTGCTTGTAGTACCTATGCTGCAACGGCTGTGTGTTCTAATGCATTTGACGAAAGAAATCCTAGCTGCTTTGAGTTTAGACCCCATCCTAGATCAAATATGGTAATTTCCTGATAAAAATTGAAGGATATTTTGAGATTGAAATTTAAATAATATTTTTCTTTCCTGGTTTTCCCCCGTGGAGCTAGCGTTGTTAATGTACAATTGGTTTTTATTTCACTATAGCTGTAGGTATGTGATTAGGTTGTCATCTAGAATGTCTTAATTAGGCAACCAGTAGAGGCGTCATGTCAGGGGACCTCATAGGCACTCCTACACTTAGCAGCTGTTTCTCTCGTCTCTTTCTCTAAATTATTGTATACTGACATTCTTATCTAAATTCATTATGTTCTGCTGGTTGGAAACTATAGTTGTCTAAAGGTTTTTTTGCTTATTCAAGGCTCCTGCAGATTTAGACCATCAGAGAAGTGAACAATCTCTGCAGATACAAAGTCAATACCAGACTATATCATTCAATTCATCAGCTTCGGTTAAGAGTGAGATGGCAGGCTCTTCGAATGAATTGAGTATCTCAGTACCTGTTCATGCAGATACCTCTATGGCTAGTGGTCCTGCTGAAGTTGATGTGGATGAATTAAACCAGATAGGTAACCCACATAGCGGGATGCAGTCGGGGCTGTCTGATCATAGAGGAGGTGGCCTGCCTGTGTCATCTGATGATGGGTACAACTGGAGAAAGTATGGACAGAAACATGTTAAAGGATGTGAGTTTCCACGCAGTTACTACAAATGTACACATCCTAATTGTGAGGTAAAAAAGCTATTTGAGCGATCTCATGATGGACAGATTACTGAGATAATGTACAAAGGTACACATGATCATCCTAAACCTCAACCTAGCCGCCGACATTCTTCTGGTAATATCATGTCTGGCCAAGAAGAAAGATCATCTGAGAAGGTCTCATCTTTGAATGGTAGAGATGGTAAGGGGAAAACCTACACATTCAGCTTTATCTGTTGAGTCCTTTTTTGCTTATGAATTATTCTTTTTCTTTTTTTCCCCGTTTTAGACAAGTCATCCTGCATTTACGACCAGATGTCTCATAGTATTGAGCCAAATAGTACTGCGGATCTATCTCATGTCACAGCTAATGATGATAATGTAGATGAGGTTGAAGATGATGATCCATTCTCAAAGCGAAGGTACAATTATTGCTCAATAGAGGCATTATTTTTTTCTTCCGTGGATTTGCGTGTTGCTAATGATGTTACCAAACTATGAGCAGGAAGATGGATGCTGGGATTGATATCACTCCTGTGGTAAAGCCAATCCGTGAACCACGTGTTGTTGTTCAGACTCTTAGTGAAGTTGATATACTGGATGATGGGTATCGATGGCGCAAATATGGGCAAAAAGTAGTGAGAGGAAATCCTAATCCTAGGTACATAATATTAAATTGATCATAGTAGAATTACAAGGTCATAAGTTACAAGTCATATCTTTTAATAATCTCATCTGTTTCAACATATAGCTTCGTAAACTCGAATTGAAGGATGTTGACTTGTGTGCTGTCATAAATAAGACAGAGCTGAATGTTTTAGGATCTTCTATTCAGTTTATGTCGAGCATTATTTGTATTTTGTTATTTTGCATATGGTTTCATTGCATGCAGATTTCAAGGCACATACCTGTAGTCTCTTGCTAGTTTATTTTATTATGGTTTCTTACATAAGTGTTTTATGATGTTATATTTTCTGCTTACTTTTTATGTAGGAGTTATTATAAGTGCACAAATGCCGGTTGTCCTGTTAGAAAACACGTTGAGAGGGCATCTCATGATCCGAAAGCTGTTATAACCACGTACGAGGGAAAACACAATCATGATGTACCCGCGGCAAGGACCAGTAGTCATGATACAGCCGGACCACTAGCAATGAGCGGGCCCTCAAGGATTAGATCAGAAGAAAATGATGCCATTAGCCTTGATCTTGGTGTTGGGATTAGTCCTGCTCCCGAAAATAGTTCGAATGAGCATCGGCAATTGCATTCTGAACTGGTCCGAAGCCACCCTCAGGCTGGTGGTTCTGGTTTCAATTTGGTTCAAGCAACTCCAATGGCTGCATATTATCGTGTTCTAAATGGTGGCATGAACCAGTACGGATCTAGAGAAAATCCGAGTGAAGGTCGTGGTGTCGAAATTACACCCCTAAATCATTCTTATGCATTTCCACAGAGCATGGGAAGAATACTAACGGGTCCATAAATCTGTTAAAAATGAAGATCACAATAAATAAGCTATGGACAGGATTTTGTTTTTCGATCATTTTGGCTGTTAAAAGAAACGAAAAGGGTTAGAATCTTATTCTGAACTGATCTTGTTATTTTGCCAATCACTGTTTGTATTAACTTTGGGGTTTGTACAAAAGTGGAACTGATACAGGTACTATTTTCTCACAGGAAAGTGTTGTAAAACAAGTCCATGAATGGAATTTGTAAGAATATATTTCATATGTTATGTTTTCCATCATGTGTTAAGAACTTGTGAAACATATGGTGTTTACCTCTACTTTTCTTGACCATTGCCTGTCTCTCGGATAATGTCCATTAAAAACAAAGGTCTGCTTAAACATTTTGAAGGATGAATTGATTCTCAGACGTTATCTAGAAAAATGATTGCTATAGGCTTTTTTTTGAGAACTTGAGGTACAGGCCAAATGATTGACCAAACAAGTGAAGAATCCAAGGCCATGAATTTTGACCCTTCGATGCCTGGTTGTTGATTCAAGGGTCGGATTCCAAATGCAGACAACTTGTTCCCGCCCCCCGATGCAAAGGACAAAAGAAGCTAAAAGTTTCTTATATCTGGAAATGCGTAGAGAAGGATAAAGTGGAAGTCCACTTAAATCAGCGTCAGGAAAAGATTTCTTGAAGATTGGAATTCCAGTTTCTTTCCCAGTTCCTACCCTTAGTTTATAGTAAATCCAGAGGCTTATGCAACATTTTGGTTTTTTTTTTTGTAGACAAATCAATTTCACTGGCGAGGTCAGGCAAAAAAAAAAAAAACGGGGGCAAAGACAAAATGGTCCCTTTGCAGTACAAATCTAGTTAATGATTCCTAATTTGTGTTAGGAATAAGTTCAGGGAAGCATGAAAAAGGGTAAAAAGATTACTTAAAACATTCCTCCGGTCATCATCGTACTTATAGGCTATGGTACCGAACCAACCTGGTCCGATGTTAAGAGAAATATTTGTCCCATGTCATGGGATTTTGTACCTTCTTGCACGCAATCTATCCTTCCTCTTCTTACTCTGAGCTCAACCACTTGTAATCCATCAAGAAACATCACTCATTTGATCTTTCAAAGAGCATCAAACCGATCCCTCAAAGCCACCATGGAAGATCAGAAGGGTTCTAAGAGTGAAGAACTCAATAGAAGTTCTCGAAAGGTTCGAGAATTACAGGGAAAAAGTTGAGAAAAAAGCCCTTCAGCAACATAAAAGACATCCTAGAAGCGTGGTAGATGGAAATGAGCTGCTACTATTCTATGGCACTACAACGGCCTGCTGCAGCAGAAAGCTGAAGCAAGTGCCTGAGATTCGTAAAGATCCCAGTTGTCAAGCACGCCGGATTATTCATTCAAGATTCAAGATGGAATTTACCAGGAAAAATGGGATTAGATTGAGTAAAAGTAGCGAGTGACGGTATGGCTTCCTTCAAGTTGAAGAACTTGAAGAAAGCTGCAATTAATAGTTTGCAAGGTGACCGCTGGCAATACTGGGAGGATTGCCAATACGATTGATGGGGCATCCGAACAATTTGACTCAATTTGACGTGAAGGACCACAGTCCAAATAACTATAGCTTTCAACCGGAATGTGAACGTTTTCAAGGCAATTGGACCAGCTAGCACCGTTTTATTTCCATAAAAAAAAGCATACCACTAACTAGAAGTGAAAAACAAGTATGATTTGCTGATAGGTCCACCAATGTGAACATTACAGAGTGGAAAACGCGTATGCAAGACAAGCTGCAATAGTAACAGTTAACCACTAGAATTGATCACCAACATTCAATTGTACAAAGGCTTTTTTTTTATTGCACCCCTGAAAAGGACGTTCTTATCAAATAAGGGCCAATCTTGTGCATGCCAAAGGGGAAAATTGAAGAAATGTTTATCAAATAAAGGTTCTATCAACGCCGTAATAACAGCTATTTGTTGGTTTAGCATCTCCATGCACAAGAAGTGATTATAGCTCGATTCATCCAGCCGAGATAAAGTACTCCATCTCTCTCTTCAAGTGTATACTTATCACAATAGCTTTGCAGCAGAGTTTTGATGGTAGCATTGACGAATGAGCTTAATGGACTGGGTGTAAATCCAGCCATAATAAACCTTGATTTCCACTTGCCCAAAAGTTCGTGACGTTCTACTCTCTCAGGCCCTTCGCATGCTATTATGTTGACAATCTCCCGGGCCAGACAGTGCTGTTCAACATTGATCCGCTCCTTGTGTTCCCTTGGCAGAGTAACATCAATCGATTCAAAGATAGCCAAATAATGATCCAGTGTCTCTGCGAAACGGGGAAAGAATGGGGCAGTGTTTGTATTGGCTTCTTGCTCAACAAGCGTCACCACCTTTGGGGACAAGCTCTTTACCAACCTCAACAGTCTGTCCCGATGGTTCTGAGTGCCCACGCTTTCATCTGGCATGTGATGCAGCATCATCGCAAAATTTACTGCAATGGCTTCACCAGGTCGAATTCCAAGGTTTTCAAGTTGAACCTCGGTACCAGTAATAGCAGCAGCATGGAATTCTAAGGGTACCTTACACGACTCAGCAAGCTTGCGTAGTCTCTGCCCTACTATTTCAAGTCCTCCTCCTCTGGCAGAAGCTGCTGTAGGGTCATCAATGCCTGTAATACGTATGCTAGGAGGTCCTCCTGGCCGAGCAGCAAGAGCATGGATTAGGGTCAACCATTGGCCTCCTTGGGAAATCTGAAAATCAATTATATGGACTCTATTTTCTTCTTTCATGGCTTCAGCGATTGCCCCGTTTGCTGACATATAGCCGAACTTGAAATACGGGCAGATTTCATAGAGTATGTGCATGTATGAAAGCAGTTCAGCACTGGCAGGCTCTTTGCATCTTAGGGCATTGTAGATAGAACTTCCCGAAGAAGCCAACCTCGCAACAAGCCCTTCCAACATGTAGGCTCCTATGCGTTGCATTGGGTCACCCGAAACTGACACCATTTGACGTAATTGATTAATCAAGCAGTCAGCCATACACATATCTTTATTTTCTATCGCTCTGGCACAAGCACAAAGCAGTTCTTTCAGGTCCCCTCTGGCGACAATCTCCATGTATTTCCACCTCTCTGCTTCCATGGAGACTTCAGTTGCTGCGCCAGAAGTGGTGATAGCATGAATGTCAAAATTATGCGAATCGGTTCCTAGCATAGCAGTTTCTAATTGTCTTATCATGTGGCTCAAGTCAGGTTCATTGTCTACTACACAAGAACCACTTACTGGTGAACCGCATGTATTTTCGGGGGAATGATGATCTGACGGGTAAAAGTAGTTTTGCTGTGAAACAGGACTGCCATCGGGTGAGAAACTGGCAGTAGAAGAAGAATTCTGCATACCAGATGATGAATCAAGGGTGCAGTATTGTCCCAAATTTTGAATCGAATGTTGCACACCATTGCTACCATCATCCGAGCATGACTGGTACGGATCTTGCACTGGCTGGTCAAAGTACTTGCCTGTAATTTTATGTTTCTGAGACATTTGCATCGGAGAAATTTCTTTGATTTAATGTTACCAATTGACAGACAACAACAAAGAGAAACGCTGCAAAACCTCTGATAAAAAAGGCCTTCGAATTTAACTGACAGCACTGTTATTATGAATAAGTTACATCACCCTGCCATTTTCCAGAGCCACTGCGTGGCATGAATAACACATCAATGAGCTGAAGCCGATGGATTCTGCATAGAACATTAACAAAAAAATTAGCTATATTTTATGATGGAAAATGCAGATACCAATAATTTATCCAAATTAGAAGCACCAGCTTTTCATTTATATCGGCAAAAAATTAGATCAATAATTCATCTCATTTTCCTTTTTCCCCCTCTTTTATAGCTGCTATGAGGGCTTATAAAACACATTTATTGGTTCTTTAGCAACATCAAACAAGAAAAAAGAAGCAAAAAATGGAAAAATCAAATGGGAAGGAACATAGGATTTATATCAAATCTTCTTAAAAGAATCTGACTAATTGAGATGACAATCATTAGGTACATAAGCATAAAACCCGCATGACCCTACACGTGCTGACAATCTTTCAAGTATAGTGCATACTTGAAAAGCTTAATAAAGGGGAACAAAGAGATCGGTTTTAATGACAACAAGGCACTTCACTTTCACAACCAACACCTAACATAGTCCGTGCAGGCGATGTTATGAAGGAACAGGTAGGTAGTTTGGTGGTTGGCAGTGACAGTGAAAGATATATACATATCTTCTACCAAAATAGTAAAAGCCAAAAATGATAACAGCTAGAATTCAATTCACCCTCAATTCAAAAGACAGAGAATCTTGAGATAAAATATGCTTTAAAAAGACCGAATATCAGCAACGAATTTAACCTGGAAAAGGTTTATATAGGAACTTTAAAGGAAAAAAAAAAGTAATTTCTTTATTGAAAAG
Organism: Adansonia grandidieri; assembly: GCA_038382065.1. Lineage (NCBI taxonomy): Eukaryota > Viridiplantae > Streptophyta > Magnoliopsida > Malvales > Malvaceae > Adansonia > Adansonia grandidieri. The sequence continues at coordinate 11,503,633 of JBBYHK010000001.1, read as the reverse complement.
ATAGAAACCAACTTCGATTCATGCAAGCAATCTTTTTTAGTAAAACAAAGTTAAAATTTAGCAGAGTCAGTTATCAACCAGTTCTACATGCTAACATAGGGATGAAAAGCTTATTGATTGGGAAAACAAGGGATCAAAACAATGGGAAAAAGGAAAATTAAAAACTAAAGTTTTTTTTTTTTTCTGAAATTATTACAAGTAGTTTTGCTGCAATGAAAGACAAACAAAACAAGCAAGCATTCATCACATAGGATGAAGCTATGAAATTTGTTTTACATTTGTCTGAGGGAGAGGAGATTTTCAAGGACAACCTCAGAATCTGTGAAGCCACATTCAAATCTTCTATAGAACAAATAAAAGTAGGGCTTAAAGAAGAAAATCCAATTACTTTAAAATATGCAAGAACATAAAGATTATATATTAGCTCAAAAAAGGGGGAAAAGCAGAAATTTTTCATCAAATTCCAGCCGAAAAGATACTTATTCATCATTATCATCATCATTTTATCAGCAAAACAAATTCATTTCAGGCCTGAAATAAATCATTTGCATCATAAAGAAGAAGCAAAAACACTAAGAACAAAGCAACAAACCTTAAAACAAGCTCATTTGGGAAAACAAAAGCACCCAAAAAACCAAAAAGCTTCAACAAATCAAAGAACATAACAAAGACCCTTGTCAATTTCAATACACAAATTCAATAAAGAATTTTGTTCCCATCCCTTCCTTTGATTCCCCCTTTCAAACTCGATTTTTTGGGTGGTCGGTTTGAGTTTCAAAGAACAAAGACCTAAAGGAGAGAATCCCAAATCAGAACTGCCAAGCACAATGCTCCCAACCAACCTGCCTTCGTTTTATAGGAAGGCTTTATTAACAAATGACATTCTTCATTATAAAGAAAATTACATAACTGCCACTGATAAAATGACACAACTCAGAAATTCTTTCCTAAGACAGGATCAAAATTTCGGATATGTTTATTAAAATAATATAAATTTTTTTTATTTATTGAAATAAGTTATTTTTTTGATTATTTATCGAAATAAATTAATTTTAAAAGGATATTAAAAAATCATTATTTTAAAATTTAATTGACTCAACAGTCAAATAAGAAAGAAATACCTGTATCACACGGGGATTTCTCAATAAATTTTGAAAAAATTTTAAAAAAAAGTAAATTAATAATTATTTAAAAAGAGTAAAATTAAAAAATAATTATAAAGAAGAAAATAATTATTAAAATTATTAATAAAAATTTTAATTACTTTTTTATTTTTAATTTTATTCTTTTATTTATTGTTGCTCTTCTCTATGTTCTTAATAAAACTGATTTTTCCTGCATATATAAAAAAATATATAAATTATATATATATTAAAATAGTATTTACAAACAATAAAATATTAAAAATTATTTTTATTAATCTTGAGT
>JBBYHK010000001.1:11470381-11491488 GCA_038382065.1 Adansonia grandidieri | reverse complement strand
ATTAACCTTTTTTCTTTATTTGTTATAATTTAAAAAATATAAAGATAAAAATATTAAATTTAATAGTTAAAAAATTAAAATACTTATTTCATTGTAGAATAAAGACTATCAGTGAATTTTTACCCATATTAGTCAGATGTATTAGATACGAAAATTAAAAAAAAAAAAATGAAGAGGGAGAAGGATATAGCTCACCAGCTCTGTTTAAAGGTAAATACTTACAGCGTGAATGGCGGAGTTTAATTCTGTGTAGTAGACCTGAGATTTTTATCAGATTAATTCAACTAGTGTAGGTGGATTCTGTAGTAGGAAATATTATTACTAGGACCTACCAAGTGGTTGGGGTCAACTTTCACAAATTTAATCAAAATCTAATACAGATGAAGATTATGAATGAGACAAACCTCAACGATGCTGCTTTTGTCTTTCACATATCTGCTTTTCCAAACTTAATTTTGACATTAAATAGTCACTTGCATTAATTTAATGTTAAAAAACTTTTGAAATTCTTGTTCATGGTATACAAGGCAAACCTTTTATTTAGATGTCATTTTTGAAAATAAATCGAAATTTTGAATCATTTTTGTTAAGAGAATTCTTTATATAAATTAAGTTAAAAATTATTTTTAAAAAAATCTTAGATTTATATTCGACAAGTCGTTTTCAATTTTTTAGACTGTTTAAATTATTATTCAATCTAAAATAAAGGTGACAATCCACACATTTTGGATTATAGTTAAAAAAATACAAATAATTTCTTATTTGAATCATTTTAAAAATTATTAATTTTAATTTATCACCTATTTCTATTGGAATGGTTACTTTGAATCACTTCAAATCTTACAAAAAAAAAAAAAATTTTAAATCAAATCAATTCATATTTCGAATCAATTCTTTTATCTAATATCTCCGAGGGGGAAGTATCAGTTGACCCCCTCGGGCACTGCAAGCCAATGTCTAACCTTTTTTTGGTACAACAAATTCAACTCAAATTTAAGTTTCTTCCCTCCACTGACAAGCTTGGAAACAGTAAAGCCGTTCAAAGTCGCACAAATTTTGAGAGGGAAACAATGAAATTATTGTTATTATTATTATTATTATTATTATTATTACAGTAGTTGAGACTTGAAAGCATCAATTTCACAGTTCCCTTTCATCTTATGAACAACAGCTATGGTGGTTGCATCAATTTTTAGGCCATTAAAGGTCTGCAAAATTGAGAAGATCAAACTTTTATCTTGATTAAAAAAGCAATTTACTTCTTGGGGAAGTAACATATTAACTCATTTCCCTAGAATTTTCAACTTTTCAAGCATTTAAGATTCACGAAAATCTATTAGCAGAACGGTGGATTTTTCATTTCAATAATCGAAATTATGAGATTTAATCTTTGTTAATCTGATGTAAAAAAATTATAAAAAAGTAAGGTAAAGCAAACAAAGAAAATGATGTATGTATAAAATGAAACTGGATGAAACTAGGGATAAAGTTGTATAAATTGCTGACAAGTTCTACCTTTAGTTGAAGTTATTCCAATCCACTGCTAGTGTTAACAGTGATTCCAAACATATATTTGAAATTCTCTGCACACTATTCTATTTCTCTTCTTCACCTAAAAATACCTATAATTACATCCTAAAGATCCATAACTCTAGCATTCTTCTTCATGTGATTAACATAAAAAAAGTGTCGAACCTTCTTTTATATATATATATACTTCTATGTGTCATATCTTCTTGTTTTCGCCACTTCAAATCGAGTAACAGAGTAGGAGATCCTTCCATCGGAGTTTCTTTCGAATAGTATGTACTTGCAGGAGACTTGAAAAGCAAAGGGAAAACGTAAAAAGGCCTTGTTCACGTATAAATTAGCAGATGTCACCTTTGATAACGTACTTCTATCTAACTCTATTATGTGAGTTGGGTGGGGACCTAAATGACAGCAGAAATGCTGCTAGCTATAGCGGAAGCAAAAGGGCTATCCGGCAGATTAAGTCCGTCGCTGCAGATAAATGAACATTCGAAACAATGCTTAAAACCAATGATGGAAAAGATGGGAAAAAAATGTATAGTTTCAGGTTCCAAACTATACCTCTCCTGGTCATTGTTGTTGGTCTCTACAAGCTTGATTTTTTCATCAGATGCAGTGCTGGTGTTGAGAGCTTCCAACAGATAATTGAATTCGGTTGAGGGGAAATCGAGTTGATCTGCTTGGCGGAAAAGAAAGCATTTCAAGGGAAAGAAATAATGAAACAAAAAAGAAAAAAGAAAAAAAAAAGAGTATGATAAAGTAGAAAAAGTTCAATACCTTCTGAGACTTTCAACTCATCCATGGAGTGGCTGAAGCAGGAACGATGGGCCAGAGGCTTCTGTGCCAAATGAATCTCTGAAGGGCACCTCCTTGGAAGTTGAAAGATTTGCTCGGGATCGTCTATAAACTGCTTCTTGAACAACCTAGATGTTGCGTATCCTCTCGGAACTGTGAAATCGTACATCAGATAAGTACAAGTTATTTTACTCCATGGTTGGCAACGAAATTAAATAATTGTCAAAATATAAAAGGGCATAAAAAACAGGTCGACTCTCAATCTAGATTGGTTTGAACCCCAATATAACAATGGCCAAAGCTGTAGTGTGTTAATGTAGCAATGGACCACACTAATGATAAACAAAGTTATAAAAGAAAGCTACTTACTTGATTGAAGCTCGGATTCCATATCTAGATAATGCGGAGAATAATGTTGCATTGGAGACTCAATTCTTTCCGGGTACTTCCTAAATGAAAATCAAACCTTAACATTAGACTGGAGCAAAAAAAAAAGAGGAAAAAAAAAATAAAAGAAAGAAAGTCTTTATAAATGGTGATCACTTGCTTGCTGAAAGACTGTTTTAATTTATGATTCAACATGACAAACATGAATTATTTTCATCAAAGTCTTCTTTGAAACTGTCGGAAAAGAAGCAAACAAGAGAATTTGCTGATTTTATACTGAAAATCACATTAAATATAAGAGTCCACTACAATGGCAAAACCATAGCTGCAGTACAATTAAGAAGCCGAAAAGGGTTTAACAAATCACCATTCCCAGTTTCCAAATGTAGAAGTGAAAATAAAAGCAATTATATTTACCTGTCAACCAGCTTTGATTTTTCCCTGTAAGGTTTCACAAGAACACGAGCCCCACAGACATAATGTGGATTTCCTTTTGCCAAAATCATCTTCACAGTATCTGCACTGGCAAAAGTTACAAACCCAAACATCCGTTTCTGTTGGCAGGGAATCCTTACATCTTCGACTTGTCCATAATTGCTGCAATTAGAAACAAGAAAAAAAGTAAGAATCCCTCGGGATAACGAATATGACTGCAAATAAGCCAGCAAAAGACTTGAGTGATCATGTTACCTGAAATAATTGGAGACATCATCTTCACTAAAGGTGCTCTCAGCTGGGAATGTAAGATATATCTGTCGCGATCCACTAACAATTGGACCTGGATCATTTCTATCAGACCGATTTTCCAGGTACTTGGGTGCATCTTCAGCCAAAATGACAGCATGCTGCCCATGAGGCCTGTGACTCAATCACAGAAAAGCCCATCAACTGAATCGTCAAGGTTAATCTTTTAATCCGTGATAGCAATGTAGATGAGCATAATTCATAAATCATACCTGTCGATTACTCGAATAGAATTTTTCAATCTAGCGAGAAGTTTTGTCAAACTGTAACCTGCTTTCCCATGTCTCTGGCTCTCAGTAAGATAACCATCAGCCTGCAGAACTTTACCATATTTCTCGTAATATAACAAAGGGAGAGATGCAATGGAAACAGGATCCCCTCTCTTCGATTTCAGGAGCTCTACTAATTCCATCCCTAACTTTTCAATCGACATGAAAGGATCTTCGTTAACAGCATCCATCGAATTATGGACAAATGTTTGAGGGAAGTTATCTGAGACTTGACCATGAAAGTACCTACAATTACTTCCATGCTTGCAGTACCCTTTGTTGAAATAATGACAAGTCTTAACCGGGAAGTTAGGCAGATTCTGAAATCTACGTCCTGATTTTACATCATGATTCGCAAACTCAACCGGATCTTCCAAACTCAAGAACTGAGTTTGAGTCTGCAGATCAGACACAGAATCCAAGTAACCTGATGTCATATAATCCGGGTTATGCTTAGCTACTAGTTGGTGCTCCCAATAGGGAGATGTACCATGGACACTTCTAGGAGACAAAAAAAGCTTGGAAGGGACCAAAGGTGAGACCGGTGGTGAAAGGGAAGTGAACTGTGAAGGCAATTCTAAACTAGGGACTGGAACTGCCGAGTTCATAGAAGGCGAAACAGGAGGTGATCCTGATCTAAAAGCGGCTAGTTGCTGCAATTCAAACTTGGTTCTATAAATTAGTTCCTGAATAACCATATCAGGACATGTAGCCAACTGAAGAATCTCTTGATCACCATAGTCTTGCAAAAGAAGATAGCCTATAATCTTTGAAACATTTTCAGGATCAATTTTCTTAATTCTGTTGAAGAGAATTTGGGTATAATCAGAGAACTCCATCTGTTTAATCACTGCACAAATTATTAAAAAAAAAGAAAAAAAACTTAGGAAAAAAACAACTAACAAAGTGCATCCAAAATCCAAATCTCAGCTATGATGTCTAGCTATAAAAATAAAATACCAAAATAGAATGTTTGCCTGCAAAGAAAGAGATAGACTATTAGGTCAAAAGACATAGAATCTATGTCTTCAGAGACAAAAAAAAAAAAGTAAAATTTGCAGATCCAATTAAGTAGCCAAAAAAACACAAGAAATACTCTAAAAATCTGGGGTTTTCTTTTCCATGTCAGAGTCTAATGCGGAAAAAGGTATCTATTTCTGGAAATCTTATGTGTCACTAACACACAGCCAAAAAAAAAAAAGGTAGAAAAGCTTTGCAAAATTAATCTTCAGTCTTCAATCCCTGTCAACATGTAGAAGGAAACATATTAAAAGAAACAAAATCTGAGTAAAACCCCTATAAAAGCTGCCAGGAAGTAGGACTGCTACAAGGCTGTATCGTTATAAGAACCAAAAATGGACTTTTTCTCTAATTTTGGGAAAAAAATGAATGGAAAAAAATCATAATAAAAAAATTTTAATTTCTAAACATACCAAATATGGTAAATAAGTAAAACCATTAAACACAAAATATTTTTTTCCATATTATATATTATATACAAGGAAAAAATAGAAAAAAAAACTAACCAGAAATATTCAGAAAGTCAGAGAACTTGAATTTAGTTTCCAAGCATTAGGAAAAAAAGAAAAAAAGAAAAAAGAAAAACAAAGAACATCTTCAAGAGTCCAAAGATTTCAGAACTCAAAACCCAGAATTTTCTAATGGTTTAAGTAATCCAGAGAAAGAGAAATAGAAATACTTATAATTCAAAATTAAAAAAAAAATAAATACAATACATCCAAGATAATCTCTCTCTCTCTCAAAAAAAAAAAAAAAAGAAACCCCTTTACAAAAAAACAAGAAGACACAAAGATTCATTAATCTTACCGACCAAAACTGTTTTTGAGTTTCGGGTTTTAACTTTTAAGTAGCAAAGCGTAGACAAAAGTAAAACTGTTCCTCTTCTTCTTCTTCTAAGAACATGTTTATGCCTCCTTTGCTGGTTGGCTTTTATTGTTTTATGTCTTTGAACTTCATTCCTTATAAACAGAAGACAACTTGATAACTTTATAGAAAGAAAAAGGTCACCTTAAATATATATTTTTTCAATTATTTATAATAATTTTTTAGTAGCACTTACGCTGATAGATTTCATAAATGATTTCAGAGAATTAAGGCAATATAATTTGCTTGATTTTCGACTCTGATTCTAACAGTTTTGACTATTTAAATTATACATATATTAAAACACAAAGTGCAAACCCTCAAAACTCCAGCAATTTTTTATTTATTTATTTCATAAAAAACTGGATAATTATAATATATATATTTTTGAAAATTCCAATGTGCTAAATTTAGATTTTCCAAAACACATGTAGGCAAAATGAATATCTTGAGTGGCTTAGACGTGGATTTTATTTTGTCTTTTAAAGTGATAATTCTCCTTAAATAGGTACCATTGGATCGTCAATGATTATAGTATATCAAAGGTCTAGATTATTGAGGACCATGGAGAAGACACGCACTTTAGTATAGTTCGTAAATTAATGCATGCTGCCTTGTTAATTTAATTGTAACACAAGACACTGACCAGGCAATGAATAAGATAACCTAAAAATTTTTATGTATTTATAATTTATGTATAATATATATATAAATAAAAATATTAAAAATTAATAAAAATAATTATTGTAATTTATTATATTTTTAAATAGTCATTTATAAATATATTTTTTATTAATAAGATTTATTTAATTTAAAAGTATAAAATTTAATTTTATTAAACCACTTGAATTAATTTGACAAAAAATTAAAAAAAATAGAAATATTTTAATTTTTCACAAATCTAAAAAAATTAATTTATTTCATATAACTAAAAATTTACATTGAATTTTTAAACTTCATAATTAATTTGAAATAATATTAAAAATAACAAAACTTTATAATAATTTGATATGATTTACAATAAAAAAAATTTACATGTTTTTGCAAATTTTAATTAATATACACTTCATTAGTTTTATTTATTTCTTAAATATATAATTATATTTTTCAAAAAAAATCAACTATTAATATTTTTTATTAATAATTTACTATTTTTTATACTCGTTTTTTATTTAATTTTTTATTTTTTACGAAAAAAGTTGTATAAAATAAAAAATAAATTATTAAAGGAAGATAGATTGGTAATTAAAAAAAGATGGTGGGGTATAGGAAAATTAAAGGGAGACAATTCATGAAGGTGGGGACCAATTCTACAGGCTGGACGGGTGGGGTTCACAGGTCAAAAGAAGATTAAAAAGAAAAAGTATTTTTAAAGAATTTTGTATTTTGATAAATAATAAATAATTAATTAAATAAATAATTAATTAAGATATGATCAGAGAGAAGCGGGCTTTTCTGTTGTGATGATCATTTTTCTTCGGATCTATTTGCTTGTGGTTTTTGACTTAATCATTTAGCCATCTTCTTAACTAATAATTTTATATATATATTAGTCAAAATCATTGGATATTATTACTAAGATTAATGGCTATTATGAAAATGTTTTTAATTATTTAACTTCTTTATTAATGTTTCAGTATTCAAATCAAATATAATGACCATGATTGTTTTAATATAAAACTTATTTTTAATGAAACTCAATCACTGTTTTTATTCTATTATATTATATTATATATTAATGGTTAGATTTTAGTGACAAATACTCTATTAATATTTTTTTTAAAGTTATTATATTATAAAAATTATAATGAATTAAATTTCATTAAATGAATCATTATATTTAATATAAAATATTATCGTAAATGATAATTTAAATAATTTTAGCAAAATTTTTTGTTGTTTTGATAAATTGCGTTGACGTATTGCTATTAGAGAGCTGGAACTCTCAATTAAAGTTGTACGAGGCTATTACTTGCTAGTAGTAATATATACATATATATATATATATATGAGATTTTTAAAATAAAAAATTAATTATTATATTATTTTTAATTTTTAAAAATATTAATTTAATATAAAAAATTTTAAAAGTAATTTTGATGATTAAAAACTGTCTATAAATATATATTCATATATTAATATATATTACGGTTTAAAGTTTAAACTATTTATTTAATTAATATATAAAAATATTACATATTATAGTTGAAAGGTAACCCATTTTTTAATAATCATTCTTTAATAAAAAAATCATTCAATTAAAGAAAAAAAACCTTTAAACATTCATTATGAAAAAGTAAAAAGAATTAATTATATGACCCAATTACGTCAATTTTTTTTCTTTAGCTTAACAAAATTCTAGGTATAGCAAGATTTGGCCTAAGAAAAAAAAATTATGATTATTCAGTAATTAAATTACCCACAATATTTATATTGGTAAAAAGAAAGAGGAGTCTTATTTTCTTGTTAATAAAGGTTGAATTTAATTGGAAAAGATTATGAAAGTCTATGTCAAATCGATGTGACGAATAAAATTAAGATATAAAATGATTGGATTGGTATTTAGGTAGTCATAGTTGTTGTACTATTATCTCCATCATTTTAAGATAATCTGTATATATTCAGCAAATCTTGATTTTATCTAGAAACTCAATGATTTATAGTTTTGTTTTAATTAGTTTCGTTTAAAACAAATACTTTTTCTTAAATGTTTTAATATTTTATTTTAGCATTAAAATGAATGGCACCACCTACGGTTGCATATACAGTGTGTTTATTTATCATTGATTGTGAGTTTAATCATAAGTTTAGATTTTGAATAACTTATTTTTAAGATTTTGAGGTTAATTTTTTTAAAAAGTTATTTTAAAATAATAATATTTATAATTTTATTGTTTAGATAAATATTTAAAAAAATAAATATTTAAATTTGATGGATAAAGATAATAATAATAATAATAATAATAATAATAATAATAATAATATAATTCAACAATTTAAAATTTTATTTTTCTGAACAAAATAATTTTATTTTATATTAATGAGATATTATTTATTTTTTATTAAAAATTGACCAATTTAAGAGTAAGTAATAAATAATCAAATAGTAAAAAATAAGTTAATGATGACATCTAATTTTATTTTATTTTTCTCCAACAATAATTTATGAAAAAGTAATTAAAAATTTTATGATTTCATTACTTTGTCAATGTCATACTACAAATCAATCTTTTTCAAATGGCCACTGCTTCGTCCACTTTTAATTATGCAATTTTAATTTAAAAAAATTAGCTTTGATTATTTGGACACTAATTTTTTTTTTTATTTAATCAAATTAAGCAAGATTTTCCCATATGTATATTATATTTTTAAAGATGGTGATGGTAGAAATTATCCGATTCTAAATTAATTAAATATTATTTTGAACAAGTTGATTAAGTGGGTAAATTTAAATATTTGGCTCGTAAGGTTTAGATTTATTTATTTATATTTTAATGGCAGTCCACTTGTTTGTAAGTTCTCAAAGGCTTGATAGATGTTGATGAAAAAATTAATTAAATGGTGGATAAAAATAATTGTATGATATAAATTAAAATTTAAATCCTTAATATAGTTTGTTGATTTCAAAATAATATCAAATTTAACTTTATATAAATGTATAAATATGACAATGTAATGTGTGAGACTGCTATTAACAATTATGTTTTATATATATATATATATATATATATATATAAAAGAGTTTTACATTAGTTAAAGAGATTAGCAATGCTAATAAAGTTTGTGTATCCAATCAATTAGCTAAATGCCTACATGCTTGGATCTATTTTTCATTATTCCATTATTAGCAGAAGTTTTGCCGATGAGTATCTTTATTGCTAAATTAGATATAAAAGTATAAAGGTAGTCTATAAAGTTTGAAAAATAAATGCAATCTAGAGCGGGATGAGGTTACAAATTTATAGATAATTTTAAAGTGGAAAATCATTTAAAAACCAAATTGATAACCTCCATTTCAAGCTAGCTAGTCAAACTTTAACATGGGGGACGAGCCTTTTTGCATGCGAAGGAGTAAAGTGTCTATTTTTTTTTTCCTTTTGCTTAGCTGCTTCACATGTTTTCACCTAATCATTTGTTAGCTTTTCCAGGTAATATATGGTTCATGTGTTTGACAAACAAGGCCAAAAAGGATGGAAAAAAAGAAGCTATCCAAAAAGACAGTAAGGGAAACCAATTTTTCCTCCAAATGCATCAAATATCTCCTATCTCTCTTTTGTGTCTATCTATTTGGTGTTTAATTTGAGCCATTTGGTGCCCCAAAGTCACTCTAAAAAGGGTTTGTTGACCTGAAGAGAAAGTGACCCCATTGCCAAGTTAGGCTTTAAAAAATGTTAATTGTTTCCCACACTAGGGTAGACAAGGGGAGTCGCAATTAATCCAAGCATTGCTTTTTTATTCAACTTGTTTGGTTTGGCTCCGATCGTAAAGCTTGTACAATAAATGAGTTGGCTCTACCTTAGGTTTACCTCGAGTTATGATGAAGAAGAGACCTTTTTATTTCTTGTGATTCATTGGAATTCCTACTGGCTTAAATTAAATGTGAGAAAATCCATAGATGGAAATGCCTTTTTCCTGTCAATTAGTAACTAATGTAATTGGTTAATTAGAAGTTTATGAAGAAATTTCATGGGTTTTCTTACTAATCAAAGCAGGTGCTTGAAGTCATCAATTTTATCATGCGTTCATAGTTTTATTTTTAAATTGTCTTCAACAAAATTAAAATCCAAAGAAGCTTTCATTTATTTTTTGGATGCGAAGGAGGACACAATTAGAGATAAGAGAAATGATTGTAAATGAAATTTAAATTTTAAATTTATTGAATGTAATTTTTTAAAAATAATTATATAAACTATAGAAATGTCGAGTTCTGAAAGCTTATATCCTTATCAATTGGACTAACCTTGGGTGTAAGATCCTTATATAGTTATGGTAAAAATTTGAAATTGAATTCTAAGGAAGGATCTCGTGGAGGGAAAAGTTGACTATTATCATTCATGCATTTTCTAACCTAATTATAATCGGGACAAGGAAAGAAATGATTAAGACAGATTTGGAATCGGTTCCATGGTCAATCAAGTTTATAATGATTGTTAGTTTACATAAAATAAATGAATTTAATATGAATCATACCAAATCTTTGATTTAATGACTAAATATGCATCCTTCTAAGGTTGTTAAAACTATTGACTTGGGGCAATGTTTTTAGGTCTGTCCAACATATTCAAACCATAATTCTTCAACAATTGTCTAAAACAAAAAAAGAAAAAGAAAACAAAAGAATTTTAACCCCCAAAAGTTCTTTTACAACAATTCCATAGTCTTATGAACACAAAATGGCTAATTTCGAAGTTCGAAGATATTTTTCTAGGTGTGACCTGAACCTCTTATATGACATGTGCCACTTTGTTTTTGTAATTATGATGGCAAGTAAGTCCATATCATTGAGTTACATCAACATCTTATATCACTTAAAATAACCCTATACTAAAATAAGGTAAACCATGCAATCCTTCCCTTATCTTTAGTGGTGTTATAATTTTAGTCATAAACAAATTTTACCTACAACTATGTGCCCACCAATTTTTTTTACTGTTGATAGAGGGTATAATAAAAAATCAATAAGTTAGCATAACAAATATATATATATATATATGTGACTATTCTAACTTGTTGATGATGTATGAAATAATAACACTTTTTAATAAATCTCATTTCAACTGTTAACAGCAAAATGTGAACACTCTCAATATTAAGGGACTAACGAGGCAATATATCCAAGAAAAAGACAATAAGAAATGTCTTGACTTGAGTTAATATCATCCATTACATGTTCATGTTCCATGTTCATGCATTGAGTTTGAGATGACAATATCTTACCACCATTGGTGGGGCTTGCTAGCCACATGAAAAGTAGCCAATAATTTTGCACCTTATCAACATCAAACATAGATTTATAAGGATATGTGGTCTTTATCAAGGCTTTGTTTGTCTTGTACATAGTATTTATTGCAATGATCTATTCTTATTGTTCAATAGAAATAGGGGCCCCAGTAAACATGGTCGGCTCATCTATTGACTCATTTGTCTGTCTGATGTTGATATATGTGCATAGATTTAAAAATATTAAATATAATTATATGAATATAATATAAATAAAATAATAAATATATAATATAAATATATTTTAAAATTTATATAATATTAATTATTAATATATTAAAATTAATATAAATATAAGATATTTTAAACACGATTATGATATGATAAAATATATAAATAATACGAATTTATGAATTGACTTATCTATATATATATATATATATATATATATATATATACACACACACACATAGTGAAGCGTAGTTATTCATTTTGAAGAGCACAATTTTTTGGTTATTTACTTTTAGTGGTTACCCTTCACCCTATCTTGAGTTTGGGTTGCTGGAAATTGAAATAATTTATTCTTTAATTAGGTTCTTTTGCAAATATTTGATGGGAGGAAAATTAAAAAAAAACATTATTTAAGGGATGGTAAAGTAAAAAAGAAAAATTAAAAGAAAAAAAGCTAGAAAGGAAGATGATCAAACAAATATTTGTTTCTTATACACAAAATAAGTAATAAAAATATGACACAAATATGATATGTTTAATAAAAATAACGTAAAATTTTAAATGCAATCAAAACTATACGTTCAATAAATATATTATATTTGTATTTAAGATTTTAAAATATTTAATTTTTTATATTTAAACTACTAATATGAAAAAAAATTATAATATGCATACATTTGAATGAGAGTAGGATTTAGAAGGATCCGAATTCCACTTCTTGGGGACTCCCATGGACCAACTAACCCCAGAAAATTTAAGGTACCCTAAACTTTAGGTCATGCTTAGCAAGATTTTGACCCAATTCCAATCAGAGGCTCCTAACAAGAATCTGACCCAAATTAATTTCTTCTAATTGGGCCTTGATTTCCCTCCAAAAAGCTCAAATAAATGACAAAAAAGAGAAAAGCCCAAAAATACTTTGCATGTTCTGTCTGGTAGCAGGCCGACCAATCTGGTCAGTACATAAAAATAAAATAAAATACCCGGATTCACGAAAACGACTTCTTTAGAAGGAGAAAAAAAGAACAAAACGACGTAAGGAATTTTTTGCTTCGTTTTGTTTGTCCTTCTCTCGGTCTGTGATCTTCTAGCAAATCCTCTCTCTCTTTAGATCTCGCCTTCGGAAAATTCCTTTGCAACGCCGTCGTTTCATTTGACTCGCAGTTTCTTGCAAAGTCCGCCGGTAGATCTTCGATGGCCTGCCACTACAATTATACGCCGCTGTATACGACTCCGGTTGGTCTTTTTTTCTTTTTGGCTTGGTTCAGGAAGGATAGTTTTGGGTTTTTAAGAAAGAATACTTTTTAGTCAAAGATGAGACTAAGCTAGTGTAAATGAATTGAGTTTTGGATTAGTTTATTGAAATTAAGTTAACGAATGATTGTCAACTTGATTGTCAACTGTTTTAGTTAGAATTTAGATCAGTATTGAATTAAAGGAGTTGAATTTTATGTAAATTAGTTGGAATTGAATTGAATATTGACGGAAGCTTCTTTTGATCGTTAAACTGTGTATTGGAGTTATGATGCAAAGATTAAATGCTTAAAACTGTATAAAATTTGATTAAAACAAAGAAATCCAAGTCTTTTTGGATTTAATTATGTTATATGGGATCTTTAAATCATAATATTTTAGCTGTTTGCGGATTGGAAGTTATTTCATCAATGTAGATTATGCTTTTATGTAAGACTTTTGCCTTAGATTCAAGGACGTAGTTGCAATTTTTTTTTTTTTTTTAATAAGGAGTGGCATGGCATTTAATCATTGCGGGTAGAGTTTGAATCAGTGACAGATGATACTCTTAGTTAAAATTTTTTCTCTAGATTCATGGAGGTGGTTGTACTTTTTTCTTGCCCTTTAAGTTGCAGGATGCATGGAATTAATGAGCATGATAAAGTTGAAAAACGAGTTAAAATTTGAGATATCTTTATTGATGTATTTGTTGGGGTTTGATTCCTGATAAGAATCATTGATAATGTCTGTGAAAAATTCTTGCTTGCTCTGGGTCTCGATTCGGCCAAAATGTACCGTTGTTTCATCTATTTTCTTTTATGAAAGCTTACTACTGTGATTTACTCTTATTACTTCTCCTGGCAGGTTTAGTTGTGAGAGCTTGCCTACTAAGCAGCAGACGTAATCATATTGCTGAAAACGATGGGGACTGAAAACTCCGGTCATCCGAATTTTCCCATGACACCTTCCTTTACCCCTTTTGCTTCTGGTCCTCCAACTATGACACCTTTTTCATCATCTGGTCCTGCGGTGGGATCAGAAGCTAGCAATTTTAGAGCTACTCCACCAATTGCTCCCCCAACTATGACGCCTTTCTCATCAGCTGGACCTAGCCTGCCAGCTCGTTTTAGTGATCCGTCAGTTCCATCTCCTCCCATAACATCTGTCCCATCTTCTAGGGGGCCTTATCAGCGATCTCCAACACCGCCGTTTCCTTCAACAGCTCAAACTCCACCTACACATACACCATCTGTGGGGCAGCCACCATTTCAACCTCCTGCAAATCAAGTATCAGCACCAGCAGTTTATTTCCGACCACAGACACAATTACCACAGGTGCCAGTGAGATCTCCTCCACAAACTGTAAAATTTCCTCAATCGAGTGTGAATGTTCCTCAACCTCCATCAGATTCATTGTTTTCAGGGCATAGGCCCAATTTTCAGCCTACTTTATCCTCTCCAGATTCATCTTATTCTGCTACCAAATCCAATTTCCAGCCACCTTTTGCTGGATATCCAAGTAAACAGCCTGCAGCTTCGCAAGCACCATCACCTTTTCCTGCTCAGCAAGGAAGTTTTATGCCTCCTCCACCAACATCATCTTGTCCCTTTCCTAGTCAGCAAGGAAGTTATGTTCCTTCTCCACTAGTAGCAGCTCCCTTGGGCTACCAATCAAGGGACCAAATGCAACATCCAGGCTCTGCACCTCCTCTTGGTGGCATCCAAAGCTTGTCAGAAGATTTTAGTTCACTCTCTCTTGCATCTATGCCTGGATCAATTGAGCCAGGGATTGATTATAGAACACTTCCTAGGCCATTGGATGGTGATGTGGAGCCAAGTTCTTTTGTTGAGATGTATCCTATGAATTGCAATCCTAGATACCTACGGCTTACTACAAGTGCTATACCAAATTCGCAGTCTCTAGTTTCGAGATGGCATTTGCCTCTTGGAGCAGTTGTCTGTCCTCTTGCAGAGACTCCTAAAGGGGTAAGTGTCTCGAGAATCAATAATAATTTACTTTTAGGTCTACAAAATAATGACTTTATTTTGTTGAATATTTGTATGTTTATCCTGTCAATTATGGTTTTTTACCATTCAGGAGGAAGTGCCCGTAATTAATTTTGCTTCAACTGGTATTATTCGTTGTAGAAGATGTCGCACTTATGTAAATCCCTATGTCACATTTACTGATGCTGGAAGAAAGTGGCGTTGCAACATCTGTTCTCTACTAAATGATGGTAAACTCACCTAACATAGGAAGCAATGATATAATTCAATAGTTGAAAGTGCAATGAGTCTCATCAAATGTTTCTAGTTGTGACTGATGTGTATGGAATCCTTTTCTACGTTGGACATTCTTTTATCTGTTATCTTCATCATCTTTTGTCTTTGGAATGTCAAATACTATCGGAGGGCAATGAGCTAGTCACTCACTTATACGGACTTGCATTAGCATAGTTATCAGTTTTCTGCAAGCTTGCTTGTTAGGGGCATCTTCCCTTAACTTCACTTTTAACTATCTCAATTCACAGGTAAAGTGCAAAATACAAAATGTAATTTTTTTTTTTTTTTTTTAAATTGAGTTATTGGTGGATGTGTTATGGCATTCACATAGCAGGTTAGCTAACTGTTCTTTATTTGCAATGTAATTTTTGTTTATTTTCCACTTGTATCCAATTGGTTATATTGTGTGGCAGACTGATTTTCTTTTCCATTAAAAATCGTTTTCATGGTCAGAATTACAAAGTATATGTGCTTATTTGAATCAAATTCCATGTTCAGTTCCTGGTGAGTATTTTGCCAACTTGGATGCCACTGGCAGAAGAATTGATTTGGACCAGAGGCCTGAGCTTATAAAAGGCAGTGTGGAATTTGTTGCACCAACTGAATACATGGTGCGGCCTCCAATGCCGCCACTGTACTTTTTTCTCATTGATGTTTCAATATCTGCAGTAAGAAGTGGTATGATTGAGGTAAGCACTTCCTTTAAAGCAGTTGATTATGTACCATCTTATAGTGTGTTGTAATAAATCATTCTGTTATTCTAGGTATCATAATGGCAAAGAGTCTAATGGTAATGTGAATTAAGAAAATGTGACTTAAACTTGTGCAGGCTGCTCTTTTTCTGTTCAGTTATTAGTGCTTAATATTAGAGATCTTCGGATATTCTGTATGAAATGCTGGTTTGGGTTATCTAGTGTTTGTGTGATATATACTTGTACGATTGAAAGTGATAAATGGGCTGGCTTTGGCAAAATTTGGCCTCATACATTTCTATAAAGTAAGTCTTTCAACACTCTTTTGCCTTGCTACAGAATCAATAGAGAGAAAAGAAATATGTTTTAGCCTTGCTGCTAATTATTACTGGGTTTTTCAGACGCTGTAAAACTAGTTTAGCTGATTGTTTATCCAGGTTCTTGTCAGCATTGTTTGATCAAGTACATTTTAGGTCTAAAGACCTTCTGCTAGTACCTTTACTGGCCATGCTGCTCCTCTCTCTCTCTCTCTCTCTCTCTCTCTCTCTCTTTTTCTTGTTTATTTGTCCTTGTCGTATATGCATGTGATGGTTTCTGCTGACTTACTACAAATCTGTTAGGTTGTTGCTCAAACTATACGTTCATGTTTGGATGAGCTGCCTGGCTTCCCCAGAACACAGATTGGTTTCATTACTTTTGATAGCACAATTCATTTTTACAATATGAAGGCAAGTTATTTATGAGATTAGTTTAAATATATTTCTGAGATGCTTCAGATTTTCTCCATTCAGCTGGATACTTTCTAAATAACCTTTTGTCTTTTCCGTTTACAGTCATCTCTTACGCAGCCTCAGATGATGGTTGTTTCAGATCTGGATGATATATTTGTTCCATTGCCAGATGATCTCCTCGTCAACTTGTCAGAATCTAGAAATGTGGTTGAAACATTCCTGGATAGCTTGCCCTCTATGTTTCAGGACAATGTGAATGTGGAATCTGCTTTTGGTTCTGCACTTAAGGCGGCATTCATGGTTATGGTATGTTGTTTTCTCAACCATTTCTATTATGAGCTTTTACAAATGTTAAGGTTCCTTTTAGTTTCTTGCTGTTCATTGTATTGTATATTGGTTGTTTGACTACTATTTACTGCAGAGTAAATTGGGGGGAAAGTTGCTAATTTTCCAGAACACATTGCCTTCCCTGGGAGTTGGGCGTTTGAAGTTGCGTGGAGATGATCTTCGTGTGTATGGAACTGATAAGGAACATATATTGAGATTACCAGAAGATCCCTTCTACAAGCAAATGGCTGCTGATCTTTCAAAGTATCAGATAGGGGTTAATGTTTACGCCTTCAGTGACAAATACACTGACATAGCTTCCTTAGGTGCAAAAATACTGTCCTTTGTGACTCTCAGGTTAAAAATGATATTGAAGTTTAGAAGAGTTTTTAGTGATACTTGATGTCTATTTTATGAATTTTAATGTAGGAACGCTAGCAAAATATACTGGAGGTCAAGTATATTATTATCCAAGCTTTCAATCTGGCATTCATGGTGAGAAGTTAAGGCATGAATTAACCAGAGATCTCACTAGGGAAACAGCCTGGGAAGCAGTTATGCGCATAAGATGTGGAAAAGGTCTACTGATTCTTTTTATTTATTGTTGAATCCACTTGTAACTTAATCTTTTAAGCCATAATCCCAATGTAGTTGGGTTAGCTACATGTTTTTTTTTTTTTTACATCAATCTAGATACTGACATGAGCTAAAAATGCTTATGAAAATGCTATTTATTTATTGTTCAGTTTTCCTGTGATTTTGTGATAACAAAGCAGTTGATTTATGTCATTCGATACTTGCACCAGGGATTCGGTTTACATCTTACCATGGCAACTTTATGCTAAGGTCCACAGATTTATTAGCACTTCCAGCTGTAGATTGTGATAAAGCATATGCAATGCAGTTATCCCTCGAGGAGACGCTGCTGACAACTCAGACAGTATATTTCCAAGTTGCTTTACTGTATCCTTTAAGCGGCTGCCTTTGCCGTATCAATTTTAATTTATTTGATTATTACCTTGTTTGCTGAAACCGACTGGCTAACTTTTATGGTGGAAAAGGATACAGGTTACTGATGTTTCTTTAACGATTTAAAGCTACACTGCATCCTGCGGAGAGAGGCGTATTAGAATACATACAGCAGCTGCCCCTGTTGTCACAGATCTGGGGGAGATGTACTGCCAGGCTGACACTGGTGCCATTGTTTCTTTGGTTTGTAGATTAGGTAAGTTAAACAAAACCCACTGTGCAAGTGATGCGATTTGTTTTGGTTAATCTTAGTTTCTGAGGATTATATTTTCTAATGAACTGATATTTTTCAGCAATTGAGAAAACTTTGACCAGTAAACTTGAAGATGCCAGAAATTCTTTGCAACTAAGGATTGTAAAAGCACTCAGAGAATACCGCAATCTCTATGCTGTGCAGCATCGGTTGGGAGCTAGGATGATTTATCCCGAGTCTCTAAAGTTCTTGTGTTTGTATGGATTAGCACTCTCTAAATCAGTGCCTCTAAAAGGAGGATATGCAGATGCTCAGGTTGATGAACGCTGTGCAGTAGGTTTCACCATGATGGCATTACCTGTTAAAAAGTTGTTGAAGCTTTTATATCCTAGCTTGATTCGAATTGATGAGTATCTTTTGAAGGTGAAAGATTTGACCCTTTTAAATGCATTTCAATAAAGATCTAGAGTTTGCAAACTGAACATGATTTCTGTCTCATATTTGCAGCCATCTGTTCAAGCTGATGATTTGAAAAAAATCATGAAGAGGTTGCCTTTGGTTGCAGAAAGCTTAGATTCAAGAGGCCTTTATATATGTGATGATGGTTTCCGCTTTGTTATATGGTTTGGTAGAATGCTTTCGCCTGATATAGCTAGGAATTTACTTGGGCCAGACTTTGCAGCCGATCTATCAAGGGTACGATCTCTTGTTCATGCAGCCGGATTAGATTCAAGTTACTTAACTCACATTACTCACCTGGTTCTTCATGGTTTCGCTTAAAAATCAGGTTACGCTTAGCGAGCATGATAATGAAATGTCTAGAAGGCTGATGGGGATATTGAAGAAACTAAGAGCGAGTGACCCTTCATATTATCAACTTTCTTATCTTGTAAGACAAGGCGAGCAACCCAGGGAAGGGCTTCTGCTGCTCATAAATCTTCTCGAGGATCAGATGGGTGGTACTGGAGGTTATGTTGATTGGATAATGCAAATACACCGGCAAGTCCAACAAGGTGCATGATATATTGTTTGAAAGGTAGCTAAATTTCATCAAGTATTATTGTAGCGTTAAGTACAAATATTGCACCTTGCATTTGGGATATTCTTAATCTAGTCTTAGCTGGAGACGAGCAGTTTTTTGGGTAAGCAGAAAACGGTAGGGTTCTTCATACACTCTTTTAGTTTTGGTCAAATATATGGTCTCATTCAATCTCAGAGTTAACAATGTCCGAGTTAGGAGCTTCTTTTGTCGGAAAACATTACTTGAAATGCATCATGGTTTACTTTGGTTTTGGATTACATCAATTCCAGAGGAGTTCGTCAGCTTATTGGTGTATTCCTTTCCATGAAATAAATCAAATGCCACAAATTCACCTGTACCGGCTAGTTTCCCTTAAAGCTTGGGTGTTGAATGGATGGAATAGATGAGCTGGAAGATTTTCAGAAAACAAATTTTTTGTTCATTACAAAACTCAATAACTAGGGGAAAAAAATTGTGCTTTTAGGGATTAAGTTATTGCACTGTTTGAGAATTGAAGTGCAAAACAAATTAAATTTTTGTATGTGACAGTTGAAATTATTCCCATCAATTTTGTATCATATATGTGTGTGTGTGTGTGTGTGTGTGTGTGTCTATATATATATATATATAATATATATATAACCTTTAAGGTTTTTGTTTATAAAAAAGGTGTGACCAATTGCCAAAACGTTGGATGTTCAATATACTTTGGAAGTCTGTATAATGTTTCATTTTCTCATTTCTCGGCAGTTCCAACTTAAAAGTCTCTAATAGGGTAGCCTGAGAAAGAATGCAGATGTTAAGATTTTTGTTAAATGTTACATCTTAATGGTAATTAAATGAACTAATTGATGCTAAACCTTCAGCTCTAAAGATATATATAATTTAAAACAACTTTAATAATTTTTATTTCTTCAAATTAAAAGGGAAAAAAAAGCAACATTGTGGGTATTCCAAATTTTAGTAATTTAAAACTGCATATTACCAATATTTTTAAATATAGGGAAGAGGAATGTTACGGAGACCTCTGATGGTCATCTGCATTGCCTAATTCTATGAGGATCTTGCCGCCTTAAGCTTATGATAATAATTTGCCTTGAGCAAATTTCAGAAACCAGTTTGCTTTATCTCATTTGAGTACTACATATCCACTAACAACACCAAACGGCAGTCCACATCCGTATCCGATCAGCACATCTTTCAGGATAAAACTGCCTTCAGTCTCATTTGCCTCTTTCAAGATCGATGATGGAGGAGGTTGGTGTCTTCCACTTTTATAGCAACCTTTGGCTAATGGAAACCCACATAGGCCTAAGTTTCCATCGTACGAAGCATTTCAAATGTATTGAATTGTTTGCCATGAGGAATTGGTCCAATTAGTTGGTTATCTGAAAGGTTTACGAAGGCAAGAAATGTCAGATCAGTGAGTTTTTCGGGAATCTGCCCGTTGAGCTAGCTTGAAAATAGGTCTCACGATTCAAGTTTGGTCAAATTTCCGATAGATTTAGGGATATGACCACTAAGGCTACTATGAGAGAGGTTGAGCCCTCCAAGTAAATTAAGCTTCCCAGTAGAACTCGGAATCTTTCCGACGAACTTGTTATTTAAGAGATCAATGCTTGTGAATGTTGTCAAAATTTCTCAAGTTCAATCTCAAACCCTTTGATTGTCAAACTCACAGAATACTGATAAGGGAAATTTCCTGCTTCCATATATGAACGTGTTCCTTGTCCATCGAGATTCCACATGGCCTTAATGTTCTCAATGTACCCTTTTGGCAAAGGCCCGGCCAAATCATTGTTAGCAAGGTCCAAAATT
>JBBYHK010000001.1:11460128-11470281 GCA_038382065.1 Adansonia grandidieri | reverse complement strand
TCCACATGGCCTTAATGTTCTCAATGTACCCTTTTGGCAAAGGCCCGGCCAAATCATTGTTAGCAAGGTCCAAAATTCGTAACCTGGGAAAAGACAGGGCCTGGGAGTTGGTAAGAAACCGTGCAATTTGTTTGTCCGTAAAACAAGAACTTGCAATTCTGGCAGTGTTTCCAACCAGTGCGAGAATATATCTTCTTGTCACCAAGATCCAACAGTTCCATTTTTCTAGAATGGGCCAGAGATGGTAGTACTGACCCTTCCAATTCATTGCCATTGAAGTTAATATTCTTCAAACCACAGTACTTGTCAAATGTCTCTGGAATGGTTCCACGAAACCTATTGATTTGCAAATCCAACACTGAAAGACGTTTGCTGAAGTTTCCCCAACATTGCGGAATTGTTCCATTTTAGTTGTTACGAGAACTTCAAGGGAACTTAGGTTACAAATTAAAGAAGAAAACTCTCCAGTCAAGCTATTGTTTGAAATGGAAAGGAATCAGACATTTAAGGGTGGAAGTGGAAGAGCACCTTAAATGAAGTTTGAGCGAAGATCAAGTAGATCCATATTTTCCCATGGAAGTTGCTCTATGTGTGGTAGGAAGTTGTGAGAAAGATTTAACTAGCTCAACGTATCCAGCCCGACGTTCAACATCCACTTGGGAATCTGGCCATGGATCTTGTTGTCTGACAGGTCTAACCGTTTCAAATGTTTTGAAACTTTTAGGAATACGGGGAATTCCTTCAGGTTACAAGAAGACAAGAATAAATGCTGAAGATTACTCCAAGTGTAACCGAAATTGATGCTAGATCTCAATGACAGACCATTATATGAAAAATCAAGGAATCTAAGATTTTGAAGGTTTGAAATCATGTCTAATTCTACAATGCCTTCATCATTTCCTAGGTCGGAAAGACGGTTTACCTAAGGTATAACACCTCCAAACTTTTGCAAATACCTAAACTCCTTAGTATTCGTCCTTCAAGAGAATTTGAAGAAAGACCGAGTGTAATTAGATGGCCTGATTGGTAAAGTTCCACTGGTATTTTTCCCTTGAGATTATTCATCGAAAGATCTAAAACCCAGAGATTATTTTGTCTTCCAAGATTTTCTGGAATCTCCCCTGATAGTTGGTTGGACCAAAGTTGAAGGACTTGAAGACTGGGCAAAGATGCTCCAGCGTTTGGAATTTTACCAGTAAAGTTGTTTTTGAGAAGTTGAAGCAACTTCAAGTTCTGCATCTCAATTATGAGTTCAGGGATCTCGCCAGATAGATGATTAGAGCTGAGATCAAGTTCAGTCAGCTTTTTGAGGCGAAAAAGGGTTTTACGAAGCTAACCTGTAAGCTTGTTTCCCCACAGGCAGGGGTACTGGAGATCACAGAGGTTGCCAAGTGAGGATGGGATTTGTCCACTGATATTATTCCATACACGTTCAAGATGATTCAGAAAACCCAATTTACCTAATTCTGCTGGAATTTCCTCGTAAAAATTATTATAGCCAATGTAAATCCATGTCAAGCTCTTCATTTGGCCTATTTCACTTGGAATTTGGCCAGTTAAGTCGTTTGCAGCCATAGCAAGGATTGCAAACTGCTGACATTTGACATAGAGCTTGGAATTTTCCCTACCAAACAAGTGCTAGCAAGATCAAGTGTTTTGAGACTCGAACAGAGTCCAATTTCTGGTGGAATTTGGCCAATTAATTCATTTCCAGCCAGAGTCCAGCATTGCAGACTGCTGATATTCGAAACAGAGCTTGGGATTTCCCCCAACAAACAATTTTTCTCAAGATCAAAGTGTTTTGAGACTCAAACAGAGTCCAATTTCTGATGGAATTTCCTCGGAAAGCGTATTGTTCCAAAGATCCAATGTTTCAAGCGAAACTGAACAATTTGGAATTTGGACCAGTGAAATTGTTGTTACTAGGACTGAGATATCGAAATGAAGCTGAAGAAACCATCTTACTGGGAATTTCACCAGATAGATGACTGGTCGAAAGATTTACAATCTCAATACTTTGGCAGATGAAACATTGATGAGGAAATCGTTCCAGTAATGTTTTTGTCAATGAGTTCCAATTGCTTTTAGATGAGAAAATCTGTAACAAGTGATTCCGTGCCACAGGCAAAAAGGAACTGGGGAATTCCAGTTGCAGAGGAAGCAGAATGGATCATTGATTGAAGATCTGAAGGACAAGAGCAGCTGAAGTTCATCTCCCTGATTTACCTGCTTTCTTTGACATCTTTTCGAGGATATCCTTCAACATCTGCAAACAACTAAACAATAGTTGGTAGAGTACTCAGAATTCAATTTCTGACTAAACAGCCTGTTATTTGGAGACTCAAAACTATCAGGCTGACTCCATTAAAACTATTGGTAAGAGATTATCAATTTGAAAGAAAAGTAAAGAAGACATGGCTGATCATAGATTACACTTTCAAAGAATGTTCTTGAAGCTGAGGTCGAAATTGCTAGGTCTGATCTCCTTCGGCGAGATGAGAAAAGGAAGACTCTTTTGAAGTGTGAAAATTTTCTGTTTTTCACTTAAGCATTATGGCTTTGCTTCCGCGTTTTAGAAATTCCGGGCATCAACAGGACTAGTTTCTCAAAGACTTCTGCTCAAGCACATCTCACCATGTTCTCACCATAATGTTAACATGCTAGTCGACACCTCTTTAACAACACGGCCCAAACACCGACTGAATCTAAACGGCATTCGTGAAATTCCAGCATTCACACAACCAACCTTTTTCAGTCCTAGATTTTTAGTCAAAACTCCAATATGGGAAACTTGTTATTTGTTTAAAGTCCTTACTGGGAACTTGAGGACATGACCAATTCCTAAAGCATCAAGTTACTACTACCGATTTGGGGCAATTAATTTATAGCTTGTGCCACTAATTCTCCACTTTGAGCTTCTCAATAAAATATAGCCTCCTTTAACTGGCGGAAAGTTGCCACCAATGTTTTAATCACCACCCAATTTGAAACCCTTGCTTTCTTTTCATTTTTTCCTTTTTTTCTTTTTTTTTTTCCTTCGGCATAAACCTTTGCACCAGCCATGATTTGTTATTAGGACGAAAGGAATTGAATTTTCTGTATTTAACCGATATGACAAGGATTTTTTTTTAAATGTAATGTTTGCCACACTATCACCATTGATATTTGGGACCTTAAAGACGAGAAAGCATAAAAAGGTTGCATCACTCAATTCTCCTTTTTACCGGTTTTGCTTGGCTAAAGTTAAGACACTTGCCAGAGTTCACATGAGATATCTACGATTGGGTGGGGGTGATAACTAATTGATTTATTTGAATCGATTTGAAGGATCAAATCGAAAACTTTAATTTGATTTAATTCATTTTGAAATTAATTGATCAATTATAAAAATTGATTGTTGATGATAGAATTTACCCAACTAACCAACCTTTCAATTTTATTTTGTATTATATTTTATATATTAAACCTTCAAACCAATCAAACTGATCTAACCAATTGACTTAAATTCAATTTGATCATTTCAATTTTAGATTTCTTTTCAATCCGGTTCAATCAGTTTTATAAATTTACTTAATTAATCGATTTGAAAATTTTAAAATCAAACTGACTGAATGCTTAACCTATCCTATGCTGCTTTTGAGCTTATGCCCACTCTTCCAACAAATGAAGTTCAGAAAGACGGTAGCTTTCCAACAACAAGAGTCGCAGAATAAATCCAACAACTATAGCTTTCACCTTCCATGCCATTTCCATCCAACAGCATCCTGACAAAACAGAATATGGAAAGAGATAGAGTCACTTTTGTTTTCTCCACGAAAAAGGGTTCCATAGAGAAAAACATAAACTCCAAAGTCCAAAATTGGTGCCGCTGTTCCAACTTTTGTCCTGCTTCGACATCCTCAATCTTCCCACTTTCTATTTTGCTTTTCTCAACAAAATGTAAAAAGAGAATGTTGAAAGGGTGAATAATATAAAATCCCCCACCAAAAAGGGCGCACCCATTTTCCCCAAAGGCCAATAGCCCTTGGCAACATGCCGACAGAGCATCATAAACCATCCTTTTATTCTGCAAAAGAAACCCTTCCAAAAGCTAAATTCCATCACAATTTGGATTTTATTTTGAACCCTTTTCTTTCTATCATGTACTGCTTACCTCAAACATATTGCCGCCTAACTCTGCCTTCTTGGACTTTGCATCTCAGCGGCTGATTCTACCTTCATCTTTTACATCATTGAGAATCGATTAAAGGACTTACATTGAATAGATTAACGATTTCAAAGCTTACTACTGTCCTATATATAGCAATATAGCACTATCAGATCTCCTTATAGTTCATTTTGGAGATGGGAAGGCAGAGTGACTTGACCGTTCATTCATCCAGTGCCCTCCTGCAAGAGAGGTTCAGACAGTTGGAGAGAGCCAAGGAACTGAGGCAGGAAAAGGAGGTTTTGCGGCTGTTCTCTGGAGCAGAGTGGATAAATCCAGCCACACCTCATGAGGCATCCCAATCGTTTTTCCATTCTGAATTGATCCGTCAGCCAAGACTGCCTCTCCTAGGATCCTTGTACACTGAATCTAGCATGCAGAGCACGCACACTCAGCATCAAGTTATCGAGACTACAAGTTTATCAAATTTACGGCCGATAGATACTGTCATGCATACATCTACCTTTAATGATTCAGATGTAGACACTGCACTTCATCTGTGAAAAATTGCAAAATGTTAGTCTATCCTATATTTTTATTTTTTTCTCCCGTTTTTCAAGTCTTTACCTCATCTTGTAGAGCTGTAAGAAATTGGGAAGGAGACAAGGGGAGTGTTCAGGGGGAAATGAGAGGAAACAAATAGTGTAATATAACTACTGTCCAGTGGGGCTCTGATTATCCTCTCTATAATCAGCAATTACATAGTGATCTGAGATGTCTTCCTCTTGCCTCTTTTCAAATGTATCTTCATCATGTTTACCATTATTTGAGTCTTCATCACTGCTCCATTTCCTCTTCATGATTTTAGGAACCATTCGGTTTACTGCTGTGGCATCTAATAGTGCTTCCTCATTGTTTATCCGTTCAAATCGAACAGCACTAACTTTTCGGGCATTTCCTGCTAATATCTGCACCGAAGACAAGTGCCCCATGATAATGTGTCAGTGATATAGCTGATTGAGTTTTAGCCTCATCTGGCCTATCTGTTTGTCAGGTTAATGAAATATTTGCAGGAAGATCTATCAAAATTTGGAATCAATAGAAAATTCAGAAAGAAAGCTGTCTCTGTGTAACAAACTTAAGTTAGCCTTTGAAAAAGAAAACAAGTATGCAAGGAACTCGTGCACTAGTAAAAACAGACGTCAATTGGCTGTCATATGCAGCAGCAGAAATTTGAAAAGGTAGCATGAAGAAGAGATGCCATTAAGGTGGAAGACCCTGATTTAAAATGATAATATGATAGTGAACAGTGTTCATTGTAATTCCAATGACTAAATGTTTGACATTTCGACTGTTGTGTACTTGTTTCAGAGATTCCGATTCATTCATAATCCAGATGTCAAAAATTCTAACCAAAATCATTCTGTATGTATCCAACTACCCTCCTTTGATGAACATTTATAAACAATGACATTAAATACTCAGGTAATTTTAATAATTCAAAAGCAATATTATCCAATATAAATGCATATGGCACAAAGGTTCAAACCATACCTCAAGTTTATAAATTTGATGCCTTTCCTTCAGATCTTGGTGATCAGATCCAGCTTCAGAATTCTCACCATCTTGTTCTTCCTTTTCCTTTTCGAGGACTACCTTAATACTCTCACCTGTCCTTGGTATGTATCCAAATGCCTCACAAACAAAACCTGACACTGTCTCATATTGATGTTCCTAAAAAACAGCAAAAAGAAAGAAATAAAATATATAACTTGAGAATTCCTGTATAAATGACAAACAGACTATATATATATATATGTAGGTCCAGTTCTTGATATTGTTAGGGGAGGTCCAATTGATAGTTGCTTTTCATCTAGTATAGATATTAACGGAAGACCCACTGTTTTGACACCTGAGTGCATATCCATGAACATTTCAACTATACTATTAGAAACTTGCGAGCAGAATGAAAACTTATGCATGAGGATTTATATCAATAATACTGAGTAATACAAGTACCATACTTCTGGCATTTTGATATTTAGATCTTCAGAAAGTTGATCAATTGATGTATTGGCATCAACATCAAAGATACCCTCTGCTCGCATTACAATGTAGCCAGTTTTCTTCTGGATCTCCTCCTGTAATAAATATTTTAAGACCAAAGAAACTTGAAAATAAAGTTCAGAAGCTATTAAGGTCCAAATAAGTACTATAGCATAGTCATGAACTAGCATTACTAGATCCTCATTACGTTTCCATTAACCAATTCTGGACCATTTTGACAAGTTTCACTAGCATCCCCTTATTGTGGAATAATGAAAAGCAGCATTTCAAATAAATCTAAATAATTAGGAATTAAAGCTGTAGCAGAAGAACTAAGACATTGATGAAGTCATCAAAGATGTAGCAAGACTTACTTTTGAATCATTTTCATCGAAAATTTCACCAACAATCTCCTCAACCACATCTTCTAAGGTGACTATCTGTTTCAGCATAAAAAAACTGAGATAAAAGGATACAATGTGCAATCCAATAGAGACAGGGGAGGGGGTAATAAACGCAAGTTGTTGCTTATTGGGTTTGCTAACATTTTAGCATATTGCAGAATATGTTCATCGCATTTATAAGGGATTTAGAACACTTGACAGCTCATTCAACTTTTCAACTGCAGCCAAACTTTTCCATGTCCAATCTCATATTAATGCTGTATAGAGAATCAGTTAGAGTTATGCCATTACAAATCAATGATGGTATGTTAATTGGGCATAGAAGCATGCTTAGCTATGCTATCAAAGCACTTTCATATCACGCCTTAATCCAAGAAAGTGCAATTTTAACAAAACTCCATCTTACTTTGAGGTTCTCGACAGGTAAGAATCATTCAAGAATACAAATCTAAATTCAAAATCAATTCAGGAATTTATATCACTTACTCCAACAGTTCCACCATATTCATTAAGAACAACAGCCATGTGAACCTTCCTAATGCGAAATTCTCTAAGAAGATTCCAGACTAACATTGAATCTGCAAAACAAATTGACAATTCTAATTGAAAGAGCTTCTAACAATATAATCCATAATGACATGTTGACAAAACATTATAGTGAATGGTATTAAACTTAAGTAACAGATAACATATGGCATAATGGATACTGAGATGGAAAGGCAGAATTCAGCTGCACATGAATTCAAAGCATGAAATAAACAGAAGATATAAGCGTCAAAATACCAGGCACAAAATATGCAGGTTTATGAGCCATATCTCCCACAGTAGTACTTTCTAGCCGTTCACCCTTCAAAATCAAACAGATTATAATTCTGCACGCTATGATATTGTTTCATACATTAATAAGGAAAGTTTTATGGATGATTAATAAAAAAACAACTAAGGCTAGAAACCGTCTGACCTTTGTAACATAATCTAGTAGGTCCATAGCATATGCAATACCCACTATATTGTCAACACGCTGCTCAAAAACAGGCACCCTGCAAAAATATCAACAACTTTCTTAGCATGTTATTTCAAGTTAAAAAGAACCTAAGAGATAGGTTACTAAGATTATCTACCTCGAATATTGATGAGTCAACCACAAATTGTGGAACTCAACAAGAGTTGAGCTTGCATCAATCGCAACTACATCGATAAGAGGTGTCATTACCTCTCTAACATGAGTATCCTTTATCTCTAACACATTTTCAATCATGTCCTGCAAGGGGATTCCAACAATAAGAGCGCCAGAGCCATAAACAAAAAGAGAGGTTTGGATTAGTGCTGGTATCAAGTATAAACATGGACCATAGAGAGCAATGATTGCAAAATGATTGTTCATTGGCATTGTACCAGATACTATTGCAGGGGAAAAATAATCATTGTGAGCTTGAGTTTTTAATGAAGAAACCAAGAAAGGGATTTAAAAATCTATTTTTGGCATGGAAGTAAAGGCTAACTATATGCAATAGACTGGTTACTAATGAAGCCAGGAGGGACCTGGTGCTATTAAATCATTTTTATGCACCTCAATGAATTCAAAAATTTGTTTATTGATACCAGTTATTTGTCCTCAATTTATTCTCTTTAATCCATCTAGAAAGTACACTACAGCCCCCCAAGGTATCAATGCATACAGATGGCCACACACAAAAAACACTCATGTAGACAACAGAAGCTTTCTTATAGATGCTAGTTATTTTTTTCTTTAATATCTTCCCTTTATTCCACCCAAAAACTTCCTGAGACACCAACCACCCCCCCCCCCCCCGGGCCCAAGGGGGTCCATCCATGCGGGTGAGCTACATGCAACATACACACATACACAGACAGATAAAAGAATCCCAATTCAGAAGATAACCAAGTATCAATCAACATAGTATGAGATGCTTACTGAGGATAAAGTTCTCCATATAGACTAATCTAACAACAAATAAGATATCTTTGTATCTATTGGGCATGCCAAGAACCAAAGGCAGTAGAAAAATTTCTATTGCAGATAAAATATTATTTGTTAATCAAAAGCTCGATCAGAGTTACATCATGTGAACTTATAAAACATGGGATATATGTGGTTACCTGCTCCTCCTCCTCTATTGCTCCACTCAACTCTGCCCCTCGTAACATTAGCTTCAATTCATCTTCAGTAACATAAGGTTCACTGAAAATAAAGAGACAAGGCATAAGGCATTCGGAAGGCAATTAACACAATGAAGGCATATGTTGAAAATTTGACAAAACCATTGGAAAGAAACAGCACTAAAAATGCATTATGAGTTAGAAGCTGCAGATAGTTTATATGTAGGTAATTATTTTCTTCACCTTTTTCCTTTTAGACCAAAAATTTTGAGCAAGCCCATTGATAAATATGTGACAATTCTTCCCACTGGATACAGTATTACAGAAAGCCATGCCACTGGCCTGACCTAGAAATATTGCAACAACGATTAGATGGTTTTGAATTGGTAATGATAACTTTGGAAAAGTACCAAGAGAGCCATGAGGCATTAGAATAAAAGATAGGAAGAAAAAAGCTATGCTATTTTGACACACATCTGGCTTGTAGTGAAATTTAAAGACCCAAATGATGGGGGACGAAAAGAAAAATCTTACCACAAATCTGGCAACTTCTGTGGGATTGTGAACAGCTATACTCTTTGGAGTGATCTCAGTGAGAAGCAATATGGCAACCTAGCATCATTCAAGAAAAGTTAACTAGTTTCTGTATTTATATCATGAATTATATATGTCATTTAACTTATCCATATTCATATGCTGGCCAACCACAAGTTAACTGATTAATCATTTTACTGGCTTAGGATAAATACATGATATGAGAAAGACTCAAAGATGTGCAGGTATGCCACACACACCCCCCAAAAACAAATCAAAGAACATGATATTGATACATACAGTCATTACTCCAGTTGCTGCACTAACACCAGCTTCCCCAAATATAGCTGTTGCAGCATCTGTGACTAAAGCAGTTGCTCCAATATTGACCACACTGAGTACAGAAATAACATCTACCATAAGAAATACTTTCCAAGCTTAAGCTGAAAAAAAAATGGAAACAGAACATAACAACACGATGGCAAGAAAAGAGGAGTACGTGGTGCCAATAAGAATGGTTGTTAGAAACCGAGTGACATCACTGCGAAGCATCTTGAATACACCATCTTCAGACTCCTTCTCGGCCAGCTCACGTATCTGACACAGATAAACATCAAATGACCGATGGATGACAGTTTTCTTAAAGGCTTGACGTCATGGCAAACTAAAAACAAACAGTATACAATGAAGAAAATTTGCATCTGATATTTCTAACTTCAACCCTCTCTATATTAAAAAATAAGTGCAATCTATACTTCAAAAGACTTGTTTTAAGCCTTTACCAAGATGCAATACTGAATAAAATATGTAGCATTAGGGTTTAATGGTGAAATGATTCAAACTTTATGTTATTGTTCTCTATGACTTATTCTATAAGTTGCTTGCCTCTCTCTCTCTCTCT
>JBBYHK010000001.1:11410066-11451616 GCA_038382065.1 Adansonia grandidieri | reverse complement strand
ATTATTATTATTATTATTATTATTATTATTATTATTATTTCAAGTAATGGTAATTAAAATATGATAATAATATAACAAAGTAATAAAATAAATTAAAAAAATATAAAAATCATAATAGATAATATCATATCAAAAATAAAAAAATCACATGTTAGACTAATAACTAGACCTGGCCATGGGTAAGACAGCTTGCCTAAAACAATAGGCCCGATACGATTAGCCCCAGGTCTTAGATTTTAAGTTTCAAGCACGCTCGACTTGAAACAATATTTTATTTAAATAAAATAATATATTTTATTTAAATTTAATTATAAAACATGTAAATATTGATATAAAAATAACTTTTTAATATTATTAATAATGATTTGTACTTAAATGGGTCAACCAAGCCAAATTTGACCTTGAACTTCGAATTCAAAAATTTTTTGAGCTACGACTAAACCTATAAAACCGAATTAAGATTTTTCAAGTCGAATCGGGCCAAATTCAGGTTTAGGCTTAGAATTCAAATTTACGTAAAAGTGATTATATTGAATATAAAATAAAAGATGATGTAAAATATACTCAAACCCGAACCTGAATAGGCCTCAACTCGAATTGATCTGAACCCGAAAGAACCCGAATCCAAATCAATCTGAACAAAAAATATTCAAACCCAAAATGATTCATTCTAAACTCATCTAAACCGGTTCAATTACCACATTTATTTGTGCCCACTCTTCCAACAATTAAGTTTAAACACAAGACAGAGTATTCCAACAAGACACCTACAAAACGAATCCACTCACTATAGCTTTCTCCTTCCATGCCATGCCACGCCATTTGTATCCAGCAACTTCCTGACAATATCAAAATATGTACGCAGAAAAACACTCCTCTTTTCCTATTAGAGGGTCTAGGGTTCTAGTGGAAAAACTCCAAAGTCCAAAATCTATTTTCTATTCCAACTCTTCTCTTGCTTCCACATCCTCAATCTCCACTCTTGTATATATATATTGTAGAATATCATTTTTTTATTAAAAATGACAACTTGAATTAAGGTTTTGGTTCAGCTTCATTTTCTTTTTGCTCTTCTCAAAAGTGAAAAGAGAATGTTCAGAGATTAATAATACAAGATCTCACCAAATCCCATCTTCTCCAAAGGCCAATAGCTCTTGGCAAGAAGCCGACAGAGCATCAACCATCCTTTTTATTCTGCAAAACAAACCCTTCCAAATGCTACATTCCACCATAATTTGGATTTTTTTTTTTCGACCCTTTTCTCCGATCATGCACTTATTACCTTAACAAATTGCCACATAACTCTGATTCTTGGACTTTGCATCTCAGCTACCGATTCTACCTTTTTCTTCTATACATCATTCATAATCAATTAAAGGGCTTATATTGAATAGATTAACGATTTCAAAGCTTACTCGTCCTATATATCGGAATATAGCAACACCAGACCACCTTACGGGCCACTCTTCCCAGTACCATTGACAGGCTCCACTTCGTTTTCTGATGGGAGGTAAGAGTGACACACCTGTTCATTCATCCATTGCCCTCTTGCAAGAAAGTTCAGACAGTTGCAGAGAGCCACGGAAATAAGGCAGGTGAAAGAGGCTTTATGGCTTCACTGAAGCAGAGCGGATCAATCCAGCCACACCTCATGAGGCAGCCCAATCGCTTTTCCATTCTGAATTGACCCTTCAGCCTAGACTGCCTCTCCAGGGATCTCTCTACAGTGAATCTAGCAGACAGAGCATGCATACTCAGTGGCAGGTTATTGAGACTCCGGTATTGTCAAATTTATGGCCGAGAGATATGCATACATCTACCTTTAACGATTCAGATGTTGACACTTCACTTCATCTGTGAAAAACTGTACAATGTTAGTCTATCTATATTTTTGTTGCATTCTCCCGTTTTCAAGTCTTTACCTCTTCTTATGGAGCTGTGAGTAATTAGGGTGTTCAGGGGCACATGAGAGAAAACAAATAGTGTAATATAACTACTGTCCACTGGGACTGTCATTATCCTCTTTATTACGATCAGCAATTACATAATGATCTATGAGGTCATCCTCTTGCCCTTTTTCAAATGTATCTTCATCAGGGTTACCATTATTTGAGTCTTCATCACTGCTCCATTTCCTCATGATTTTTGGGATCATTGGAGTTACTGCTGTGGCATCTACTTCCCCATTGTTTATCCGTTCAAATCGAACGGCACTAACTTTCCGGGCATTTCCTGCTAGTATCTGCACCAACGACGAGTAACTCACATTAATGTGTTAGTGATATAGGCATATAGCTGATCAAGTTTTGTCCTCATCTAGCCTATATGTTTGTGATGAAATATTCGCAGGAAGATCCATTAAATTTTGGAATCATAAGAAAACTTGGACAGGAAAGCTGTCCTTATGTAATAAACTTATTAAGTTAGCCTCTACGAAAGAAAATAAGAATGTAAGGAACTCTTGCATTAGTAGAAACAGCCATCAATAGGCTGTCATGTGCAGCAGCAGAGGTTACATGATGAAAAGATGCCAATAATGAGCGCTTATCAGCATTTCCTCCACAATGATTTTCCTGAATTTCATCAATGCTTACTCCTCTATTTTACGCATGCTTTATGAAAATTTTGTTGAAGGTGTAGCATTCTTCTTCACTTTCATTGTGATTAAGAATGAAAATCAGTCTCATAATATCTCAGAAGAACATCTACATTTGATTGATTTGGCTGAAAAAAAGGAGATGGATCACTTAGCTTTCGCCATCAGGGTAGAAGACACTTGTTCATAAAGATAATATCATAGAGATGGAAGTTCATTATAATTCCAATGACTAAATTTTTTACATTTCAAATGTTGTATTTTAGGTTCAGAGATACTAATTCATTTGTAATCCAGACGTCATAAATACCAACTGCCTTCGATCTGCATGAACCCAACTACACTCCTTAAGGAACATTTATAAGTAAAAAAATGCTTTGATAAATGTTACATTATTCAAAAGCAATATTAAGTAATATAAATGTATATTGCAAGAAGGTTCGAACTGTACCTCAAGTTTATATATTTGATGCCTTTCCTTCAGGTCTTGGTGATCCGATGCAGCTTCAGAATTCTCATCGTCATCTTCTTGGTTTCCCCTTTCAAGAACTACTTTGATACTTTCACCTGTCCTTGGTATATATCCAAATGCCTCGCATACAAAACCAGACACGGTCTCATATTGATGTTCCTATAAAACAACAGGATAAAATGTTGAGAATATATATATAATTGACAAACAGACACTTTATATATGTGGATGTGGTTCCTCATACTGTGAGGTAAGGTCCAATTGATAGTTCCTTTTCCTCTAGTATAGCTATTATAGCAGGAGCTTTTGTTCTAAAATCGGAATGCATATTCACGAACATTTCAACTAAACTAGCAGAAGCTAGGAAATAGAACGGAAACTTATGCAGGAGGATTTATATCAATAATAATGAGTAAAACAAGTAATATACCTCAGGCATTTTGATATTTAGATCTTCAGAGAGTTGATCAATAGACGTATTAGCATCAACGTCAAAGATTCCCTCTGCTCGCATTACAATATATCCAGTTTTCTTCTGGATCTCCTCCTGTTGTAGCAGGAAACAAAAATATTTAAGACCACATAAACCTGAAAACAAAGTTTACAGCTTTGAAGGTCCACACATTTACTGATAGCATAGCATTAAATAGTATCACTTGACCCTCATTTGATCTCCATATCTTGTGAAAGTGAAGATATGCGATGCTAACATACTTAAACGATGGTCAATAACCCAAGGTAGAAGAGATTGAAGGATAAATATAAGACCAGATACATCAATCATTGTGCAGAAAAATTGAAGCATAACAATTGTATTAACTGATTTTGGACTTCTTCAGCAAGTTTCACTACCATCCCCTAATTGTGGAATAATGAAAAATAAATCTAAATAATTAGGGATATAAAGTTTGCAGCAGAAGAACTAAGTCATAATAAAGTCATCAAAGATGTAGCAAGCCTTACTTTTGAATCATTTTCATCAAAAATTTCACCAACAATCTCCTCAACCACATCTTCTAAGGTGACTATCTGTTCAGCATAAAAAAGCGTGACAAAGGAATATATAATGGGTCCAGAAACATGCTATGGAAGTGCTTCCAATTAACACGTTAACCCATGAAAAGTGCATTTGTAGCAAAAATCCATCTTACTTTTAGGTTCGTCAACAGATAGGAATCATTCAAGAGCAAAAATCTAAATACAAATCATATAAAATTAAGTAAAGCAAATACCCCAACAGTTCCACCGTATTCATTAAGAACAACAGCCATGTGAACCTTCCTGATGCGGAACTCTCTAAGAAGATTCCAGACTGACATTGAATCTGCCAAACAAATTGACAATTCTATTTGTAATAGCTTCTCAGAATATAACCTATACCACATGATGACAAGATATGCTAATGAAAGGTAATAAACTGAAGTAACATCAACCTTAGTCTGATGAATAGTAACACTGAGAAAGAAAGGTAAAAATTCAACAGCATACTAACTCAAAGCAAGAAACCAACAGAAGAAAATAAGCTTAATTAAAAATTACCAGGCACAAAGTATGCAGGTTTGTGAGCCATATCTCCCACAGTAGTACTTTCTAGCAGTTCACCCTTCAAAATAAAACAGATTATAATTCTGCACACTATGATATTGTTGCATACATTAATAAGCAAAGTCTTATGGATAGTAAGAAAAAAAGACTACGAGTAGAAATTGTCTGACCTTCGGAACATAATCTAATAGATCCATAGCATATCCAATACCCACTATATTGTCAACACGCTGCTCAAAAGCAGGCACCCTGCAAAAATGTCAACAAATTTCTTAGCATGTTTTTAAGGGAAAACAGCCTAAGAGAGGAAATACTAAGATTATCTACCTTGAATATTGGTGAGTCAACCACAAATTGTGGAACTCAACAAGAGTTGAGCTTGCATCAATTGCAACTACATCGACAAGAGGTGTCATCACCTCTCTAACATGAGTATCTTTTATCTCTAATACATTTTCAATCATATCCTGCAAGGGGATTCCAACATTAAGGAACCAGAACCACAACCACAGAAAGAGGAATCGATGGATGATTCATTTGGATTTATGCCAAATAGTCAAGTATAAACAGGGACCATAGAGAGCAATCACTGCAACATGCCTGTACATTGGCATTGTACCAGATAGTTAAGCTGGAGCTATTGGGGGGATAATATGATCATTGAGAGCTAAGGCTCAATGGAGAAAGGATTCTCAAAATCCATTTTGACATGGAACTATATGCTTGCTATATGGAATAGAGAGGGTACTGATGACAAGTTGAGGGATCTGCTGCTGTCGAATCACTTAGTCTTTATGCACCTCAATGAATTCAAAATTTTGTTTACCGGTACCAGTTAATTGTCCTTAACATCTTTTTAATCCAGCAGATAACTTACTAACAGTCACCATAGCCTGCGATATTCGCTGAGAATAAAGTTTTCCATCCAGACTAGTCTAACAACAGTTAAGAAGCCAACAAGTTAATAAACAACGTTTCACTGGGATTTTCCTCCTAACGAACATATAAGAAGGGAAGAAACAAAGAAGTTTCATATTGGGTGCAGATGAAGACCCCCTGGTATAATGCGATAGAACAGAAGATAATAGAAAAACATCTGTTGCAGATGAAATATTATGCGTTAATCAAATGTTCAATCAAAGTTATATGTTTGTATTTCATAATACGTTATCCATAGGATTACCTGCTCCTCCTCCTCTATTGCTCCACTCAACTCTGCCCCTCGCAACATTAGCTTTAATTCATCTTCAGTAACGTAAGGTTCACTAAAACAAGAGACAATGCATAATGCACTTAGAAAACATATAATAAAATGGTTGACGTAAGTTGAAATTTTGACAAACCATTGGAAAGAAACAACACACAAAATGCAGCTAGATTAAATGCAGGTAATTATTTTCTTCACCTTTTTCCTTTTAGACCAAGAATTTTGAGCATTCCCATTGATAGATATGTCACAACTCTTCCCACTGGATATAGAATTACAGAAAGCCATGCCACTGGCCTGACCTAGAAATATTTTAACCACAGTCAGCCAATTTTTGAACCGTTAAGGATAGTCTTGGCAAGGTACCAAGACAGCCGTGAAACATAAAGAATAAACAATAGGAAGAAAAAAAAATGACGCTATTTTAACACACATCTGCGGGTAGTGAAATTTAAAGACCCAAATGATGGGGGAAGAAAAGAAAAAAAGCTTACCACAAATCTGGCAACTTCCGTGGGATTGTGAACAGCTATACTCTTTGGAGTGATCTCAGTGAGAAGCAATATAGCAACCTAGCAACATTCAATAAAAGGTGACTGGTTTTCATAATTATTGCATGAGTAGATATGTCATTTTACTTGTCTATATTCATGTGCTGACCACCCACAGCTTAACTAATTAATTATTCAGACAACTTCAAATAAAATCATGGTATTATAAAGACACAAAGACGTGCAGGCATGCCACACTCACATCCACAAAATCAAATCAAAGAACAAGATAATGATACATACAGTCATTACTCCAGTTGCTGCACTAACACCAGCTTCCCCAAATATTGCTGTCGCGGCGTCTGTGACTAATGCAGTTGCTCCAATATTAACCACACTGAGTAAAGAAATAAATCTACGATAAGAAATGGTTTCAAACTTAAGCTTAAAAAATGGGACAGGAACATGTCAAGGTGATGGCAAGAAAAGAGGAATACGTGGTGCCAATAAGAATGGTTGTGAGAAAGCGAGTTACGTCACTGCTAAGCATTTTAAAGACACCATCTTCAGAGTCTTTTTCAGCCAGCTCACGTACCTGACAGAGATTAACATCAGATGATCAATGGATGACAGATTCCTTAAAGGTTAATGACATGAAACACTAGAAATAACCAGTATACAATGAAGAAAACTTGCACCAGATATTTCTAATTCAACCCTCTGCAACTTAAAAATAAAGTGTAATCTACACTTCAAAAGGTTTGTCTGGTGATGCCTGAAATGACATATAATTTTTGTCCTTGTTCTCTATGGTGGGTTATTCTATAAGTTGCTTATCTTACTCTTTCCTTCTTTGTATTTGTTTCTTCTCCCTTTTCAATCCAATGTGCTTCTATATTCTATCTTTCTTCCTCTTGTGCTCGCCATTAACAATAAGGT
Organism: Adansonia grandidieri; assembly: GCA_038382065.1. Lineage (NCBI taxonomy): Eukaryota > Viridiplantae > Streptophyta > Magnoliopsida > Malvales > Malvaceae > Adansonia > Adansonia grandidieri. The sequence goes on along the minus strand of JBBYHK010000001.1, from coordinate 11,444,366 downwards.
TCCTTTTATTCGTTACTGTGGTTGAGGTCATGTCCACAAGAGATGGATATCACTCAAACTCAAACACCATAAACTAATAATAGAACATGGAATTCATGCGGAACTTTGACATGGCAAATCAAAATTTAATTTATATTAACTTAAGCCAAATATCTCAAGTCACCAAAGAAATCTGCACAACAGTCGGGAAAAAAGAAAATCTTAGACAGTATTAGTAAATTGACCAAAGCAGCTACATTCTTGACAACTTGCAACAATCTGTATCCTTGCATTCTGATTTCCATCATTGAACAACCACAAATATGCATTCTATGATTATAAAAGCTATCAAATTCTGGGTCTAAGAAATAAATACCTTCCAAGGCCATAATGCAGTGATAGCAGTCTCTGCCATTGAGAAGAAGGCAGATAGACCTAAAAGCGCTGTCAAAACCACACCTTGTTCCTTAAACACTTTAAGAAGCATAGATGCCTTAGGCCAAGCATTCCTCAACAACAATATGCACTGTCCAATCACTCCATAACCAGCATTAACCACTCTCTCTACGGCAAAAACTCTTTTACATCCAAATACCAATACACCACAAACCATTGCCACCAAAATACCCCTTTTCACCAAAATCAAATTCTGATAATTTCCTACATCTTCACTTTCTTCCTTTAACAATCCCGAACGTGCCTGACGTCCAAAAATACCATTTTTTGGCAATCCAGATGCTTTGAAAACTTGGGGATTGGAAGAGGTGGAGATAACAGGAGTTGGGTAGTGGTTAGTTCTGGATAAAAACTTTGATGGGTACTTCATATTTCGATTAAAAAGCATGAAAGATGAGGACTTTGTTGAACAAATGAAAGTGGATCGGCTGAAAATTGAGGATTCAAGGGCCATTTTCATCAATAGGAAGAAATCAATTTTCCACAAAAGAAAAAAAAGAAAGAAGATCGAAACTTGTTTAAACAAAATATGAAAGTGGGAAATGAAAAGGGAACAAGAAGGGTTTTTCAGGTTTTATAGGGATGAAAATGCCCATGGAAAGTTTGTCTCTTCATTACTCCAAGAGGGGGTTTTTGAGAGAAGCTGGCGTTTGGTGAACGAAAGATTTTGCTAGCAACAAGTGGGAAGTGAATGTTTTAGAAATGACAAAACTTGCCCCATAGATTTTAGAATTACAATTCTTCCCCCTAAGCGCAAGCTAACTAACGGGTTTCTACTCTCCTTATGCCCAGGAAACATTTGGTAATAAATACGATTGGAATCTATAATCTTACGCTTAATTTATTTAATTTACATAATTATTTTTAAAATATAATATTTAATAAATTTAAAATTTAAATATTAATCATTTATAATTTTTTATTTTAAACCATGATTTATTTATTAAAAAAAAGTGACTTGAACTTGGCATTGGAAAAACTCCAATCCAAGTGAGTAGTAGCAAAACTGCAAATGGATGAATTAATTATGAATTGAATTGAAGAATAGCATAACTTTCAATATGAACAACGGAAATTATAAAAGCAGTCGTGCTTAAAGGATAATGAGCCAGTCAAAGTGGTAAGTAACAAGCAATGGCAACTAGATTTGTAACTAGGGCGCAATGTTGCTTTCAAACGTTGTCCAAAGTGCAAAAGCCAAGCCGGAAACTGGATTTGGTATTCCTCGAACTTTTTTTTTTTTTTGAAGTTTACCAATAAATTTCAGTTTCTCATTTCCAAAGAAATTGCATGTGATCAGTTTAGCAATTGGTTTTTCTATTGGTGCTTTCAAGAGACGATGATAAAACCACCCTTAACTCTATTACTTCTACTCTTCATTTTCCCTAAGAACTATCCAACATTTCATGTTACTTCTAGCTAAACTTCATTTGATGGTAGACTAGATCTATATTACTTCGACTCTTCTTTATTTTTTTTAAAAATATCCTTATCTAATATATATTTAAACATAATTATAGAGTGTTGTACTTCAAATATATGGAAAACTTAAAAAAAATGATTATACTCCGCTAGATGCATACTCATATCTGATACTCACTTTTCACCCCGAGTAACATAGAATTAAATAGCATAATGATAGACTAAAAGATCAAGGAATGTCAGGATTTGGCAATTAAGTGACTGGAAAAGTTCACCAATTCATTGAAAATAGAAACAAAGAACAAAATATTGGACAAAAGGAAAATATATTACCACTGTTTATTGCAGCCAGTAAATGGCAAGAATAGTCTTATACATAACGTCTAGTATTACATTCTAATTAGCAACACTTAAATTTATTTTTCAAAAAAATGTAACACTTAATTTTCGTCATCATCTAATTCAGTCGAACTTCTCAAAACTTGAATTTGATCTCGCAGTGTACTCTGCTACAAGCTGCGCAAATGACGAAGACTTGTTTTCTAACAAACTAGATGGAGAATCATATTCTTCAATAAGTCCTGCAATAGTTAAAAAGTTTTAAATGAAATGAATTTCAAAGAATCCTACAAGCAAACCATAAATTGCATAATCATACTAACCATTGCTTAGAAGCAGAACCATATCACTATCAAGGACGGAAGTTATCCGGTGAGCAATTGTTATGACGGTACAGTCAGCAAAATGCTCCCTTAGCGTTATCTGAATCAGATTATCGGTAGCTGTATCAACCGATGCTGTAGCTTCATCAAGCACTAAGATCTTACTTTTCTTCAGCAGCACACGCCCAAGACAAACCAACTGCCTCTGACCCATGCTCCAATTCTCTCCATTCTCACTAACTGCAGAATCAGTGCATAATACTATAAAATTTCTTTTAAAAACAGAGTTCAGAAGATTTTAAACAAATTTATACGACATGCAAAAGAAATAACAACTAACTTGTACGTTAGATGATATAAGTCGAACCTGAAGAATCCAGTCTGCCTTCCTTCTCTCTAACTTCATCCCCAAGTTGGCACTTATCCAACGCCTTGAAAAATTAGATCAAACATTTATAGATGTCAGACTCCAAATACCAATGTAAAAGACAGCATTTTACTAGAAAAAGAAATGGTACACACTACAAATTCTTTTGTGCCATAATTAAAATGAAATGAACGCACCTCCCAAATCTGTTCATCTGTGTACTCTTCAAGAGGGTCTAAATTGCTTCGTATAGTCCCTTCAAACATGGTAGGATCCTGAGGAATGATGCTGAGTCTTGACCGCAAATCATGCAGTCCAATTGATGAGATATTGACACCATCAATTATAATCTGGCCTGCTGTAGGTTCAACCATCCGGAAAAGTGTTTGTATCAGAGTTGATTTACCACTGCCTGTTCTCCCTACAATACCAGTTTTCAACCCTCCAGGAAATGTACATGTCAGACCTCGCAAGACAAGTGGCATGTGTGGAGCATATCGCACCTACATCGATCCTTGTTATTTATTTCAAAGACAATACTATCAATACATTAGAATCAGATTCATAAACAATCACAAAACTGCATTACCTGGAGATCACGAATATGAACTTCTCCATGATATGGCCAACAATGGTCTGGGCGATTAGTTTCAATCACAAGGGCAGGCTCGCTAGGGATACTACTGTACTGAAGTATTCTCTCCACAGATATAATTTTATTCTCCATATTGCAAATATTCCATACTACCCAAGCTTGCAATATATTTAGATTGAGTCCATACGTCACAGCTAACCCCGCAATGGCTAACCAAAAGAAATGCTTCAAGTCATTCTCCTAGAACATTTGTTATCTAGTAGTCAATAAATATGCAAATCAGCATTTGCTTACCTGGATGAATAACTCCCTCTGGTATGGAGATCAAAAAGAATAAAGAGGCGGCAAAAGTAATGGAAGACAAAAAGTCCAGGCGGAAGCACAGCCATTCCATTGCACCAGCAACATGAAATTTTGGACGAGAATATGCGTCAGTCAGTGCCATGTTTGTGTCTTGGAATCTTGATTCTTGATCAAAGCTCCTGATAGTTGTTGCTCCTAAAATTGTTTCAGCAAAATGCTGTATTAATGGAGCTTTGCATACTCCAACCAGCCGCGAAAGTTCTCGTGCAGAAGAAATGTAATATTGCTGCAAGATTACAAGCTTATGAGAATTCCTGCGTTCAACTATCAGGCAAGCTTGAATTTGTTTTAAAAACTAGAAACTCCGAGATTTCCTACATATTGCTGCATTATAGCAAGTTTAAGATTTCATAGATTCTATAGCCAGAATTCAGCAGACATCAACGTAGATAAGATGACAAGAGTTACCTGATACCAAATGCACGTAGCAATCACAGGAATAAAAATGATAAAGATCTGCCAAGCAACCTGAGACATGACTGCAATAATACCAAGCAGCTGGATAACTGAAAAAGCAAATGCCCCAACTTGATATGGAATGTTCATATCCACTGCACTTTGATCTGTAGAAGCCTATAAGAGGCAGGAAAAAATTACAATCCTAATGCCAAAAAAAAGATGAAGATAAATGGAATCTTTCAAATCCATAGCGGAAAACATCAGATGCTTACTCTGTTGAGAATTCTTCCACTTGGTGTGGAATCGAAGAATGACATAGGAGCACGGAAAATGCACAAATGCATCTTTTTAAAGAGAAAAGTGGCTGTTTTATATCCAGCAGAATTAAGAAGCATGGCCCTGGCAAAGACAGAAAAGGCACTTGCAATGGCCAAAGCCAAATAGACAATTATTAGTGTAAAGCTCCCAACAGGAGGTTTGACATCAGCTGACACAGGTGATGCCCAAGCCATCCAATAGTTGCTTCCAATTTGAAAAATCTGAAAAAGAATCTGCGCCAGTAATATTAAAGGCACAAGAGCTCCTCCATATGCTGTGGTGATGTATTTCCGGTAGACTGTAAACCCAACCTTTCCTTTTTCTCGTTCTTCTTCTTGAACAAGCTGTCCTTTTGGCCCCACATCATCTACTTTACCACTCTCATTACCTTGGTCTTCCTCTTTCTGCATTTTCCCATTAGTACTTCCCGTAGCACCTTCTCCTTCACTGATATTTTGTTCTGAAACAGATCTTGTTTCAGCAGTATCAAGGGCTGACAAAGCTTTCTTGTGTGCACCCACAAGTTCCACAAAGTCAGTCCCTGAATTGAGAATATCATTATACTTCCCAGCTTGCACAATCTTCCCATCTCTCATGACCTAACAAATATATACAAGTTGAATCCAGTAATTAAATTATTTCATGAATCCAAGGCATAGGACGAAAATCACTGAAAATGTAAATAGCTCACCAAGATTAGATCAGCCGCTGGTAAAAACTCAACTTGATGAGTAACATAAATCACTGTTTTTGATCTCAACAGGCTTAGTAAAATCTCCTGTCAGTCAAAGATTAAACAGGATACTCAGGCAAAGCACCAACTAAATAGAAAGATCAAAAATAAAAATGCAAAGATCAAAATAATAAGCTGAAAGAAATAAAAAAAATATAACTATTTCAACAGATTAACTAAATTATAGCACTCTTGTAATACATGCCATATGATCAGAGGAAGAAATTACCTTAAACAAATGAGATCCAGTGTGAGCATCCACAGCGCTGAAAGGATCATCAAACAGATAGATGTCCGCATCTTGGTAAAGAGCTCGTGCGATCTGTACTCTTTGCTTCTGTCCACCACTCAAATTGATTCCTCTCTCGCCTATAACAGTCTGATCACCAAAAGAGAGAATTTCAAGATCCTTCTTGAGGGTACAAGCTTCAAGCACTCTGTCATACTGTTCTCTGTCCATTTCTTTACCGAACAGTATGTTGTCTACAATCTTGCCACTTTGTATCCAAGGCGACTGAGCAACATAGGCCTTTGTACCACACAACTTAAGGGTTCCCGATATCTTGGGTAACTCCCCCAAAATACAGGAAAGTAAACTCGACTTGCCAGAGCCAACTGAACCGCAAACAGCAACATTCATACCATGTAAAACTTTCAAATTTATATCTTTTAGTGTTGCAGTGGGAGAAGACAAATCCCAAGAGAAATTTCCATCAGCAATCTCAATTGCTGTGTCAGAACCACCTCTTGGAAGCGTCTCTATAACATCAGGCTGCAAGTCATCAAGCCGAAGGAAGGAAGCAATTCTATCAAGAGACACCTTTGTCTGAGCTATCATTGAAATTGTGTCAGGAAGATTGTAGATTGGCTCCTGAAGAATCCTGAATGTTGCAAGTGCAGATAGGATCTTCCCTGACTCAAGTGGGACTCCTAAAAACATACAAGCACCAAAAGTGGCTACAGACACAAACGAGGGTGCCACCCAGAAAACAAAACTAGTCATGGCATTTGTGTAAACGAATCTTTTTAACCATCCTTCCTCAACAGTCCTGAACCCGATAATCTTGGACAGAAACTTCATTTCCCATCCCTGAAGTTTGAGAATTCTCATATTCCTCAAAATTTCAGATGTAGCCTTCATCCTTCTATCTTTTGATTCCATCAACTTATCCTGAAACTTCTCTAGCATTTTCCCCAAAGGAATGTTTGCCAACATAACAAGTACTGTAGCAAAAAAGGCAGCGATGGATGCTAGGCCAAGGGTCTTATACAAGATCATCAAGGCCAAAGCAACTTGGAAAGCTACCATCCATAGGTCATGCATGTACCAACTAAAGTCACCCACCCTTTCTGCATCAACAGTCATGAAATTGATGATCTCTCCACTGGTATGGCTCTGCTTTGACTGACATGAAAGGGTTAAACCCTTGTTATAAATCATTGCTACCAACACTGCTCTCATCCTAAGTCCAACTTGCTGCAACTTAAAAAACCAGCGCCTCTGAGATAGGCACTCTACTAGCTTTGCAACAAAGAAAGCAGTAACTAGAAGATAACCCTCATTTTTAAATTCCCTTCGCCCATTCAGATACTGAACAAAAGTGTCAATGAGGTATGGACCAACATATGAAGCCACAGTGTAGATAAAGACTAATAAAGCTGTCGAAAGAATATCTTTCCAAACTGACAAGAACAGTGCCTTCACCAGCTTAAGGGTGGTAACTCCACTCCCCTCACTATCAGCAGACTCAAGCCTGTTTCTAAAATCTGAAAAAGCCCCAATGACACTATCATGGCTATCTAGCTGAGGAACATCCTCAAGGTCTAAAGTTTTCTTATTGCCAGCAGCAATAAGAGGGCCCATCCAAGAAAATGTAAGAATGCTGAAAATATTAGCATTCGAGTAAGGGGTTACAGTATCACCCCCTTTTTTCTGGCTCAACTCTACACCGTTACTAATATTAGAATCTCTGTTTAAAAGGGGTTCCTCAAGGAGGTTATCTTCACCCTCATTTCTACCAAGAAACCCCACAATACATAGGAACAAACCAGTAATAACAGAAAAGACATCGGACACTAAATACTGACTTGGGAAAGAAACATGTTTTTTGGAAAGAACAATGTCTGTAACAAGACAATAACATGATATTACAAAATAAAAAGCCCAACACATTCTCAACAAAATTGGGAACTTCTTTTGTTCACCAGAATTGGAGAATTGACAGTGCAAATAAACACACGTTGCACCCCAAGCTACTGTTTTTACCACATAATCAGAAAGAGTTACTAACTTATCCTCAGACCAACCATTTGTATGCCAATAAAAATAACTTAACAAACACAAGACAATATTAAAAGCTGAAACAACAAAACAACAAGCTAAAGTTTGCTTATACCATAAAATTTTTCTTCGCCTTAGCGTCTCCTTTGAACCTTCCTCACCAGATGTTTTAACTCGGCTCACCACCCATAAGACTAACAATAAAAGCAAAAAAACTAGGTGTAATGAAACAGAAAAACCATGAAGAAAATAAGGTTTTAGGAGAAAATCAAAACTATTTGCTGAACTCATTAGTAAAGATGATTCTGAAGCAAAAAGTTTCATTCTTTTTGGAGCTTTAACTGGAAAAAAAATTTGGGTTTTGAGTTTTGGAGAAGTTTTGTTTGGTTAAGTGTTTGAAAGCTTCTGGTTTGTGTTTATATATAAATGAGACTTAAAAAGAGTGTTAGAGTCCAGAGGGAGAGAGAGACTAAAAGAGAAAGTCAATGGGTAATTACTTGGGGAAGAGATATGCGTGGAGAGCAAGCTTGGAGGCGGAAAGAACAAAGGAAAGGAGCGCTTTAGCCTTAAACTCAACGACAGACAAAAGGAAGTTGGAGGCCTTCCGGGAAAGGCGTCGACTTTGAACAAAACATAAGATATCAAGCCTTTTTTTTTTTTTACTTTAATTTCGTTTTCACGACCACAAATAGTAAATTGGTAGGAACCATCAGAAAAATGGGAAACTCAATGGAACAATTCGAATTTCCAACCAACGTTGGGCTGACTCACATGCCACTTGGATTTGGCGAACAATAAAAAGACAAAAAGATCGTCATCTGCTCACAAAGAAAAGGGTTTCTGTTGCCAGAAACTTGTCTTCCAAGGGGTAAACACGTTAATGAAGAAAATGGTTTTACCGAACGCTGTCTCTAACATTAATCGATATCTTAATTATAATAATATTATATTAAACACAATAATTAATATCATTTTTTTATATATTACAAAAGTGTTCTTGAAAATACCTGCCTGCGCCTATCCGTTGAAGTCTCTATCCAGTCAAATACTATGTCATGTTACTTGGATAATTTACTTTGAATTAATGATCCATATTAAAACTTCAAATTTTCATTATATACAAAGTTCTTCTTGCCGTCATCAACCTCAGAAATCACGTTACTACAAATTTCCACAAAGATGCAAACCAAACCAGGAAAGTATATAATGTATAAGCGAACCAGCAGAAAAAATTAAGGTGGCGAAAGAAAAAACGCTGCCAATGGCACCCCGACTCTATATCATTTACCATGAAGAAGAAAGGTAGTCATTTGTTCTAAGCAACAAAGAAAACAAACAGCTCCGAAGGTTGCAAGCCAATTAGAGTCTAACAGACCAAGTTTTAATTTGAATGGTTAAAAATAAATAATTTAGATATCAAAATCTAAAGTATTGGATATTATTGGATGTATGATCTTCCTTTGGACACCCATTTGGATTCGGATTTGGATTCCCACTTAGGAACAACTTTCTTCATGTAGGACCCATCGACCATAGCGGCAGGAAAATGGAAACTTAATCGTCCACATGAATGAGGGAAAATGGATCAACTATGTACTGCTCTTCTAATGTTTTTCTATCCACGTTGTGTTGACATTTTAAAAAGATTCAGCCGACCGAATCTTTCATGTTTTTGTGACAGTTACTTGAATATTTTCCTATGGATTCCAAGTTGTCATGGAAAATAGCGTTTGAATACAATTATTAGAGATTATATATGATTAAGAATTGATTGGATAGTCTATTCCTATTTAATATCATACGCCAATAGTATTCTGCCCATGCTCCGAACCTCAAACTTTAAAAGTGTTAATTTCAACTTTCATTCTACACAATAACCTTTCTACTTGATGCACTTTCGAAATCAATGTTTGTATCCCATTATGAAACAAAATCTTTGCGACTTTCCACTTTCCAGGCTACCAAAAAAAACTATGATATGTTAACTATTTTTTTTTTTTCCCAAAGTTGAGATTTGCAATCTCCTTGTAAAAAGTGGGTGTGTATTTTCTAAGGCATCCAAATAAAGAAAATATAGAAAACCAATATTGCGGGTGGAATTGGACGAACCAAAGATGCTACTGCCTGCTCCAAACAGCAAGCAGGACCACAACTTGGAATAGTTGCAAAAGAATCTTTGCTTCGGAAGCAAGGAAGAAAGATATATTAGTAGTTTAATTTGACCATTTTCAGTTTCCAACAAAAATTATTTGAAAATGAAAGTGCTTGGAAATGCTACAAATGCAAAGAAATGACCAATAGATGGATTTTCCTTCGCCTTTTCTTTCTTTCTTTATTATTTTTCACAAAGAACTCCATAGTCCCGGGAATAAGAAAGGTTACAAATACTAATATTCAAATCTTAGATTTGTTAAATGTCACATTTTAAAGTTGATACAGAAAGCAACTGAACTAAGCCTCGGATTCACAGGTGACTTTTATTACATTGATTAATATACTAACAAACAATTTCCATTATGGAATTATTAGTTCGATAAAGTTGAACATGACTGTTAGTTCAAAGAATAGTAAGATGTGGGAATTATGAACAGATCATTCTTCCTTCTCACAGTTAAGCCAAATGATTCAGTCATTTCCAAATCTTCATACTTGATCCCATTTGGGAGCTTCCAATCAAAATGGTATAACAAATTTGCAAGCGGTAACTCAATACTGGAAAGTGCAAACGATATAGGAGGGCAGATTCTTGCTCCACCACCAAATGGGATATATTCAAAGTTTGTTCCTCTAAAATCAATTGAGCTGCTGTCATCCAAAAATCTTTCAGGACGGAATTCCTCAGCATTTTTCCAATAACATGGATCTCTTTGTATAGCCCATGTATTGATAAGGACTTTTGTTTTTGAAGGTATATTGTAGCCGTTAATCACACAATTTTCAGCACTTTCTCTTATATTCAATGCAGCAGGAGGGTGTAACCTCAAAGTTTCTTTGACTACTGATCTTAAGAATTTCAGTTCATGAATCCTTGCTTCACTTACTCTACCATTTTCACCAAATACTCCCCTTACCTCATTTTGAGCCTTTTTCAACAGTCCAGGATTTCTCAGTATTTCAGACATTGCCCATTCTAATGTTGCTGCTGTTGTCTCACTTCCAGTTCCAAAGATGTCCTGAAGGATTAACAATCATTAGACTTTTCAGGTTAGAATGGCAGCTCAAATCCATGCTTGAATTGAAATTGAGATACTATGCAAGTTCTTCTCTTTCAAATGAGATGGATTCATATCTAAACGAGATTGACTATGAATCGAGAAAGAAAGCTTTTTTGGTTCTACCTCCCATGAAGAATGGGTCTGGATCTCTTGCAGGAATGGTCTGAATGATCCAAGACCAAAAATAGTGGTATTTCCTAGTGGAGCCAGTCTATCTTGGTGATCACAAATCAACTTGAGTTCAGATCAATTAATCATACACTCATATTTAATTATAATCTCAATTTTTGAAATATTAATGTAGGAAGTTTGTAATGCATTGGAAAGTAAAATTGATAGAATAACCTGGATGATTGCCTTTATGTCGTCATTTTCCATAGGAAATTCAAGATCACTTCGCTGTTGAAGCTTAAGAAGAACATCAACGAGATCTCCTCCTACTTGCTGATCATTGCCTGCTTCCATCATCTTGTTTCTCCTCTCTTTGTGCTCATTAACAATGTTCTCCAGAACCGTATGAGATTCCTGATGTAGCTTATCTAGTTTTATCCTCATGGTACTAATCTTTTTAAGCACTTCACTAGAAGGATACATATCAGGTAAACAGAAACCACTTTCTAGCTTTACACTTTCTGACATAATCCTTATAAATTCCTGTTGTTGATCTTTGCTTTTCTTGGCAAAGGCAGCTCTTGCTGTTATCCCATGTGACACTGAAAAAATTTTCTCGGTAAGATTGATTGGAGACCCTTCATTCAAAGCTATGGATTTGATTAAATCTGACACCTCTTCTTCTCTGATTGATTGGAATGATTGGACTCGAGCCGTGGTCAAAAGTTCCATGCCGCAAATTTTCCTCATCTGTTTCCAGTAGTTCCCATATGGTGTAAAGAGAATTGCCTTATAATTGTATGTCATTACTTCGGCTGCAAGAACATAAGGCCTTCGAGAAAAGATGATATCATTGGTTTTCATAACCTTTTCAGCAATTTCAGCGGATGATACTGCAATGGTAGGGACTTCTCCCAGCTGTAGCTGCATCAGGGGTCCATATTTCTTGGCTAAATCTCTTAGGGTCTGATGGGGCAAAGAACTAACGAGTTGGTGCATATTACCAATGAGAGGTAGTTTACATGGGCCTGGAAGAAGCTTCAGGGTGGACTTGTTGGCTTTTGTTCCTTTCAGAAATCTAACCACCTTAAACAAGAAAAGGAAGGTGAGGAACAAGATGATATATGTCAAATGAAACTCCATGGAGCTCTAGGAGATACCGCCCTTTTTTAGTTTTCCCCTCGACTTGATTTAGAGTAGATGTGAGCTTTTCTTTCTAGCTAGGTGTCCTTTTGTAGGAGTTAGTTCTAATATTTTACAGCAATCTCGTAATTGAGCTACACCTGATAACAAAATAAAATCAAATTCGATCGCGAATGCAATACCACATACAATAAAGTATGACAATTTGTTATCCATTAGAAATGTAGTAAAGATTTGTGATTGTGATTGTTTTAAATTATTATATTCGTTATCACAATCACGATGTCGAATTAGAGCTTATGACTTCTAAATAGAAAGAAAAAAAAATGTTTACAGTTGGGATAACTGGTATCCTGGCGCACGTATTCCATGCTGTCCTTTCTTTGTTATTTAAGGGAAAAGAAAAACTGATTTTGATTTCACGTGTTACATTTTTAGGATTATTCCAAGTATTTTATAATATATATCGTGCAGTTAGTGTTTATAAATTTGAGTATATATATACACACACACACACACACACACACACACACACACATATATATATATATATGCATAATATAACTTAAGGAGCAGCACGATGGGATTAGTTTTTATATCATGATATAACCGAGTTAGGATACTGTTCTTTACTTTTCAATATATCTATTACCAACATTCACATGTACAGAGTTCATTAATTAATTGGAAAGTTATTCTTATAAATGATAATTAATCATGTATTGAAATGGAATGGACATTATAGGAAAGTATAGAAGAGAGTCGGACTGTTATAACCAGACTTTGCTTTTGCTTGATCACATTATTACATAAAATGATAGATTTCGATATCTCCTCTGATTTTGGATCAGATATCATTTTAATTTATTTTTAGATGCTAATGAATCTTTCAAATAATCAAGCTTATTGCAATCAATTAAAATTTCAAACATCTATATCCACTCAATTGAACCTCTTGCTAGATGAAGATTGGTTAAAGATCGTCATCATTTTTACCCGATTGCTTCAATTTTAATTTCCATCCTATTGATGATCCAATGGATGAAAGTAGATGCATGAAGAGTCAAATTGAAGAGAATAAATGCTTGAGGGCTCAATTCATTAACAATAAATTGAAAGAAATTTGAGACAGGACATTTTTATACTAAAGCCTACGGATATTTTTGTGTAGATTTCATATTTGGTTCCAGTTCATAATAATTACACAATATGCGACATTTATTTGGAAAATTGCTACCTTTATTTGAAACATTGTTAATCATTTAGAGTCCAAGACTTCACAAGCAGCACTAAACTTCACATGCTTTCTGGAAATAAAAGAAACAAAGTAAAAGACTTCCGCTTTCCCAATTAGCAAAATCAATATTTTCAATATTTGCATCCCTTGAAGTTCTATAAATACTTGAAAAAACCAATATGCTGCAAAAAGGAAAAAAAAAAAAAAAAAAAACACTTTAATTGAAGAGTGACAACAATAATATAAGGAAACAACTAAAGCAGATCTTGATTTAAGGGGCATCTTTAGCAACTTACACAAAATTTAACAAACCTACAGTGTTGCTCTTTAGAGCTTGACTTCCACATCCACCCCAGCAGGAAGATCAAGCTGCATCAAAGAATCAATCGTTTGCGCAGTTGGGTATAGAATATCAATAAGGCGCTGGTGTGTCCGAATCTCAAAGTGGAATCTTGCATCCTTGTGCACGTGTGGAGATTTAAGAACACAATAGATCCTCTTCTTGGTTGGTAATGGCACAGGTCCCATGGTCTTGGCATTGGAAGTCCGTGCAGCATCCAGTATCTGCTTGCAAGAGTCCTCAATCAAGGGGACCCAGTATGATCTAAGTTTTATTCGAATCTTCTGCTTAGGTGCTGCCTGTGTAAAAAACCGTGAATAAGAATTTCCAATATAAACAACAGAAAGCAAGATACAAATATAATCTATTTAGACGAATGCGATTATCTAGTGTGGTTCAACTTCATTAAGCTTCTAGCGATTTCCAGTCACTTGGATTTCTTATCAGGCCATTCAGAATCTCCTTTGATAAATCACATGGCTAACAGCAAGCCCCATGTAAACTACAACTAATTGTTCTCCAGAAGAAGCAGTTCAGGAGCTTGACATGCCACAGGACATAAACCTTTCCTAGCAGGATAGTATTACAAGGGTAGATGAGGCAACCACTGACACTCATGATTCGTTCTTCCTCAAAACTGTATGACAATGAAAATGTTTCTAAGCAAGCTTTTCTGTGGACCAGCTAGATGTCAATCAGGCCAAGATTAACTCATATATAATCAATAGCATACTTGATTATCACCATGTAAAAAGAGAGGACAGCACTAAAACCCTATTGTTTAAAGTTTGTGAAGTTTAAAACTTTATAGCACCAGCTGTGGTCGTTCTATGGGTACTAACAAAGCCAGAAAAATCGCTAATAATGATTTGACATACATAAACATTTTTTCAATCAAGCATTCACTTATGAAAAGAATATACCTATCGTGCAACACTTATAGAGCCATAGAGAGCAAAAGATTTGTTCCCGGGTGACGCAGGAGCATTGAGATTACTGCTTTAGAAACTAAGTCTTTTCAAAAGAATTATATTTCTTTTAAATTGCTGCTTTAGTATAGATAAGAGTTTTAGTTTATTTAGACTTTTGTTTAGGATTTTTTTATCTTAAAAATTCTAGCTTAATTAGGTTATTGTTTAGGATAAGAGTTTTATTTTACTTTAGGATAAGTTTTATAATTGAGTTTAACTAGTTTTCTTCTAGGAATAAGAAGTCTTGTAGAAGTAAGTGACCTAGCATATTTATATGCACCTAGGTAACTGCTACAATATATCCGATTATTATTTTATTATTATATCTAAAGGGTTTCTTTTTTAGAGCCTAAACCTCCCCACAGCATCTATCTTTCCTGACTATTTTCAATTCTTTTGTGTTCTAGCCATCTCTGTCATCCCTACCCTGCATCAATTTGGTATTACAGCTATGGCAGGACGTGCAAGCTGCTGTGGAAGAAGGAACCAAGACGAGCAGATAGAGTTGATCGAGTTGAGGCGCATGGTGGAGGATTTGTCGTAGGCTGTACAAGCTTTGCAATGACAAATACATGTGGGAGCTAGAATGGAGATACCGAAAGGTGACCACAATCCTTTTCACTTGCCAAAAGCTGGTTTTGAAGATGCGTTAGATGAAGGAGAGCTCGAGAACCCTTTCCATAATGCTGGAGCTGCAAACTTTTCAGTACGAGGTGGATGGAAGTGCGGTTGTTACATGCTTTGGAGTCGAATTACAGAGGAGTGAATGTCCAAGTGAATGATTTCCAAGAGGAGTTACGCGTGAAAGACTGTTTGGATTGGAAAGCCACTACAGAAAATTATTTTCAAGAAGACAACCAAGAACTATTAGATCCAACCTTTAATGAATATGATGAAGAAAATGAGGACATAGATATACACCTTCTACCAGTAGAATCATTGATGGCAATGACTACAATGAACCAAGACGAAAAGAAAAAGTTGGAGAATGATGGCAAGAAAGCTATGATAAGTGATGATGGAGAAGCTTTTGTTGATCATATTCTAAGGGTCCATGAGGAAGTACAAGCAGCTCTAAAAACTAGCAATAAGGCTTACGCAAATGCTGTCAATCAACATTGGCGTTGCAAAGAAGGTGAAGATGGAGTTTTTGATGTGCTTTTGGGTAAAACAATGCTATTTCTTCCAAATATTTTGTTTGGACATGATATTCTTGTCTACAAGGCTGTGCAGATGCTTGAAGAGTTTGTAATTACCTTTCCGAGATCGTATCATGCTAGATTCAGTTGTGGTATTCGTTGCGGTGAGGCTATGAACTTTGCTATTGATGAATGGTTTCAGAAGGGTACTTATCATAAATGGAAGTCGAAAAAGTTTGGACCATGAAAAGTCTTTTCAGAAAATGCTGCCACTTCTTCGACCGGGAGAGAATGATGCAAGAGCATCGAGATTACTGCTTTAGAAACAAAGTCTTTTCAAAAGAATTATATTTCTTTTAAATTACTGCTTTAGGATAGATAAGAGTTTTAGTTTATTTAGACTTTTGTTTAGGATTTTTTTTTTAATTTTAAAAATTTGATTTTAATTAGATTATTGTATAGGATAAGAGTTTTATTTTACTTTAGGATAAGTTTCATAATTAAGTTTAACTAGTTTTCTTCTAGGAATAAGAAGTCTTGTAGAAGTAGGAGATCTAGCCCATTTATATGCACCTAGGTAGCTCCTACAATGTATTTGATTATTATTTTATTATATATCTAAAAGGTGTTTTTTTTTTTTAGAGCCTAAATCTCTCTACAATGTCTCCTTTCTCGATTATTTTCAATTCTTTTGTGTTCTAGTTATTTCTATCATCCCACCCTGCATCACCGGGTGTACGTTGAAAGCCTCCAAAGTAGAACTCATTAGGAGGGCTTGGTGGTCCTAAGAATGGTCAGGGAAGGCGGTTATTCTAAAATAATCAATGTAATTCTATCAATGCTTTTCAAAACGTTCTCTATGTCTCCAAAGTATAGTACTCAGGAGAGCAAGTATGTTCTCATCAAATGGAAATCAGATATTATATCTAATATTTTCTATTCTGTTAATTTTGAAGACATAAGCTGCGAGCGTTCAGTAAGGTTAACTCCAGAACTTATTTGAGCTTCAGTGCCAAATATAATATCACAGTCTTAAACAATTTTCACAATCTCAAATACATACCTCATCTGCTTCTGCACTAACAGAGGAAGGACTGGGCACCTCAGAGCCTCCAACTTGCAAGATACAAAATTAAATCCCAAACATAAGAATGGGAATTTAGTGTCAAACTAAGCTCATTCGTTTGGTGTTCAGGATTTCAAATTCGACTGTAACAAATGGGCTCATATGAGCAAAAAAGAAATGGTAAAAGTTCCTTTTTTTCCCTCACATTTCTTAGCAAACAAACAAAAAATCAAATGCACTTAAAGAAACTCAACCCCATCAAGCCAAAATTCAATTCCCATGATTTCAAAGCAATCAGATGCTTAAAACGAAATTTCAAAGTTTTTAGAAAAAAGAGAAACTTTTACAAACCTCGGGCGTCTCTTCCAAATCTTCAGGGGCAGCAAAAATCTTGGTGGGTGATTGTAAAAGTTTAAGGGAATAATTGCCGAGCCTCAAGGGGTTGAAGGAGAGTGGTGAAGAACGAGATAGAAAAGTGAACTTTGGTTTGGGTGAAGAAGAATTTGGGATTGTTAAAGAAGGAAACAGAGTTGGAGAGATTGATGATATCGCCATTGCAAATATCAATCTTTGTTTTGTTAAAGTGTTGTATGTTTTCTGGATGGGGATAAAAGGAGTGAGAGAGAGAGATTGGAAGGTAAGAGAAGCTGCTCGTATCGTAGGTCAGTCACAGTCTCACCACGGTTATCCAAAAGTTTACTTGTTTTTCTTCTGTTTTTGATATGCAAGAGGTTTTCCTAGCTAACTGGGCCTAACCCTAAAGCCCAAAAGCAGGTCTAATTGAATGATTTTGGATTTGGATGGTTCTGGTATTGGAGTAGGGCGTTGATATGGACACACCATCACAGGCACCAGCGATCCGAATCTGCATAACTTACATATAATTATTCATTTACTCCAAATATTATTATCTAGATTTGTACTCAATTTATATTGTTATCCAAATATTATTATTTGGATTTATATTTAATTTAAAAAATAATATTCATTGAATATCTAAATTCATTAAATAAATTCTTTTATAGATAAAATTTAAAATTAAATAAACATTAAATATATAAAAGGATATAAGTTTTCGATATCTGAATATGTTATTTCGGCACAGAGGATATAAATATGTTATTTCGGCACAGAGGATATAAATTAAGGATTCAGATACTATTCAATATTTGAAATCAAAAGCAAATTCAAAAAGATTCTTATTTGAATCCACTCTAAATCGATAGATAAAAATCAGATACAGGCAAAGCCCATGACAAAGATACAAAGATACAAGCAAAGCCCATGACTAAGAAACCGAGGAAGAACCATTTTAGAGGAACTGAGCTGCCAGCTAACCAAATCTTCAAATGCAAATCCTATTTCTTTTTCTAATACAAACAAAACAATTACTACAGCAACCCCTAAAACGCTAGCATTACTGACGACGACCAACATGATCAAACGTAATGACTATGTGCTATGCTTGTGTCACTATTTACAGTAGCTCTCAACCCACTGAACCCAATGTTAGTTTAACATTACGGGAGAATCGGTCACTTCACAAACATTCCAAGTTGTCACTTCCATGAGTTCCAGAGTTTTACCATTCTGCTCTGTCTCTAACTCGCCTTCCTTGCTATCATTACCGTTGATAGTGTTGTTTCATCCGAACCATTTTATTAGATTTTATGTGATCCACGTAATAATAAAATAAATCAAGATAATTAAATTAAATTATAAAAGTTATGTTATCTACTGAATTTTATTATTAATTATTATATTATCCATACCATTTTATTAGATTTTATGTGACCCACATAATAATAAAATAGATTAAGATAATTAAATCAAATTATTAAAGTGATGCTATCTAGTGAATCCTATTAAAATTAACTACTGTAGTGAGAAGAGTTAAACTCTACTTCAGTAACTAATTGAAATACAGACTTTTTGATGGTAGGATATAACTCTAATTAATCTTCTAGTATAGGTCCTAAGTCTAGTCTATATAAATTACTTGTGCACCATCATAAGGTAATTATAAAAAAAGAGATATAGACTAAAAGGCTTATACGAGTGTTTATATTCGTTTACTTGGAGCGTAGTCGCGTTCTTGGTCAACAATGACTAAAGGTATGTTCTTAATTTAAATCTTACATGTGACATAGAGTTAGGTTCTCTTGTTATGTTGTTCAGATTATAAAACTCACTATTGTATTTCGTCACGAGTATGTAATAATTGATTAAATTATTAAATTATAATATATATATATATATATATACACATATACATACATGTACGAGAGAATTAAAACCAGGTTAATATATAAGTTTAACAACTAAACTTGCTGAAGAAATCAAGGAATAGATTGAGTTTTTAACATGTAAAATAAAACTTGATTCAAGAATTGAATAAGCATTTACATATAAATATATATATATATATTAATATATTTTCCTGCATGAAAATTTTTCATGGTACCTTGCAAAGTTGAAAAGTGATTTTGATCACATTAAAATTTAATTTTAAAAGACGGTGAATCAAATATTTTAAATAATTTTTTGTTTTTTATGAAACCTAAAGGTTTATCGTTTAATTTTATTTTACATTTATAAACCAATAATCGAGCACGCTGAATTTACTATTTATCATGTGCTTAAAGTTGTTTTTATTGGATAAAAAAAATTGAATGAAGAACATGAGGTGCAATGATCACTTCCGGAAGGGAAAAAGGTTGGATTAGCCAACCGTAAGCCATAACGCACGTACATGGATGGGTGGAGAAGTACATGGGACGGTGACGTGGCGCATTAATGGAGCCATCCAAATTCTATCCATCCCACTTTTGGTCTAATTCACAATTTTATGCTTAATATAATCATAATTTTGAAAATTTTAATTGTATAAAATATTTATTATTTAATATTTATTTATGATTAAATGAATTAAAAAAATTATGCACATTTATTTTAGAATTTCAATTCTGATAATATATTTAGATATGTTCACATTTTATTAGACATACGTACTCTTCTAATAAAGTGGTTAATAGTTATTGTTTTCAGGCTAAAGTAAGTGCATAATTGAATTTATTTAATAAAATTCAGTTTACTAACTTCGTATTGCAATTTTAATATGCATATTTATACCATAAAATTTATTGATTAATTAGGCATATGATAATGGTCTTAGGCATATTTTATGTGATTAAAGGATGCATGGATGGAACAAATATTTTTTATGTTATGATTTTTGAATTAGTTATAGCATGACAATATGAAATTTTGTTGTTGTATGTAAATTTTTAGTACATAAGGGATGATGTCATTGTTGAGGATCTAAATCACTAGCTTAGTATTAGTCAAAGCATTTTAGGTTATATGATTTAGATAAATAGGTAGTTATTTAAAATAAGAAATTTTTCTTTAAATAACTACATATGGTAAACATTAATAAAGTTTTATGTTATGAATTTATTTGGTATATATTTGAGTTATTAAATCATGTATGTAATTATTTATGGCATATGTATATTATGTCATTATAAAGAATCTAAATCAATTGCTTGAGAATAGTCATTGCATCTTAAGTTGATTGATTTAGTTAAATTAGTAGTTATTTAAAATAAAGTTTTCTTTAAATAACTACATTTGGAGGATAACATTAATATATAATTATTTATGCTATGGTTTGTAATAAGTTAACATGAGTTAATATTATATTCCCTTGCAATTATTAATACGCAGTAAAGAATTCTGCACATATTAAGAATGTTATTATTAAAGTTTCAAATCGCTAACTTAAGAGTAGCCACAACATCTTAAGTTACTTAATTTAGATGAAAATTGGTAGTAATTTAGGATAAGGTTTCCTTTAAGTAACTACATAAGAAAATGGCATCGATAAAGTATTATTTGTCACATGCAATAAGTTTTATGTATACATGTCGGATGTTATTATTAAGTTCTAAATCATTAACTTAAGAGTAGCAAGAATATCTTGAGTTAATTGATTTAGATAAAATAGTAGTTATTTAAAACTACATAAAGAAAAATGACATCCATAAAGTGTTAGACCATAAAATTAGTTATTTGGCCCCACAGGGAAATAATTAATTTTGTAAAATGGTTAAAGGATAAAACGATATAACATTAAAGTTAAATTTTCCTAGGCCCATAGGTATGGATTATTTAATTTTGGTGTTTTAAAGTTATTGTTTTATCATTAAAGTTATGTAAATTCATATGCATGATGCACCTCTACCACAAAAAGGTTTGAATTTACATTTGAATATAAAATATTTTATTCAATTAAAGTATAGTTCCTTGCATTTTGCAGCAATTTCTACTATTGTGATTAATATGGTTTCTAATGCTATTCAGTGATAAAAATTACTCTAATGAAGGAGTTGATTAAGCTATTTTGGGTGTAAGGACCTTGACTTAGGGTTTCGAGTGGACAACTTATCCTCGACGAATAAAGTGTGCAAAAAGTAAATAGATTTCGATGTACAGTGGGAGCATCTAACCATTTAAGGATGATGTACATCAAATCCTATATTAGTAAATCAATTTGGATTTCATTCTAATTGCTATAAGGTCAAAGATTATTGCAAAGCCACTAAAGACCAGATTATTAAATCTGATAAGGTTTTGGCTATCACCCTAATAAGAAAGCTTTCAGAAATAAAGGACAACAATTCTAAAAGTTGTGCATGAGCACATTATAGGATTTGAGAGACATTGTTGCTCGATTTAAATCTATGAAATTGAGCTTTTTGAGTAAATTTCTTATCACTTTCATATTCAACTTTTTATAATGAGTATGACCATGAGAAACACATATAATGGTCTATCAATGAACTCTCAGTTATATGTGTTTAAGAGGAAAAGAGAAAAAAAAGAGAAACTAGATTCAGTTAGCCTATTGACTCAAACTAAAAAGTGATCAGTAGGCAAATGTGTCATAAAGGTGAAAAACAAAAAAAATGCCAAGAAAGAAAATGGCATCAAGTCCTTCATTTTGTTTTAACTCAGACACATAAGGAAAAATTGCCCAAAGTATAAAAGGGACTTGAAAATAATGGTAAACTCATTTTGTATCAATCTTTTTTGGTGTTGTTCTTGATAATAATGGTGGTTGGACTTATGTTCAACAAATTATATTTCTATAACCATTTTAAGGTTTCATAAAGTCAGGAAAACCAAAGGAAAAGTGGGAGAAACGTCTATTACAGACATCGTTTAGGACTATAATGATCCTTTTTGAAATTAAGATTTATTTTAAACCTTAAAAGGGTTTTATCTTTTGTTTTGAAAATTTTCTTAGGTAAAAAGAGTTTTGACTTTAAATTTTTTAAATTTTATTTTAAAATTTTAAAGAAAAATTTTCTATTGGATTTTTAATCATTAACTTCGATCCTGATTGTGAGAATATGTTTGTTAACTATTCACATGATTTCTAGTAGTAAAGATGTGCTATAGATGAAAATCATTCAAAGTTGTGGTATAAAAATTGTGTCACATCTCGATATAGTAATTTAGGAGAATTAACAATGATGGTATTCTTGAAACTCTTGAGTTTGACACTTAAGTTAATTGCATTAAGCAAAAAACAAACTAACAAGTCCACTAAAAGGAGCTAAAGAAAGCACTATAATATTTAAAGATCATACACATTCCCTTAAGTTTATGGATTGATGCATTAAAACTATTGTTGATGTCTTTATTAATGTTCCAACAAAATTGTTGTCTAAAACTTTCTTAGAATTACAGAATAGTTGGAATCCAGCTAAAGTGAAGGCTTATGACTTAAACATAAGGAAACTGGATCCAAGAACAGGTAGCAGTTATCGACTATGCAATTAAGTTAAAGTGGTATATGTTTTAAATGTCTCTCATATTCAACTAGACTTGTTGAAGCTGAAAATGCTAAGTTTCTTATGGATCATGAGTCTAGTGGGAGGACTTTTCTCGTAAGGTTGATATTAAGGAATAAATTATTTAGATTGATCTTTTGTAAATGATTTGATTGTTTTTCAAAATAAACATATAGATTAACTGCAGAGCAATCAAATTGAGTATAACCTTTACAATAGATCATTAATCTTACTGACTAAAGGTGTACAAAATGTATAAATGATTATAGAATTAAGAGATCTAATAGGTAAGAAACTAGCCATTTTTATGACTTGGTTGTATACTTACAAAAGTCTAACTTTGATATTAGACATAAAGATGATATCGTTTTCACTAGCCATGAATAGTGAAAATTTCACACTTTGGCATAAAGCTATGATAAAAGAGATGAAATCAATGGCTAATAATCCAGTCTAGTAACTCGTTGAATTATCAATAGGTAATTTTGAATGGTATAAGGTTAGACTTGTGGTCAATGGTTTCACTCAAAGAGATATTGATTACCATGAAACTTTTTCTCTAGTTTTTTATGAAAGTTTCATTAAGAATTAACATAGCTTTTGTAGCTCGTTTTTGATTGAAAGTTACATTAAATGGTAGTGAAAACTACTTACTTGAATAGGAATCTTGAGAAGAGGTATACATGATTCTACTTGAAGGTTTCTTTGAAAGATCAATATATGACTAAAACAAGCATCCCACCAATGGTATGTAAAGTCTAACATTTACTAAAATGTTAATCATTGTTTATACCTTAAAGTCAGTAGGAGGAAAGTCATAATTTTATTCTTATATGTTGGTGATATTCTTCATACAAGAAGCGATTCGGCTTTATTGCATGAGACAATGGTTTTCTTTATCAAAAACTTTGATATAAAGAATTTAAGTGAAACTTCATATGTCATAGGCATAAAGATTCATACAGATAGGTTTGAAAAGACATTAAGTCTATCTTAGAAAGCCTATATCAAGATATTTTTGGAAAGAATTAGAATGAAAAGCTATTCATTTACAAAGGTGTAAATTATAAAAAGGATATTTCAATTTAAGCCAATATCTCCAAATACTTTGGAAAAATATAATATGAAAGGAATTACATATGCATATAGTATTGGCGCCTTATGTATGATCAGGTTTATAAGAAACTTGACATAAGGTTTATAGTAGAAGTGCTTGGTAAATATTAAAGTAATCCTAGTGTACACACAAATTTCATGTGGACAAATATGATAAAGAAAAATTTGGAGACAAATAAATCAAATTGATTTATCAGACTTGAGTTGTAACCTCTGGATTTTCTTTAAAATAAAGAAATCTTTTGATTCTTTTCTTCCACAAAAACTTCGATCCAATGGTCTTCAGACTTGATCTTGAATCGTTGAGATCCGTTTTAAGGGTCTTGTAGACTTGATCTTGACAGACGAAATTTAGCTCCTTGCTGTTGCCGGAACAAGATCGAGAGCAGCTTCTTCAAGAACGAGAGCCGTGTTTTTCGCGTTCTTGAGAGAAAACTTCTTGATACTTTGAGAGGACTTGAATCTTCAAAATTTGCTTATTCTCTTCAGGCTTGTGAATTGTGTTCAATGGCTTTGGTGGAGACCCCTTTTTATAGTGCCAATGAGCCAAGTAGAAAAGAGTTCCTAAAGAATATAACTTCTTTAATAAATTTATCTTGATGAATTATCTCTTAATTAATTTAATTTAATTAGAGATAAAACTCCTTTTATTTATCTCTAAATTAATTTAAATTTAACTAGAGATAAAACTATTTTATTTATCTTTAAATTAATTTTAATTTAATTAAAGATAAATATCTATTTATGATGTAATCAATTGCACATGTTGATGCAAAATTTAATTGATAATTTCTTAATTAAAAGAAATATCAATTTACATGTGGCAGTTTGTGATTGGTCGAAAATTTTCTCTTTCTACACCTGGTCTTTGGATTATGAAAACTGCCAAAGGAATTATGTTATAAAGTAATATCATAAGCAATAAGGTTGAGATATTTTATCTCTAGTTTGAGAGTTGTCAGGAAGGCCATTAAAGATTTATTGTGACAACTCTTATACAGTATGCTTTTCTAAAAATGATAAAAGTGGGAGTCGCAGCAAGCAAATATATATAAAGTAGTTTGTTATTAGAAACTCTATAAAAAAGTAAGAAGTGGATATCCAATACATCAGTATTAACGATAGTGATCTGATGACTAAAATATTGTCAACAAAATAGTTTAAAATTCGTGTGGATTATATGGGGCTAGTTAAATTTTATCAAGATGTATTTTGGCTTCTTTGATTGTGTTAAGTTCACATTCTTAGAGTTTATAGGCATGTTGTAGTTGCGCATATAAAGTTTACATATCGAATGGACCTTGAATGGTTACAGAAAATTCATTCATAAAGTATTATCTCATAAAGTGCTCTTTTAGAGATGATCATGCATTGTAATACATGAAAGAGAATATTTAGATTAGAATGCCACCGCCATGATTTGTGCTATGTGAATCTTTAATTGAGTGGAGTTGGGCTAGAATAACTTATGGAGATATTAAAGTTTTGGATTTAATTATCACTTATTCAAGTTCTTGGATTATCATATCGGCCAAGTAGGAGAATTTTAAACTTCATCTGGCCTACATGATAATAAATGGAGCAAGATAATTAAATCAAATTATTAAGGTGATATTATCTAATGAATCCTATTAAGATTAACTACTCTAGTGGGAAGAGTTAAACTCTACTTCAGCAACTAATTAAAAAACAAACTGCTTGATCGTAGGATACAACTCTAATTAGTCTTCTAGTATAGGTCCCTAGTCTAGTCTATATAAATTGCCTGTGTACCATCATCATAAGGTAATTATCAAGAAAGGGATATAGACTAAAAAGCTTATATGGGTGTTCATATTTGTGTACTTGAAGCGAGGTCACATTCTTAATCAACAATGGTTAGAGGTATGTTCCTAATTTAAATCTTACACATTTACTTTATCATGAATGATGATGGCCTCATCAACATTTTCATTATCAATGTTTTCTAATCTTGGGGGTTTTCACCATCACTACCATTCTTATCATTTTCATCTTTTGATGATAGAAGCTCCTTACCATTGGAGTTTTCTGGGAGGTTATCAAAATAGTCCCGAATAGCCAACTCAGGTTTTTCCCTTTCAACAATGTTGGGTATTTGGTAGCTAGAACTTCAACTTTCGTGGCACTAGCATCAACCTTGGCATCCATGACAACAGTAGAAGGCATGAGACCAAGCGAAACACAATTGGGTTAGCTTAGATGTTTTCACTATTTTTTTTAAGAGTAGATTATATCACATTTAATGATTCTTTGTAGGCTTGAAAAGTGTACATTTATGAAAACTGCATGAACAATTTAAAGAATATGAGTTTTCCAGTTAAGGACTTGCCTTTGATCCTGATTTGGTTATGTCTTACCTTTTGGTCTTTTTGCATGTGATTAGATGTCTCATAGACTTTACAATGCATAAGTTAAGAGATAAAAAAATTTATATATTATATTTATTCTATTCATATTTAACATAGTAGATGACTACATGTAATTAAAATGAGCTTTTTAGCTTAATTTGTTATTTTCAGTTATAAATGAATGTAGTAAAAGAGTCAGTTAATGATTTTTGAAATGATAAGAACAAATGCTAAATGAAGTTATTTTAATCAATTTCTAAATCTTTTTTTTCTATCTACTTAGCTTTTTTTTAGTTCTTTTTTTTTTTAACTTAACCTATTACCTGTTTTTTTTTTATCTTTTTTTTTATGGTTCTTTAAGTAATGATGTGCATTTCAAGTTATTAATGTTATTCTTGCTAACAAGTCTATGCGTGCACTAGCAAAACCATTGGTACTACCTTTGTAGATCAGAATTTTAATATGTTTTATTTTGATTCTATTCTATTTGCATTAAACAAGTTTTTCTCATTCTTTGCGATTGCTATGCATTTTTCTTCTGGTGTGGTTTAAGATTCTTCTCTCTATGATACTTAAAATTTGTTTCTATAGGAATGCCTTGGTTGGAATGATCAATAGGGGGTTTGCTAATTGCCTTTATTTTGCATTGAATGGGGTTTTTATTCTGTAAGAATGTTCCATACTTAATTATCAATGTTTGGCACTATCAGTTCAATTCCTCATGATTCCAAATAAGATTATTATTGTGTAAATAAAATAGTTGCATCCTTGAATATATTATTTTGAAAATGAAAAATGTTAAAAGGTTGATAATTTTTTATTATTTAAAAAAAATGAATATCTACTTTGTTTATGCCTTGATCATGTTTAAGTTTACTTAAAATTTAGGCTCATTTCTAATTTTTAAATCTCAAAGCCTAAAGGACACAATATACGTGGTCCTTTTCACAACTAGTTATTATTATTTTTAATTTTGCTTTCTTTATTGCTTGGTTGCATATTCATTACAAGGTTGAATCATAAGGAGCTGAATTGAACTATTAGTTTGTTATATTAGGCTCACTATCCTAATTTACAATTGGGGTTTGAATTTTTTCACTTATTACCCTTTAACTTCCCATATGTGCATAACCAACCCTTTTTTTATCGAGGAGTGATCAAAATTTGATGTTTATGCCTTTGTCTTCAAAATCTGGCAAAGCAAAGAGTTCTGCCTTTCTTTAACATTAATAGCATTGTGAAGGTTGATATCTTAAGGTATAGTACTATCTTCTTGCAGCTATATTAGCATGTAGCAGGAGAAGCAGTTATATTTATATCTAATAAGGTAGCATTTACTGCCATATTCTTGCTAACTTGGTAATAATCTTAAATCATCCTATTTTTTATGTGTATTTATTTATTTATTTATTTTATTTGTTTGGGAAAAACTAACCTGAGCATGTCAATATGACAACAAATAAATTCACTAGAAAAATAAAGAGACACGCAACAAGAAATCAAATGTGACAAGAATAATCATAGGAACATGAGGATTTACGTGGTTTGGCTTTACATCCAGAGGTGGAGGTGACGAGAAATTTTACTATAATAATAAGTTGAAGATTACTAGTGTTTTAACACTAAAAAAATGCTACACAATAGCTCATGATTCCACTCCCCAAAATACCTAAAAAATTACTACACTAATTGCTCTCTAATCTCACTCTTGGCTTGCTTTTCTTCACTCTTGCTTGTTCTTTGCCGAGGCTCAATGGCCTATTTATACACATAATAAGCAGCCTTGCATTTAGTGCAAGGATTGAAAAAATTTTCCATAACTATTAATGGTATGTAGACCTTGGTGAGAAGAAAAGAAACCAAACTTTGCAAAGCTAGGTTCCATGGCTAACTTTGACGAAAATGTAAAGATGAAATTCAAGCTATCTCTGACAAATCTCTACCTTGGATTGAAATTTAACTAAGTCGCCTAGTAAACTTCTCAAAATTGAATCACCTCTTCCATATGCCCTTGAGGGCATTCACCAATTGTAAAAACCAATCGAGTCCAAGCAATGCTCGAACTTATAGGTAGGGATAACTTTTGTTAACATGTCTGCAAGATTCTCTTCAGTGGCAACTTTATTGATCATAATACCACCTTGCGTAACATGATCTCAAATAAAGTGATATCTGATGTCAATATGCTTAGTCTGTTCGTGAAACATTTGATTTCTGGTTAGATGATTGGCACTTTGGCTATCACAAAATATGAAAGTAGAATCCTGCTATAAACCCAAACTACTTACTAAACCTTTTATCCATAATGCTTCCCTCACTGCTTCTACTACTTCCATATATTTCACTTTAGTCATAGATAAGGCTACGATAGACTGTAACACATTTTTCCAACTAATGGCTCTTCTAGAAAGAGTGAATAAATAGCTTGTCAGAGATCTTCTTTTATCCAAGTTCCCAGCATAATCAAAGTTCACAAAACCAGTGATACTGTTAGAATAGCTACTCCGATCATACACAGAACATAAATTCGTAGTACCTCTCAAATATTTGAGAAATCCATTTCACTGCCTGCTGATATTCCTTCCTAGGACAAGCTATATATCTGCTTACTACACGGATTGCATGTGAAATGTCTGGATGAGTGCAAAAGATTGCATACATCATGCTCCCAATTGTACTTGAGTGTGGGATATGAGACATCTGCTGCTTTTCTTTATCAGACTGTGGTGACAACTGTGCTGAGAGTTTGAACGTGTTACTAAAGGAATACTCATAGGTTTAGCTTTATTCATGCCGAAACATTTAAGTACCTTTTCAATATAAGTTTTTTGCGATAAGTAAAGCTTGCCCGCTTTATAGTCTCTGTGAATTGCCTAAATCCTTCATCTCGAACTCACCACTTAACTAAGATTTTAACTTATAGATTTCTGACATGTTCTTGGCAGCAATCAACATTTCATCAACATATAGCAGTAAATAAAAGTATGAACCATCTCAAAGTTTTTTTATGATAGACACAAGGATCATAATTACACCTCGTGTAAGCATGTTCAATCATAAAGCTATCAAACTGCTTGTGCCATTGCCTAAGTGACTGTTTCAGTCCATATAAAGACTTTTTTAATAAGCAAACATGATCTTCCTTACCAAGCACTACGAAGCCCTCTAGTTGACGTATGTAGATTGTTTCCTTAAGATCACCATGCAAGCATGCTATTTTTACATCAAGTTGCTCAACTTTTAGGTTGAACTTGGCCATCGTAGCAAGCAACACACGAATGGAGCTATGCTTTGCTATAGGGGATAAAACCTCATTATAAATAATCCCTTCCTTTTGACTAAAGCCTTTAGCAACCAATCGTGCCTCGAGTCTAGTTGCCTCAACCTTGGGGACACTTTTTTTTTCTTGAAAACCCTTCCGTAACCAACAATCTTTTGGTTACTTGGTGGTTCAACCAACTCCCAAGTGTGGTTTTTGTGTAGAGATTTTATCTTCATAGAAATTGCCCACTATGCTGATTTATCACATGTGACAGCCTCATTATAACTGAAGGTTTTGTACCAATGGACTCTGCCGCACTGAGTGCATAAGAAACCAGGTTAACATCAACATATCATTTAGGATGTTTGATTTGCCTTTTAGCTCATCGAGTAGCAATGCTATATTATTTTTCTTGAGATGTTGTATCTTCATCACAATCCTACACCTCATGATGATTATCTTAGACTAAGCACCTTCTGTAGAAATTAGAGCTTTCACCTAACACTCCACCTACTTTTTAACATTGTGATCTCCCTTTTTACTTAACTCCTCATTTTCTTGGGAATTAGTGGTGGATCAAAGCCTGGATAACTTGTCAAAAGTCATATCTTTGCTCAATATGAACTTTGGTGACTCCGGATCAGGACACCACAACCCCTTGGCTGTATCCAAGAATTATGCATTTCTTCTCCCTTGGTTTAAGTTTGCCCTTATTAATATGAGCATAAGTAAGGTAGCTTAATACTCTTAAACCAGAGTAATCTATAGGAGAACCAAACCATATTTCCTCATGAGTCTTTAACTCAATAGCTATAGATGGAGATCTATTTACCAAATAGCATGCAGTATTTACTGCTTTAGCCCAAAAGTCTTCACTAAGCCCAACATTTGATCTCATACACTGAGCTTATTCTAAAAGAGTTCTACTCATGTGTTCTGCAATTCCATTTTGTTGTGGCGTATGGCGAATAATGCGGTGTCTCACTATTCCTTCATTTTTCTAGAACTCATTAAATTCACCCAAGCTATACTCTAAGGTGTTATCCGTTCAAAGTTGCTTGATCTTCTTCCCTGTTTGATTTTCAATCAAGGCTTTAAATTGCTTAAAGTTGGCAAGTACTTGATCTTTGTGCTTCATGAAATACACCTAAACCTTTCTCGAGTAATAATCGATAAAGGTTAATAAGTATTGCTAACCGTCTTTTGAAATAGTTAGAGAAATACCCCAAAGGTCAGAGTGAATATAATCCATCGTACCTTTAGTTCTGTGAATTTCGATATTGAGCTTTACCTAGGTCTGTTTCCCAGAGATGTAGTGTTCACAGAAATCAAGCATTCCAGTACCCTGCCCACATAACACACCTCGCTTGCTTAGAACTGACAGACCTCTTTCGCTCATATGCCCAAGCTGCATATGCCATAACTTGGTGGTGTTAGAATCTGGGTTGATTGATAATGACACTATCGTAGCACCTGTACCCATGTTACCATCCAAGAAGTAAAGTCTTTGCTCTAAATGTCCACGCATCACAGTCAGGGCACTAGAGAATACCCTCAACACTACACATTCATTGGAATATTGAAGGCCCTTTTTGTCTAAAGAACTTAAGGAAATTAGATTTTTCTTCATTTCAGGAATGTGCCAAACATTTGTCAAGGTTTTGACAATACCATCGAATGTCTCTATACGGATTGTACCAATCCCTATAAAGTGGCATGTCCGGTCATCTCCCATTAGCGTCGAACCGACACACCTCTCATATGTTGAAAATAAATCCTTTGAGTTACTAATGTGATATATGGCAGCTATATCAAGAATCCACCTTTCTTTAACGTGAGAATCGGATACTGCCAGAATGGTCTCGACATGCTGCATAGCATCAATAAAATTTTCGTATGAAGGTGGTAAAGAACACAAAACAATCAGTTCTTAATCCTCATCATAATTTTAATATCGATATAATTGAGATCCATAATAATAGAATAAATGGTATCTAGTTTGATGGTATCTAGTTGCTGTGAAATAAATGTACCTTCTTCCATTTTAAAGGTCTAAAACTGCTACTTGAGGTAAAGCCGATTTATTAATGACTTCATCATGTAATTGCTTTTTAGTCAAAGCCATAAACTAGATACAGAGGTCTCTTCAGCTACCTCCCATAATACTTCATCTCTTAGACTTAAGAAAATAGCACTATGTGCTTTTTCTAGTATCTCGTCTTTTTGTTCTTCCGAGAGTGTGTTTGATAGTTTATCTCTACCAAATAGCATCTTCAGTAATCCTTGTTAGACCAATATCCCCTGCATCTTGATGCGCCATAGATTGAAACTATTCTTTACGATGAATTTCTTCACTTCATATTTAGTTGATAATTTACTAGCAACTATATCAATGATTTAGGTGACAATGAAAGCTACTTAAAAATATCAAAATCACAACCACTTTACAAATATTGCAAAAGCAGTCAAAACAAAAGTTCTGATACCAGTTTGTTGAGGAAGAACCAACCCAAGCACGTCAATATGACAACAAATAAATTCACTAGAAAATAAAGAGATACTTGTTGCAACATGGCCCCGATACAAATCCTAACCAAGCCTGACTTAAATGGCCTTCGCTCCTATATTTATTAAATTTATTACTATTTTATATTATTTTTTTTATAGGCCATATTATTATTGTCATCTTCTTATTTTTGGGGACTGGGTGGTTGAGATAAATCGCTCACTCGACTTAACCTTAAATAGTTATTACGAAATGACTATTTATTTGGAGTCACCACCAATCTATTTGGGTTAGGTGAGATTGGTCACCTACCGAAGTCTGTATTTCGAGGGTTACGAAACCCTAGAATACAAACTCTAAGGCCCACGATCATACCAGAGATAATATAAAAGGGTCCAAGAGTTGGTTACAATCACAAGTAATGATCGACCCTCTTGTGATGCCCAAAAATTGGTACCTTATTAATTACGTGTTAACTTGAATTTTAATTTTTATTCGATTTCAACATGTGGCATTTAATTATAAATTCCTGAACTAATGATTTATAAAATAAATTTATTATTATTATTATGTGTTAGAAAGATCGAGTTTTCAAAATTTTGAAAGTCAAAATCTCTTTCGTACTCCATCGGAAGACCAATGGAACTCGAAAGCTTTTTATCATTCTCCTTTGTATCCCAACGAAAAACCAGAGGAATAGAAAAAGGTTTTTAAATTAAAAATATCTTTTGCACCCCAATGGAGGGCTAGAGGAATGCAAAAGTTTTATTTTTATTATTACTTAATTTATAAAATCCTGAAAATCATGTTGAAAAGGATATCTCGATATTAAAATAATCTGTAGAACCTTTCTCATATTTTGGGAGAAATTCTGCGTATTATTTTAATTCTAAGACATTGCCTTAATTTCCTAAAACGAAAATTTATATTTTATTGAAAAAATTATAAAACTTCCTAAAACTCAATAACAATCTAAAATGATGTGCCTATTCCTAATGTGTTCCTTAGACACGAAAATATCCTTGTAATCACATAGGACTTGGTTCTAGCGAAACTACCAAAATATCTCTAGGGTATACCTTTGACGTGAAGTATCCCGATACCGCTAATAGACACCTAAATGACCTTAAAAAGCTAAATGAATCTTGAGCATTCACCTTTGACATTAAAACATCCCAGTGAAAAAAAATTACGAAAATGCCGCTAAGATAAACGTTCGACATGAAAGTATCCTGGTACCCCTAATAGACACTAAAATGACCTTGGAGGGCTGAATGAATCCTAAACATTCACCTTTAGCATAAATGTATCCTAGTGAGAAAAATTACAAAAATGCCCTTGGGGTATACCTTCAACATGAAAGTATCTTAGTACCTCTAATGGACACTAAAATGACCTTAAAAGGCTAAATGAATCCTAAACATTCACCTTTGGCATAAAAGCACCTTAGTGGAGAAAATTATGAAAATGCCCCTAAGGTATACCTTTGACATGAAAGTATCCTGGTACCCCTAATGGACATTAAAATGATCTTGGAGGATTGAATGAATCATAAACATTCACCTTTGGCATAAAACATCCCGATGAGAAAAATTACGAAAATGCCTTTAGGTATACCTTCGACGTGAAAGTATCTCGGCACCCCTAATGGACACTACAATGACTTTGAAAGGCTAAATGAATCTTAAATATTCAACTTTGGCATAAAAGCATCCCGGTGAGAAAAATTATGAAAATGCCCCAAAGGTATACCTTTGACATGAAAGTATCTCAGTACCCCTAATAGACACTAAAATGACCTTGGAGGGTTGAATGAATCCTAACCATTCACCTTTGGCAAAAAAACATCCCGGTTACTATCTAGGACTCGATTTTAGGAAAATTACTAAAATGCCTCTTGGGTATACGTTTGAGATGAAAGTATCACGGTACCCAATGGACACTAAAAAGACCTTAAAAGGCTAAATGAATCCTAAACATTCACCTTTGGCATAAAAGCATCCCGATAAGAAAAGTTACGAAAATACCCCTAGGTATACCTTCAACATGAAAGTATCTTGATAACCCCTAATGGATACTAAAATGATAAAAACTGGATGAACCTATCCTAAATGTGCACCTTTGGCATAAAAGCATCCCGGTTACTATCTAAATTTTAAAAAAATTACCAAAATACCCCTAAGGTATACCTTTGACATGAAAGTATCCCGGTACCCTAATGGACACTAAAATGATGAAAAGTAGATAAATTTAGTCTAAATGGAACAGCCAAAAGTTTAAGTTTGACTTGAAATGCAAAATTTATAATCAAACCCCTAAATTTTTGAAAATTACATTTCGTATCCTTCGGAGGACCAAACAAATACGAAAAGTTTTGAAAATTTCAATA
>JBBYHK010000001.1:11338276-11376229 GCA_038382065.1 Adansonia grandidieri | reverse complement strand
CAGCTCCAGCTCCAGCTCCATTGTCATCCCTGTTCATAGTTTTTAGCACAGCAATTATCATAATTTTTATTTATGAGATTAAGATTGATGACTGAATATTCCATAAAGGATAAACAAAGAAATGAAAGCCATGTTTCCAATTCCAAAGCTGCCTGATACAGCCTTTGTGACGATGGAAAGAGTCAAATGGAGTATTCAAACTCAAATTCAAAAGATCTGTTGGTGTGAAAAGATAATTGCAATGACTTTCAATTTCCCATTTTTTCCCCTTTGTTTGCCTCAACAAAGTCAAAAGCAAAATGATAAATGTCTGGATTTTATAAGATCCCTATGTTATGAATTTTTTAAATATTTTCTCATTCCACTTGCAATGAATTGTCCAATGGCCTTTGTTATGGTGCTAGCCTCATAAGAACGCTACTATACTATACGAGACACTAAAACCAATGTTTTTGGGGGGTGTATTTTATAGTTGAAGCAAAAGTTTTGCTTTTTCCAATGTATGCATTCATCGATCAGCAAGTTCTCTCTTCAAGCCCTTGAACGTCTATCAAAGCTCAAAGATTAAGCTTTTCTTTTTCACTCTTTTTTTTTTTTGGGGGGGGGGGTGGTATTGATGAATAAAAATAGAGACAAAAGAAAAAGAGACGAGCCATGGAAGACTAACTAAACCAATTAAGTATTCCCTTGTGATGGACTAACCAAGTGAAATAATCAACATAAGTTTCTAAGTTCTAACCAAAGGGGAAAAGTTGGGAACCGGGAATCACACCATAGTCGCGTGAAAGAAGAAATTTTTTTAATAAATTAAGTAGTTGGGCTGTTCCTTGTAGTGTTCCACAAAATTAATGCTTGCATGGCGCATTGAATGGGGATATGCTGGTCCCCGGTTGGATACTGATGATCATCACATGAAAAGTCCGTGCATCCCATGACCATTATTTTGTGAACGGAACTCCAATGGAAACTTGTAAAACATAGGCCCTAACCCAAATAACCACTAATGGTATCATTTGTAGCATTCCCAATTTCATGTATTTACCAAAATGATGACTTGGTTTACTTAGTTCCTTTGTTTTGACACAAATGGGCTAGCCTAACCAATGAACCTTATTCATATTTAAAACAGAATGCTAACAAAGAGATCAAGTTTGTTTTTGGTTGGAAAAAAAAAAAAAAAAGAGCATATCATAAAACCCTCAATTAATTTCTTCATAAAAAAAATCATGAAAAAAAAGGAGCTATAGCTTCTTTTTTGGGCCATTGCATATCTTTAATCTCTATTCTCTAGTACTACAAGGTGCATAATTTCTTTACTTTTCCATTCAACAAGCAATCATTCAATACAATCATGTTTTGGAGTTAACCTTGAAGCAAGTGTCTTCCTAGTCTCCCTTAAGTGTTTATGTACGTCAAACCCAAAAAATGTGTTTCTTATATATATATATATATATATATATATATATATATATTCTTGCACTATATATATATATATATATGTATATAAGTGAAAAGCCATGAAAGCTTTCTTACATAAACTACTATTAACCATATTGAGTTAAAATAAAAGTTAAGGTTATTAATTTGGGGCGAAAACAAAATAGAAGTTTCTTAATTTCTACATTATAATTTGTATAGTAACGTATAGAACTTCCCATAAAACATAAAAACATATACTACCGTATCAATATACATAACTTTACATAAATCTCCATTGATCAAAAGAGCTGAAAAAGATAGAAAAACAAATTAGAGTACATATATATATATATATATATATATATATACACACACACACACACACCTACTCTAGCCAATAAAGACGACCCACCATACATCAGAACGATGTTGTTGAAGGTTGACAGCGGTGGCTGCTCCAAAGACATACACAAGCTGTTTCTGCAATGACATCCACAGGAACATTTATCGAGTCAGGTACGACAAGGGAAGTGTACTGCCATCACTGCATAATTTGTTTGCATCCAAAACTCCAGTGCTGGACCGAATGCCGAATACGTTCGTCTCAGATCTTAGTCATTTCACTTTGTGGAGAACTTCCTTCAACTCGTACAAATGGGAGACATCCTATGCCAAGTAGCAGGAACATGTTTCAGGTCATGTTGGACGCAATAATTTCATATTAGGTTATAAAGTGGTGTGTTATTTGAGATGGTTATCCTTTACATATTTTTCTTCAATTTCATTCATAAATAAATAAGAGAGAGAGAGAGAGAGAGAGAATCCGTACATTAATTAACAATACTTGTAAAAAAAAGGAGCACCATTTGAGGACAAAACGTTACCCTAGCCAGATTACAATGCAATACTGATCAATAGAACATTTTAATAGCATCCAAAAAGTAATCAAAACAAGGACTGGCAAGCAACCAACAATCCTCATCAAGTAATACCAAACTAAAAGCAACCAACGGTGGAAAATACTACATATCCCTTCCAACTATGGTAGTAAGAAAATTTCACCAAGGAAGATCAACTGACTTGGATAAGATGAAGCAATGGCATTGAGAATCCGAGGCATTACTTCTCACATGCCAACGCTGCGAGCTGGAGCCAATGCTGGAGGCCGTGTGAATATCTCCATTGATCATACGCTGAGCATTTATCCAATTTCACACCGCTCTCCAAGGTACAAAACTTGCAGGACCAAAGTTTGTACTTGGTACCAACGTCTCGGGCTTTTCCGTGCAGCAAAGCACATATTGGGGCTAATGGCTGCATATGTTCAACACCAATGACATTGCAAGGAAGGGATTTGGAGGGGAAAAAATAAAATAGAAACATTTTTTTTTCCTATTCAAGATGCAATGAGGCAACACAATAGAACTATCACTGAAAGAAAGTAAATATAAGGGAGGGTCCATGTCAATATTAAGTATATCATGGCCCATGGATATTTATATTGCTCATGCACTTCAATTCATGATTGTTCAGAACAATCAGAGTAAAAAAAATTATAGATCCAAATGGGGCCAAATATCACACAGAACAAGAATATTCAGATCCAAAAGCAAGACCTTAAGCATGAGTTGACATTACAGATAAACACACCCAAAATGTTTCAGCAAACAAAATTTAATTGAAAACATGGCAAAAATATATGTGAAAGAGAATGATATCCCTTTATGAGCAAAGCGTATGATTGAAATAATATTGCTGCATGAAACACTAACGGGATTCAATAAAGTGCATGATTCACACTCCCACATTGCAGTTACTCGACTTCCTGGAGAATCGTCATTACGCATGGGCATAGAAGAAGAAGCACATGAACCAGATTTGTTAAGTATAGGGTTATTTAATTTACAATTTTGCTTAGGAGATCTAGCACCATGATTGGTAACAGATCAAAAAACTGAAGCATCTGTAGTTAAATCCACAAAACCGGATTCTAAATGATCGTTCGTGGATGGAAATTGTTATTGGTTCATGACTTGATTTCTAAGAGGTTCTACCCAAAGCATGTCCACAAGAAACATCTTTTCTACTCAAGCTCTCAGCTCTTTGCTCCACATCCAAATGATCATGCAGAGTATCAGCAGAGTTTTCTCCAGCCCCAGCAACCTCAGAACAATGAGAACTGCAGCAGATATCATCTTGCAATCTCCCTCCTTCAGCCATTGCGGCTGCTTGCATTGGACTAAGTGCATCCACAATGGCGCTTTCACCACCAAGACATTTAGGTCCGGAAGGTACCAGAGGCCCCAAGCGAGCTCTGTTCTGATTCTCGGCTGCAGCTAATGGACTCTGGTGAAGAGATGAGAGTGGAGGTTTTCAGGAAAATCCACCCAACCGCCTCCCAGGAAGATCAAACCCCTCTCCTGTGCCAGTTATCCCCTTTGCCATGAGAAACTCACATTCCTGCATGGATAACAAGGACAAATGCGCAAAGACAGTAATATTAGCATGCTGCCCCACTTAATATAGATTCTCCAAATTATTTTCAAATATCAAGATCCTTAGGATTGTCTTTCTTGAAACCTTAACTAACTCCAATTTAATTGTTCTAATTCCAAAACACAAGTAAATAAATGGCAACAAGGAAAAACAAAAGGAACGTCTCATAAATATAAACTGGAGATTGAGATAAGTCCAATTTTCCCAAGAAAACATCCCATAAGATGAAATGCGAACAGTATCACAAATGGATGGAAACTCATATGTAGGTCAAATGCATTTAACCAACAACTAAATCATTCAATTACCATATCCTCAAGCAGCTTTCCATTTTCCACATAGATAATATCCAATTATCCATGTACAGGTAATAGCTTAACAACATCCAAAAACACCGAATGTTGCTTCTTAATGATTTGATCTTCCAGCAACCGGCTCATTTAGAGCCTTCTATAGCTTAGCAAAATAGCATCAACTTAAACAAGTCTAACATAAAAAATAACTACAATGATGAAGATTAGTAAATATCACATGAACCAAACCAAACAAGTCTAACATTTGGCGAATTATCATAAATGAATGAAATGGACCTTTTAAAGTTCATCCCAAAGCTTGTAGAAATTAGCATTATGGCAAAGCTCATCAAGCATTGTACCAAGAACTTGATCACAGGGATAAAAGTCCCAATCCCGGTTCGGTCTCCGTAGCCTTAGCTTAACGTGCACGCCACCTCCAAATTCAACCCTAGCAGAGCAGGATTATTTGGACTACATACAAATAAATAATAAAATTCAGCCTATTTAAAAAAAAAAAAATTCTCTTTAACAAAAGAGATACAAAATTGAATAAAGTTTAACAAGACACCAGAATTTTGAGAGCAGCTTACCTCTCCATTTGCGCTTAGGAATGGTGGGTTGAAGCTGTTTGACTATTTTCCTAAGATTTTTTTTGGCTTCTTCTTCACCCGGTTTCCTCTTTAATGTTTTGATTTCCCAAACCTTGTGTAAATCCCCCAAATTCATTTTCCCTTTTGCTAATTTAGACTAAAGTAAAAACCGCAATTTAAATAAAACCTTTGATTTTTAAAAGATTGAAACTTTGGGGAAGAATTTTGGAATTCGGGACTTAATATTTCTTTTTCCTACTTTATGAGTGGCGGGATTTTATATTGGTTCACTCGGTGTGGGAAGAAGGGTTATGCTTGGATACAGCGCTTTTGCCATCCAGGAAATGGGATTAAAAGAACAACTTTTTTTATCATAAATTTTGCTATTTATTTATTTATTTTTTTTTTTTTACTTTTTTACATTTTCTTAAAATTGGAAGAAGACAATTCTTTTCTACAAATATTAAATATTTTTAATGAAAAAAATTACAAATAATTAAAAATTATTCTTATTTCCCACCCAAATATGAAAAAGAAAGAGAAAATTTTTGAAAAAAAGTAAAAAGAAAAAACAGAACCTAAGGCCTAAGCCCATGAAATTGTAATGTTTGGTTCTTACTTCCTAGATTTTTCAGAAGCCGAACAAAACCCAACAAACAAGGAAATTAAAAAGGGCAAAAACTTAAAAAGTTCCTCCTTTCTCTTGCATAAATAAAATCTCTCTCTAATCTCTAATACACTTGTTTTCTAATTAGAAGTTAAAGGCCTCTTAAAGCCTCGACTATCCCAGGGAACCAAAAGGTGGAAACAACTCGAACTGATAGTTGTTATGGTAGTGATATAACCCCAAGTGGGTCTGTGTCATTTGTTGTTTTCAGCTGCATATTGAAGATTAACAATGGCGGGAATAGCAATATTGGTAGATCTATGCAAGAAAAAACCAAGCTTTTGCTCTCCACAAAGCTTCCACTCTTCTGGGTTCTTCTCTGCCTCCGCTGCCGCCGCATCAGCTGCCGCTACCATCGCTGCTGGAACCCCTTTTGCTTCCAGGTTTCTTTTTGGGTATGTTTATATCCATATTCGTGTTTACTTCGTTCGTTATTGCTTTATTGTTAATGGCGATTACGAGAAGGTTATGGCTTTTGATTTTATTTAAGCAATTATATTTAGTTTATATCAGTGTTCATGGCTGTAATGGATTTTTGTATTGCTCCAGTCAACAGTGCTGATTTGATTGGATTGAATAATGGGTGTTCATGGGATTTAGACAATTAGGTTTTTGTTTGTTTGGTTTCGTATATATTTTTCTTGAGTAGATATATACATACTTGTATATGAAGGTAAATGCCATATTCTGTGCGTATATGTATGGCTGTGTTTGATTTGTGTATTGGTAAATGGACAGTGCTGATTTAGATTGGATTGGGATTGGGTTTCTGTTAGAATGGCTTCAATTTTTTTTTATTTTGGTTTTTATTACTATATTACGCAGATGGGTTTGGTTTAGAAGGCTATGCTCTGATTGCTTAGTTAATCATTGTTGTAAAATTGTGACTTTTTTGTGCATGAATTTTTTTTATTTTTTTATTTTTTACATTATGGCTTAAGGATTTCTATTTATTAATAGCTTAGGATGATGATTTGGATAAATGGGTGACAATGGAATGAGAATATTTATATTTAATCCCTAGTGGTTGTGCTGCAGATATCCTAAGGTTTCTCATTGTGATGCTACTGTGGAATTGCCTGAAGATTACATTTCAAATATTCAAAGAGTATCTGAAGATTTCTATAAGAATGATGCTCTCAAATACACTGCAAAGGAGTATAAGATTGAGCTGAAGCCTCTTTTTTCTGCTTTTGAGTTGAGACAATTTGCTATGACAACCTTGAGGTCATTTCTGATTTTCTATTTGCCTCTATTGGAGCCTGCAACAAACAAAGAAGATGATGATGATGACTTCCTGCAGGACACTCCAGAAGAGCGCCATGTGGATTTAGTCGTTCCCTTCAAAAAATCTGTGAAGCAAATAATTCGTGAGGTGAGTTGTTTTCCCTTGGTCTTGCCTTTGACTGTTTTTTGATATCTACATCTGAGTCAGTTTCACGACGTTGCTAATCTGCCTTTGTTTTTTGGGATTATGGATTCTGGTATGCCTTTTTCAGTGAGAGTCAAGCAAAAAAAAGAAAAAGAAAGAAAAATCAGATATTTTTATAATTCATCATTGTGAGCATTTAACATTAATAACAATATATGAAGTTGCGTAATTTAGATGCCAAGTAAATTGCACATGACAAATATGTCCAGTTCTTCTTTCTGTGGTGTTCATTAAATCTTAGTTCCAGTCGTAAGTCTGTTTGCCGTAGATATGTCCACATTTATAGCAAATTGCACTGCAATTGAGAGTTGAGACAATCATTTGCTATTTAAGGAACTGCTTAACTTTATTATGTTTTATGCCTTCTCAGACTGCTGTTGTAACGACAAGACGGGTTCTTGAAAGACTTGCTATAATTTATGTTTCACAACGCATGGCGTGGAAACTCCTTAAAGGTACTTTTTGTCTATCATTCCACGGTCATG
Organism: Adansonia grandidieri; assembly: GCA_038382065.1. Taxonomy (NCBI): domain Eukaryota; kingdom Viridiplantae; phylum Streptophyta; class Magnoliopsida; order Malvales; family Malvaceae; genus Adansonia; species Adansonia grandidieri. Next base: position 11,368,844 of record JBBYHK010000001.1, on the reverse strand, counting down.
GTGGTGGATCAGTGGTTGTATTTTAACTTGACTGTGAATGTAAAGGGGAAAAAATTGCTTTCAGTCTTATTATTATAAGCTACTGATGATTTTGATCAACGTATGTAGATGTTCCAAAATCAGCAGTCCGGAAGTCCCAAAGGGGAATGCCTACGACAGTGTACTTCTTCAGAGTTAGCAGAACAACTTTCCGAGGTCAAAACTATTATCAATATGTCCTGTGTTATTGTAAACAGTTGCTTTAGCTTTATAACATCCATTTCTTTTTTCCAATGTTTATTCAGGTCACCTTCTTGGAGTTGCGGCAGCATGGATTGTCCAAACTGGTATTGAAATCTACCGATGCTTTTCTCGCATAACAAACTCTGAAGAGAGTGATGGGGTCAACATAACAGAGCAAGCTAAACTTCTTGGAAAGAAGATTTCTGGTATTACCATCAGGTGTGGAGCATCATTGATTTTTGCTTCCATTGGAGCCGGGATCGGTGCTACTCTTTTTCGCCCTTCAACTGGTCAGTGGATTGGTAAGTTACTCACCTGTACATGCATCCGTTTACTCTTTGGACTGTATAGTAAATAGTTACCTGTTAATTATCCAAATAATAGTTGCCTGTTACCATCATCCCAAATTTTTATACAAGTTTAACTGTTTTACAATGGCATCATTAAAAGTTCTGCTCTTTTTTTCTACAGGCTGTGCTGCTGGAGACTTGGCCGGGCCGATTATAGTATCAGTTTGCCTTGAGAAAGCTTTTCATGTGGACCTCTAGAGCACTTTATATTGCTCACTCAATATTTCTCAAATTTCACATTTGTATTTTTAGCATCTTTTTTTAAGAGAATCTAATGAAATTTTTACCGATAAGAACACTCTTTATTGTATCTTTTCTTTTTCTTTTTTTTTTTTTTTTCCTTGAAGCAGAAACTGCTTCTCAAGCTGCTGATCCTAATTTTCACTTTCTGGGAAATTATTTTGCTTGGTTTTTTACCAATTAACTTTTCATAGCTCAGTCTCTTCTCTTTTGGTAGAGTCATGAAATGAAAACTGTTTCAATATATTCGATGAATCTGATATTTTGTCCAACCCATCTGATGTTAATTGTATAATCCCTCTTAGTACACGAGTCATGCATGAGATTTAACCGGAGAAAGAGAATGGTGCTCGAGCAAGCCACTGTTGAAATTATTTCAAGTGTCCCAGATCATTACAATAGCGATCACCCCAACACCTAACAAGACAGACAAAAACTTGTGATGGGGTGTGTCCACTGAAACTGTCTTCCGAGGCGTGTAACCTTTAGACAGCAGATGGTTTATCGATACATAGATGAACACTCCGCAGGCTAACCCCATTGATATGGCAAAGATCCAGTCAGCTACAGCACCCTGAGTCGTGGCATCTATTATGATCCCGATGGCTACCCCTACAGGACTTGAAATGGCGAATGCGAATGCGTAGGCTATACACGACAGCAAGGGACGATCCGGGATCATTCGGAGGAGTGCTATCCCCATCGCAATTGCTGCAAATATCTTGTGCAAGGAGATTGTCCACAAGGCTTTCCAAGCATCAGCTTCTGATTTTGCAATTCCAATTGCTATGCCTTCAAAGACTGAATGGAAGCACAGGGCGACAATCAACAGAACGCTATCCCCGAAAGAACTCACCGAAGTGAGTAATGAAGACTGTGCACAGGTATCACTGCCATTACCAACCTACAAAACCTTAAAATTCTGTCAAATATCAAACACAAATCAACTCCTAGAAACCAATAGCTTTTAGGCTATTATAGCTAAGCTTACCGGTGGATTGCCATGAACATGAGGATTAGTTCTACTCTGCTGAGCCCCTGAAGTTCAGACAATAGATTATGAGGTAAGAAAGTGAAACTACGATTGGTTGTCCCTATTTTAGGCCTCTTGGTGTTTACTTTTCCATGTTTTTCAAAGAACATAAGTAGAAAAATTAGTCATTGCAACAGTTCAACCGCCAGAATCACCATAAAATTACCTGTCTTAGTTTGCAAGCTAAACATATACAGCCATCTATTTTCTTAGTTCTGAAGTATTACCAAGAAAATTTCAGAAACAACTTCTCTTTATCCCAAATTCTCAAAGCAACCAAACTCATATTCTTATCGTTTCCGAAGCTTTTTTGACAAGTTAATCAAACAAGACATGACATGTGAAACCAATAAAAACCTGGGCCTTTTTTCTTGTCTCCCTAACCAAACAGCTATATCAGACTTAATAGTAAACAGAGATTTTCTTTGTTATGTGGGACCTGAGTAACAGTCATTAACTTCGATTCCTCCTCTGCTTTCCCATTGAATAACCAGACAGTTCCCCATAATTTCTCAACTTACAAACAGTAACTCCAGTTCTGAAACAAACACACAATTTACAACAACTTAAAATTCATAAAAGAGAATAATACGAAGACATTTTTCTTACCTTGAAGCTCCAAATCACCATTGTTACTTGAACTCTTCCCTTTCCCATATACATAAGAAATCACAGAGTCGGCTAGCATAGTCAATAAATATCCAGCACAGGCCAACATAAACGCAAAAGGGTATTCTTTACTCGTCAAATCCTGAAAAGTTTCATTAGCATCACTCAAGAAATGCATCATAGCAGTCCCAAGAAAAACACCACCAGCAAACTGTGTTCCCATCACCAAGAAACCCTGGTTCCACTTAAGGAAATAGGGTGAAACCCCAGCAATGAAGGTCCCTACGAACACAAGAATCAAGCACCATATCTTGACCAGAACCAAGGATTTGGAACGTAGGTTATGATGCCTATTGCTTTCACCTGCCCTGTCGTCATCATCATCACCATCATTTCCCCCATGGCAAGTGGCAGAGAGGAAAAGAGAGAGGGAGAGGAAGAGGAACAAAAGAAAACGTGAGAGTCTCATTGAAAGAATGTGTTTAAGTTTATTACATGATACACTGATTAAATAGAAAGAGAGAAGAGGGAGGGTTTTGTCGTTGTCTGTACTGCAAAAGAAAACAGAAAGTACTACGAAATGTTCGTGGTTGGTAAAAGAAGTATTAGTACAAAAATAATAATAATAGTAACAGATGATTTTGTGAAGGCAAAGGAGTTTCTGTTCATTCTAATTACCTTCTCTAGTCATAACGCATGGATCACACCATAAGAATTATATTTTAAGAAAATGGGGTTGTTCTGTTGGTTTAGTTACTTTCTGTTTATAGTTTATAATTAAAGGGTTCATGTCTAACTTTTTACTCTTTCTTCTGATGATATAATATTGTTTAAAACAGAAAGTGGACGTGAAATGTATTGATAAAAAAATAGTGATGAAAATTAAGGTAAGAATGTGTTGATAGGCCTTTTTAATACTTAGTAATAATCACCTAACTTCTTTTCCATGTTATATTTGAAAATATAGACAATATATGATGAGAGAGTTATAAGTTAAATAACCATATCTACAAGGAATAATGAATAATGCCAAATAAACAAAACACTGCTCACTTTTTTCTATATTTTATGTTATCAAGATTAACCCTTGACCATTAAAATTAAAAATCTAACACTGTCAATTAGTAAAATACATGATTGTTACTGATAATAAATCAGACGACTATTATTGATGATCGTAAAACATGTTAGGTTATCACAGGATTAACAATGGAATATTTGTTCATGTTACTTAAGCACTTAAGAATTATTGGCTTGTTATGGAAAAGCATCGATGGAATCTTGCAATGGCATTATGGCATTGTGGAAGGAAAGCAACTTGTCAAGTCCTGACAAAACACACACACACACACACACACACACACACACACATTCTCAAGTGGGGTCCACTTTCGAGTTTGGCTTTGCCGTGAAGTTGGGTCCAACCCCAAAGACTTCTACAATTTCACACCCTAAGCTCACACTTCAAAGCCGTCGGCTAAGACAAAGATGTGAGAACCAACCATATGACAGGCATTGCATCAAAGCCTAAACGTGTCAATCCGTCAGATGTTTAAGATAGACTAAAATTACTCTTGTGGAAAAGTAACTGAATATTGCAAGAAAGAATAACCTTGAAAAGGAAAAAAAAATTACAAGTTCTTTAGTCAGACATCTAAATAATGCAGTGCAAGATGCAGTTCATCAATTTATCATCTTCATCAGAACATCGGTATTTTTACTGGCAAAATTGGAGTGGGAAAACTTGAACGATAAGACCCTTTCACTTTCTTCGGATTCATCCTGCAGAATGATTTCTGAAATCCACAATCATTAACTATACATAATTCTATCCTATGATTTCAGAAATCCCCGTCATCTACTATATGTATCTCTATCATCATCGCCGCCATAAACGACCTTGCTGCCTCTGTCCTTCCATTCTCCTGTGCCATCATGGCTCCAAATCGAAAAGTCATTCAACAATGTTGTAATATGGATGGGATTAGCATTTATCAATGTTATCATCAAGTATAAAATGGCAAATGTGAGACAGATTTGACGTGACAATACACAAAGTTGAGAAAATACTTCACCTCTGATAATCTTTAGAGCGCTCAAGAAACTCTTTTGCAATATCTTTTCTTTCATAAGATCGCAATACTTGTCTGATATCAGCAGGACTATTGCGGGCTACATCTGCAGACAAACCCAGACAGATGGTAGTACACTCAACAAAAGAACATAGCAAACATCTAAACAGAAAAGCTAACCAGGTGAGACTGTTTTGATCAACCATAGACCCTACCAACTATAACAGTTAGCACACATGTCATGTAAAATTCGAACAAAGGCAATAAGCAAAGGAAAAAGAAACAGTGTAAGACTCACATTCAAGAAATGGAATAAGATCCAAAAGTGCTGTATCATCTGGCTCAAGCTTATACGGCTTAATAGGGACACAATTTTCTGGTTGAAGGCTAGATTCAAATGCATGAGCACTCACATACAAAATCTTGGCTGGATCTCTATTAAGCTTTGAAAGATCCTGCCAATGGGAAACATTTGTTAACAAGAATACCCCTTTTGAAGTAGCAGCAAAACAGGAATACTTCAAAGGAAAGTGATCAACGTCAACATACTCTACAATGCTTGCCATCCTGGTATTTAGTAGCTCCCCTTGAGAGTCTATATCGTATATAATGGTTAGGATCCAACCTTTCACAAACAGGATCAACATACTGCACAAGCCAAAAAAAAACAAATAATTCAATTCTGGCAACATTAGTTACCAGATACTCATGAATTTAAAATGGTTGACACAATGGAAAAGAACCGATTACCATATTCATCTGGTCAGAATAGACAACAATTTCGTAGAACTTTGCCATACGTTCCAAAAAGGCATCAACTCCAGGTCTTTTAAAGGTACGCCAGCCTCTCTCTCGCTTTGCCAACCAAAAAGGGAGAAAAAAAAAAAAGAAAGAAAAAGGATTACATACATTTGAACATAAGATTCACTAATCAAAATATCAAAATAAAAAGTTCAGATTGTGTGATGGAAAATATTTTTAAGCCGAATTCTTACCTTCCAATCTGTATAAAGTAATGTCTCATTCAGATCTAGGACAAGTGTGAAAACATGTTGTTCTTGAGGATGCAAATCAGGAAGAAGCTTATCTGAGGTTGGTTCAGTAAATTCCTGCAACACGAGATAAAATAAGAAATAATGAAAAGAAGAGCTTCATGCTATCATAAAGAAGAAAAAGCAAAATATAGGCCGGCAATACTAGAAAACCAGAAACTAGAGAAAGAAGAACAGCATTCACCAGCACATGTTCTTCCACTAGCTTCCTGAGGTCCAGATAAGATTCAAGAGCTTTAGCTGGAACTGGAATGTTACAAGAAAGAAGCCATGTCAATCTTTACTAGGTTAATAGAAAGCAATGAGCACCATGTAATGAATTTTTTTTTTTTGCTGGCTCAACAAATCCATTTATAATGAAGAAGCCCAATTTTTCTAGAGAAACATTTCTGGACACCAGACTATAAAAGCTATACACAATGCAACTTGACTCCCTGTGATACAAATATTATTTTAGTGATTAAGTTGATATACACAAAAGTGTAGAGAAAATTTTAGCTATGAACAAACAAAGGAGCAATAAAAGATATAGAAACAAAGTAAGGTCATCACCTGTCATCGCAGCAGAGTAGAGCATGCCTCTATATTTCTGAAAAAGCAACGGAAAACAAACATTACCAGTTGCATATCTGATTCTTTCATAGGAAACTAAATAATGGCTTTATCACATTATTAAGACTTAGCTAAGGTACCACAAATATACATTCAAATGCATAAGGACATTAATATAAACGCTCGCATAACTAATATTGATGCATTTACCTTCGCAGTACAGCCATTAATCATACCGAAGTCACTTAGAAGGCCCAATGATGGATTGGTATAATATGATTATGAACTGACGTGCACAAGTAAATTATTTTCCTATAGATTGAAAAAGAAATTATAATAAAACTTACCAACCACTTGAACAGCAAGGCAACTAGCTATTACTTATAGTTCAAGGTGGTTAAACCAACCACATCAGAACACATTAATCTCATATGAATGAGAATCAAATTATACGTAAACCAGCTATATGCCTTAAAAATTTGTACATGACATCAATCAAACAACTAAAATAATTCCCAAACAAACTCAAATTTACATCGATAGCGGATGCATCTTCACTAGGAGTATAACTCGCTGCATCCCGCAATGCCTTTGCCTTCTGCTCTACTTGCTCATATGAACACTCTACAAATCAAATTAAATAAAAAAATTGTACATTTTATCATATAAAAACCCACATTTTAAACAAGATTATCAGCACAATCAGAAATGACCCAATCGTTTAAAAAGAAAAAAAAAGACTTACTATAAGAGAGATAACCAGCACAGCCAATAGCTCCAGTAACAGCTGCGATGAGACCGTACTTGAGAAAGCTCCAAGATTTCCTTCCTGAAACCTGTGGGGGAGGTTCCGGCGCCGGCGGAGGAGGAGTAGGAGGTGTCGACTGATCGGAGAGAATGGATTGTGCAGGAATGATCGTTTCTCTAGACGGATTTGAAGAAGAAGAAACCACTCCTGAGCTTAAAACCCTTCGACAAATTATCTTTGAACAACAATTACTTGAAATTATTCGAGATCTAAGAACAATCAAAGACATTTTTATTAGGGCTTGAGTTCTTAGGAGTTTTGTTTGATGGGGGTTTTAGTAATAATCCAGGGTTTTACAGATTGAAAGAGTGAATTAGACACCGAGATTTTAATCGGGATGTTTGGAAGTCGGTGTTGGCCTATTCTCGTTGCAGTCTAGAATAGGAATAGTGGCATTGGCCGTTTGGCAGCTGACTTAAGCTTAATTTTATTGTTTTCCCCTATTGAGAAAGCTTAAAAATATTAACATATTGTCATCATTAATGATGAAGAAAAAGGTTTAATTATTATTATTGAGTTTTAACAAAGAAAAACTGACATTTAATTATTTTTTTCTATTAAACAATTATGAGGATAAAACTTGCACTTTGACTATAATTATTCTTTATTAATATTTATAAAGAAATTTATCTCATATTTAAATTTCACCAACAAAATTAGAAATTACCATATATTTTTATTATAATATATTTAAAATAATTAATTAATTAATATTATTAAAAAAATGCTTAATGATATTATAAATTCATTTGCAAAGTATAAATGATTATATGATGAAACAAGCCATTTAGTACCTTGTTTGATTAAGTTTCTCCATCCCAATTTGTAAAACACATATATAAATAAATATATATATATATTTATACACACACACATACATATAAATATATTTATAAAATTTTCAGCATTTCTATTTGTATTTTTATTAGCAGAAGTTGTGGGTTTTTTTTATTACAACATTTTATAGACTGTATGCTTTTTCATTTGGAGATTCTAAAATGCCGAGCGCACTCTTTTTTTCCCTTTTTTCTTTTGGAACAAAAATAATTAAATTGAGCAAAGATGAACATTGTAAGAGTCAAAGATAGAATTATGATGCTTTGAATTAGTGTTTCTTTATATAGTAGAGGTCAAATTGGAGCAAAGATTAGGTCTCAATTTTTTTCATTGTATTACTATCATTAAATTGCAACTTGAATTGACATATGTTGTCTACTTTATATCTATATAATAATAATATTGAAGCCCATACTAGTAATACCCAATTCTACATCAAAAAATTTTAAGAATCCACTTAAGTTCATATTTTCGAGTTTATTTATGAAATAAAATTATAAATTTTTAAAGTTAAAATGGATAATACTTTACAAGTTTATACTTTTGAAATTATTTTTGAAAAATAAAATCATGATATTATTCATAAAATATACAATTTTTAATATTTGTGATTAGAAATCAAATTATATCAACCTCAAATACCAATTAAAAATATTAATATTGATACAGACAAGGTTGATGGTGAAATAAATGTTTGCTTCAACCTTATTATGAATCATAGCCACAAACAAATCCATCAAGCATTGACTACCATGCAATCTAGTGGCAAATGACTGAAAATAATTGCGTTTTTATTTCTTGCAAAATCCAAAGCTCCTAAAACCATAAACTCTCACATTTATGTTGTTGATATTGATCCATGCAAAGCTTGAAATGATGACAGGCCTAGTTTTCTCTCTTTCTTTTGGAACCCTGATCTTACATGTTACTTGATTTTTTTTTTTTTTCAATTTTTTTAATGATCCATTGACTTCCTTTAAGATAATAAGCTCATAGTTCAATGGAAATTGATGCAAGGTTCATGTTAATATATAATCAAACATATTTTAGGAGTATATATGATCATTAATATTATTGTTATTCCTTAATTTAGCAGCAAATCTTGATCTATAAAATCTCAAAATCAAAATTAAAAAGGAAAATCATTTGAATAACTTTAAATATTTTTCACATCAATGACAACTACTTATCTCTATTAGGCAACTCCAAATACTAACATAAGCTGGAAATTTCAAAGATCAAAAAGCGACTAAAAACTACCACATTAATGCAAAGGCAGGAGGTGGCCTTCATATCAGCCTAAAGTATGCAATTTCTTGCATATATATATAAAAAAAAAGGGCTTTCGTAATAGAGTCTTAAAATTATTTCTCGATATAAATTATGAAAACAATTCAGTGTACTATGGCCCTGAGGCCTTATCGTTTGTATTATATAAATAGAAGCTTTTCTTTGCAGTAAAACTTTTAGTTTCCTGCTCCACTTCCTTCTATAATGGCTCTGAAATGGCTTCTTAGTTCTGCATTTACTCAAGTTGTCGGTCACACTGATGGCGGTAACTTGCACACCAAAGGCTGTGGTAGCATGACCTAACGAAGGATTCATCCCTCGAAATTTAAAGGGTTGCAAGGAAATGGATGGAGTGGTTACCAGAATCAAAACCAGCAACGAAGATTACCCAAATGCTTCCAAACGCAGAATGGAAGAATGGAGAATGGATATGCTGTTGAAAGAATCTGGACTCAACTTCAAGGGCAGTACTTTCGATGAGAAAAGGGCATCTGCCGCGGGAGCATTTCTGTGGCCCGATCAACTTTGAGATATGCTATATATATACATATATATATATATATATATTTTCTAGTTTGTGCTTTATAATTAATCATCCTTTAGCAAGTCTTTGCATAAAGGCATGCTTTTATGGCAAAGTCTTCTAATTGCTTGATGATTTTGATGCGTACTAATTAACCGTGTACAATAGTCATGATGAAAGATGATTTGTAAAGAAAAATTTGGTTTAATTAGACATCATAAATGATATCTTTTTGGCATTGTTTCACTAATCTTAATATAGTTACTGATAATCTTACTAGAAAAGAATGATAATGAAGTATGTAAATCAAGCAAAGAAAAGTAAACAAAGAAAGAAAACAAAAGAAGTGAAATGATTATACACCATATATATTTACAGAAAGTAATACCAAGTACAGATGAAAAATACACAGTTATAACTAAGTTTGCTAGGGACACTCTTCAATTCAAAGCATAACACTGTTTCAGACTTTCAAGCAGTATTTCAGTTGGACCATTTTGATTGTCAAAATTATTGTCATTAGCCCCCTGAAGGGTTAAATGTAGTTGCAAATTATCAAATGTGACAGATATATGTTTTTTCTTGAATCTTGGATGGAAGATAGAGCTCAGACAAGAAGGAAAGTGAGTGAACTGATAATGCTTCAATCTCGAATTTGGTTCCTCTTTGCAGCATCAACTCTAGTTCTGATCTTCAATATGAAGAAAAGCAAAAGAGAGGCGCCACTACTTCTTAATCTAATTCAATTCGAAATCATTGATAAATATCTTAAGATAAAGTTGTTAGGAAATTCTACCTCCAATCTGGGACTTCTTGGTGAAGGTAGCATCTCAGTAACATGGCTTCAGTTTTCCTCTTATCTGACAAGAAATGCTGGGATTTCAAACCAATTATGGAAAAGAGAAAGAATAGTAAACATAAAGGGGAGTACTATGAGGGTGCCAGTGCTAATGATCTTTACTGTGTCACCTTCCATTGTCAAAGGCAAGAGACATTGCTGAGGAAGATCGTACTTCTCAGAATCTGAAGGAAAAGCTCCAAGCCACTGGATCTGTGGGACTCGTAGAAATTTGGCATCATAGGCCATTTGCTAAGCAGCAGATTCCATAGGTGGAAAAAGGAAAAGATTCATGTCATAATGCTGAAATCAATGACTACTGACCATTTACAGTCTGATGAAAATTAATTTACAGGCAAAAACATACCATAGAACCAAACCGGTAAGTAGCCAGGATGTCAAAGCCATATGGATCACAATCTACCAGGCAATAGACAGGAAGGCATAATTTGTCAACAAGGAGCCGCAAAAACCTGAAAGAGTAAGATGCCAGTAACTAATAAAGGCAGAAAGATGGCCTCCTGAAGCATCAGTACTGGCATATATTGCCACATGAAGACTTCTATATAACCCCCAGTTTCCTTCTAAAGACTTGGGAAATTATTTTTCCTTTTTTTTTTTTTTTTTTGTCCTTCACCTTCTTGTTGGAACATCCGGATAGCCCCTTCCCTGAAAAAGAAAGATTTCGACAAAACTTAAGACAAATATTAAAAAATTTAAATAAAGATGATGTGAGCTAAGTTTATGCTTACTGTGATGACAATGCAGCGGTTTTTGCTGCAGAAATGGTCATTTGCTAAACGCTGGAAGACTTCATTCAAACCAACCATTCAACAATGAAGATTTAGTCTACAACATTTTGACCATTCATCTTCTCTACAACATGTTTGTTGCCAAAAAGAGTTTACCTGCTTCTTTCTCTACAACAAGTATGTAGTGGGCGACACTAACAAGATCTGCATGTAGTAATCAAGGGAAGCTTAAATCTGACGACATTCACCTTCTTGATTATATGAGGACAGTTATTGACACTATCTTTCGCTTAAAACTTGTTAGATACCTTTGACATCCTCAACAAGCACAGGAATTGCGTGGGTCTGCATGTGAATCAGATATGAACAGAAAACACGAATTAGATATCTCATATCTTTATATTGACATATTTAGACTATGATGCCAAAAACTCATAGACACAGTTCTCCCATTCTTACAGTGTTGGGGCTATTTATGCAATCAAATTTCCTTCCCGCTTCGAAGAATCTTAACCATCCCATTACCAACCTATAACAATTATAAACAGATAAATATCAGACTAATTGATGTTTGAGAAAGGCAAATGTGAGACATAGGATCATGGTTATACAAGCTAACTCCGCAATTAAATGAATTAAACAAAGGCTGCCAGCTGAGAGTAGGTCCAAACAGGCAGCTATCACTTTTTTGTTTGTAACCCATATAATCAACGCACTATTCATTAGTTCTTGAACCAGCTTTTACTTTCTCTGCTAGCCGATAAGATACAGATAAAGTACACATTAGATCTCACTGTCATAATTTTACTTCAAATTTCACAAGCCAGTGTACATAAATGGTCCAAACAGTTGAAGACAGCTCCATTAAGTTATCAAATCCAAAGGTTTAAACAACTTATGTTTCACATGCTGAGAGCTCTAATGAATGACCAATGAATGAAAAAGTATAGCATTTACTAATCAATAACATACATAAACCGAATGACTAAAGAACTTGAAATGCATTATTTGAAGCCACATTTGACAGAAATATATTTTAGCATGTTCTTCAGTGTTCCTCACCCATTTCCAACAGAAACCTGCAAAAAGGACATGGGTCAAATTTCTCGATTAAAATAAATTTCTATTCACAACTTTTGATATCTCTAAATTCCCAGAGTCAGTTTTCTTTATTGTTAATAAAAACAAACAGAAGAAAGTTAACTCTGGAATGTGATACATGAGATTAGAATCATAATTTCTTATTCTCACGTTTACTATATGTTTTACCCCAACCAGTTCATTAACAGTGCAGGTTACCAACCACATTTAGATGGTGCCGACTGCAATGCAGAAGGATGCATATGTCATTAATTGCTCTGTCAACAACCGACTGATCTGCATAACAATACATGAACCAACCCCAAAAGGAGTTTAAATTACACAAAGTTAATCTGTCCAGAATTCTAAGCTTCATCAATATCATCACTGAAAATCAATAGAATCTAGGAAATTAAGTCACCCAAAAAAAAAAATACTAGAAAAGTAAGAACATTGGGTAAACAAGTCACTGTCCCAGCTTTTAGCAAGCAAATCTTGCAACAAGGTAACTGAAATGAACCTGAAAATACTAACGGATGCATGTAGTATATATCTCTCTTTGAACCATGTTTGTTTTCTTGAAGAAGTTGCTGAACTATCAGTAACACCCTCAACAACACATCTGAAAAAGATTAATACCAGCCAATCAAAACTCTCCCACTTAGCATTGAGATAATAAACAAAAAAGCAGGTAAACATAATGTTAGTAATTTTTTATCTTAAATACCAATTCGATGGACATGGCTTTCCTTTCGAAACGTAAGAATTTCATGTCCGCTGGGCTTATTAGAGCTGCAACAGCTGCATTCAACATTCCTTTTTTGTTTCTCAAGAAGATAAATTCAAAACTAAAAGAACATTAAGATTCTCATTAAATCTCAGCTTAAAATTAGATAAGCTCGCATAAAAGGAGAAGAAAGGAAAGCATAAATTCAAAAAGGAAAAAGCCTAAAATTCATTTCAAACCAATCCGAATCAAGATTGGAGCAGTAGGTTCTGAACCGTTGGATGAAAATCAACGGAGATCGTCCTTTGCTCAAACCCTCCAAGATCGATAGCGTAAACTCTGCAAAGAAAATGAAAGAAAGGAAAGAAGATTTTGCTTTTTCAGACAAAAGTTACAAAAAAGAAGAAGAAGAAGAAGAAGAAGAATCAAGTAAATTTAAAAATTGGATAATTTATTGAAGATTTCATTAACGAAACCTTTGATTTTTCTCAGCAGATCGTCGGAGCAAGCGCTCGAGCAAATTCCTTTCATTTTTATTTATTCTTTGTTTGAGCTTTTGAATTTGAGAAGTTTAAAAGTCGGAGTATTTATAGTAGTAAGATCCATTTTCTATTCAGATCAAACCAGTTTTGGGCTACTCTTTTGTCTTTGGGCCTTCCCTTATAAAGCTATATGTGCAACTCATTGGGCCCAATATTAAAGTATTACGGCCATATTTATTTCTTGTTTTGAAAGTTAAGGTTTTTTTTTTTTTTTATATATTTTTAATTTTACTTTTTACCTTATAAAAGTTAAAAATAAAGACATGTAAAAATATTATTAATCCAATGGATAGTAAATTTTGAAGAAAAAAAATATAGTTGGTAAATTTCGAAATAAAATGAAATTAAAAAAGAATTCGAGTTTAAATCACTGGGACCGTAAAGAAACCATTTATTTTATTAAAAACATATTAATTTAATTATTTGATTATATATCCTTATCAACATCTAAAGTCAAATTAGTCTTTAATACTATTTTTATATAATTCCTTAGTATCCAAGAAGAAAAAGAAAAGCTTTATATAACTTATTTTTTATTTTAATTTATTTAAAAATTATTTTCATTTAAAATAAAACTTATACTATATTTCACCGTCAATTTGGAACTCCAAAATTGGTATTTATATCTTTGGTTGTTTCTAGTCCAATTCTTGATCAAATCATTAAAAAAAAATTACTATTTAAAAAGAGTAAAGGACAAGATTAGAATTGGCTGAAGTATTAAAAAATAAAATAAAATAAAAGAGAAGAAAGGGATAATTCCACCCTTCAATCATTGCTATGCTAAGTTTTAGCTAAAAAGGTGGCATAAAAACGACAAGACTTCAACAGTCAACCGACAGAAACTTCGGATTGGATCTTCTAACAACTTCCGGAAAAAAATTTGCAGTCCTACTTCTCCTCCACGGGTTCACATCAGAAAAATCCCACTTCCCCAAGGTAAGTCTTTCTGCAACTTTCTCTATATCTCCTTTTTCTGCTGGATCTTTGTTATATTAGTTTCAGCTTTGACTTTCTGAGCTTATCATTAACTTTCATGGCAAACCAATTTTGTAGGAAACATGTAAGGTTTAATTTACCTTTAAAGATCTTACAGATCTTGTCCTTGCACTGTTGCACGCATCATATGTGGAACATTAAGAGTCATTCTGGACCAAGGATTGATTTCAATGCGGATAATTCTTTGAAGTTTCAGTTTTGATTCTAGCGGTTACTTAGAATTCATCTTTGTTTTCGGGATGCTTTAGTGATCAGATCAGTGATATAAAGAGTGAAATTTCAGATTTGGTTTAAGAACGGTAACTGAATTGGGATTAACTTATTTGTAATTGAAAGAAACTTTATATTTTGGAGACTGAGTAGATTGACTCTGAAACAAAAACAAATAGATCACATGAAAATAATCAGCAAATAAAAGAACTTCGCTTATAGGATGGATTGGAGCCTCCTTGTCCCTTGACTCCCCCTTTTTTCTATTTAATGGGTGGTCGCCTGGTACTTCTCAACGTCACCGGCGTGAGGCAGATTCTGGCCTGTCGGGCTTCATAGCTAAAGTCGCACATGGCACATAAATTTGAGAGTATATACTCGACCACTTTGATTAATTTATGATCTATTTTTCTGACTGTTGCAGGTTTCCTGATTGTGATTTATGTTTGCTGAATCTTCCTAATGGCCAGTAATGATGCAAACCAGCCTTTGCTATCAGGATTAGCAACTCCGACAACTCGAAAGAGCAATGGGGATGGACCAAAGAAGAGAAGGTTTCGACGTGTTAGAAGTGCTCCTTTAGCAGAGTTTGGTCCTGCTGATACTAATGGAAATGGTGCACTTCCACGTTACGAGTCCATTTTCAGGAGACTTAACCCGAGTCTTAAGAAGGTAGCCCTATTTTTGACAGTATACTTGGGTTTAGGCACCATTTGCTTTTATATAATCAAAAACCAAATCAAAGGGGATAAAACAAATGGAATTCTCGATGCTGTTTATTTCTGTGTTGTTACAATGACGACTGTCGGATATGGAGACCTTGTTCCTAACAGCGACCTAGCAAAACTACTAGCCTGTGCTTTTGTCTTCACAGGAATGGCTCTAATAGGTCTTGTATTGACCAAAGCTGCTGACTACTTGGTAGAAAAGCAAGAAACATTGCTGGTTAGAGCCTTGCATATGCATCAAAAAGTTGGTCAACTTGAGGTTCTAAAGGAGATTGAGAATAATAAGGTGAAATACAAGTTTTATACAACATTGATCCTTCTTGTGGTGCTTGTATTATCCGGCACCATCTTCCTATATAAAGTCGAGAAGTTAGACCTAATCGATGCATTCTATTGCGTTTGTTCCACCATCACAACCTTGGGATATGGAGATAAAAGCTTTTCAACCGAAGGGGGTCGTATTTTTGCTGTGTTTTGGATACTAGCAGGCACTATTTGCTTGGCTCAGTTTTTTCTCTACATTGCTGAGCTAAATACAGAGAACAGACAGAGAGCACTGGTGAAGTGGGTTCTTACTCGAAGAATGACGAACGTAGATTTGGAGTCAGCTGATCTTGATGATGATGGAGTCGTTGGGTAAGGATTTTGCAGATTATTAGCTTAGATTCTGTGATCTGCTCTCCTTTTGCAAAATTCTCATTTCGTAATGCTTTTCTTTTTGTAGTCCAATCATAATTTTTCTTTTTGCACAGCTCACTGTATTAGCAACTTAATTAATCAACATTTTCGGTATTTCTTTGCTTGATTTTCGCAGAGCTGCTGAGTTTGTTCTATTCAAACTTAAGGAGATGGGGAAGGTCTCCCAACAGGATATTTCACTTATCATGGAGGAATTTGAGGAGCTAGACGTCGACCAGTCTGGAACCTTGTCAGTATCTGATATAACGCTAGCTCAATCTGTTGAAACTAAGGGTCATAGAAACCATACATATAATTAAAGGTTAGTATTAGCCAGCATCTATTTGGTGGAACAAGGTGAACAATCTTACAGCTATTCTCTAAACCCTGTAATACGAACTTTTAATCATTTATAGATAACTGTTTTGAGTTATTGAGGAATTGGTCTTCACTGACACAAATGAATCTATTTCGAGGGAAACTTGGCACCCAGTTCAACAAGGCATTTCACCATGACGATTGTTGGCAACTTCTGATAAAGATTAAAGTCTGCATGTTGCTTTTTTATTGAAATGTTCAATTTTGCATCTAAAAATTGGTTCTTTCAGGAAGGATCAAAAAATCTGAGTGCAGCTTTTAAAATAAGTAAAATAAAAATGTTTTGAATTGAATAGTTATTTTGCTAAAAGGGAATAAGAAATACCCTTCCCTTTGGCATCCTTATCGATAAATGATAGAAGGTGAATGATCATTGGCCTTGAGGCTTGAACTGCTTTATCAGTTTATATGAATAACATGTAAAAGTTTACCGATGATCGAAGTTGTTACTCATGTAAATGAAAAGCTTGCTAGGTAAACAAAAATGCAACATATACAAGTTTCCAAACCTAGATGGCAAGCCGTTTCATGCTTTCAAATTTGGATGACAAAGTCATGCTTCAATTTGTGGGATTCAAATTTCAAAAACACAGCTCAAGCAATACTATTACAGATGAAGAATCAACTCTTTTTTTCTGTATTTTCAGTCCAAAACCTTTGAAAAAAATTACATCGGATCCCTAAGACAAGTATGAAAACTCCGAATTCGTTCTCTCATCAGCATTATATGTGCCTAATATCTGCTGCAGAAACATAAATTTGTAGATTAATTTCAATCATCTTTTATTTAATTAAGATAAAAAAAATGTATAGATTTGGGAAAGACTCATCAAGTGTACAACATTTACTAAGAAGTGATTTTTTTTTTTTTTTCTAAATCTTTTCCAGAAGTATGGAAGCCATCAATCATTTCAATGAAT
The DNA here is from genome assembly GCA_038382065.1 of Adansonia grandidieri. Classification (NCBI taxonomy): domain Eukaryota; kingdom Viridiplantae; phylum Streptophyta; class Magnoliopsida; order Malvales; family Malvaceae; genus Adansonia; species Adansonia grandidieri. Next base: position 11,351,404 of record JBBYHK010000001.1, on the reverse strand, counting down.
AGATTGAGTCATTACCATAGTTTTGTTTAAAGGAGAAAAGTGAAATCTAGCTTTTCGTAAATTGTTGAAATTTCCCATTTTGGATGTGTATACGAAATTTCCCATAATTTAGCACATAAGCAAAAAAAATCGACAAAGCTCCCTTCACTCTATGGTGCAAATTTTATATCCCTCCAACAGAAAAAGACATCTGCTTGGATCTTCCATGAACTTTCCAATGTGTTTGGAACCCAAGTGCCCCATACTTATAAGCACTTTATATAGAATTGCAAACTTACTTCCCTCCACTAAGTCTCTTCTCTCTCCCTTTTACTTTCCAAAGGCCTCTTTTTCGGGGTTGTTAGCGAAGAACCTAAGCTTAATACCAGATATCTACTAAGCTTTTTTTTTTTTCCCGAATTGTTGGTATCTCCACGTATCGGTATAGTTTCAATATCTATATTTTATTTATTGATCATTTTATATATGATGCGAAGGAGGTTATAACTATGAAATTCTATGTTGTAATGCTTCTAGCAGGTAGCCTTAATGCTGGGTCACTTCCACTCAATCATTGCAAAGGCCTCCACTGCTGCAAAGGAGGACAAGTTGCCAATGGCTGAAGGGTCTCAGACATTAAAAAATGACGAAAATGCTGCCAAGAAAAGAAGCTTTCAGAGCTGCAAAACAACTTCAGTAGCTGCAAAATGTGCCCCTCCAAGTACTATTCGGACTGACTTCAATGATCTTATGTGGCTTGGCATATACTTTGGTATCTACATGAGTGTTGGAACTACAAGTTTTTACACATTGAGGAACCACATCAGAGGGAAAAAAACAAATGATTTCATTGATTCACTTTACTTATGCGTGGTAACAATGACCACAGTTGGTTATGGAGACCTTGTCCCCCACAGCTTCCTTTCACAACTAATGTGCTGTGTTTTCATAACCGTGGGAATGTGTTTGTTCGGAATATTAGTCAAAATGGCTGCAAATTACTTGGTTGTGAAGCAACAAATGGTGCTGGTTAATGCCTTACGCATGTCTCAAAAAATCGGTCCAATGGAAGCCCTTAAGGATATCGAAGGCCTCAAAATGGATTATACCAAGTGCCTGCTATCGTTGATTGCAATGGCAGTGCATTTTGTCATTGGCATCTTTGTTCTGGTTACCGTCGAAGGAATGGACTTCACTGATGCAGTCTATTGTGCTTCTACTACCATGACAACAGTAGGCTTCGGAGATGAGAGCTTCTCAAGTGAATTTGGTCGCATGTTCGGTATAGTCTGGATAACGACAGGAACTTCCTGTTTAGGCCAGTTATTTCTCTACATTGCAGAGGTATATACCGATATCAAAACAAGGAAGTTGGTGAAGTGGGTTCTTACCAGCAACATTATAGCCACGAAAGACCTGGAGGCAGCTGACAATGTCGAGGACGATAAGGTTTATGGGTAAGTTGCTAAGATTTACTTTCTCTAATTAATTTGGTTTGCCCCATAAATCACTTCAATAACACAAAGTGTTCGTTAATTCATTTTTGCAGGGCTGCTGATTTCATCTTGCATAAGCTAAGAGAGATGGGAAAGATCAAGCAAGATGATATTTCAGTTGCCATGAAGGATATTGATGATGTGATCAAGGATCTTGATGCTAATGGTGATGTGATTCCAGCTCAATCATCTCAAGGGAAGTGATCATATGGCATAAAATAAAAAAATAAAAAAGCGTAAAACTCTATTAGAGTTGTTGAGAGTTTAGATCTCCAATTATCATAATTTTCAACCTTCCTCAGGTTGAAGAAGTACTTCTTCTTGGAAGCCATAAATTTGCCAAGGCCACCCCTTACTATGTTGTAAGAACCGCATGCTACTTGATGTTTTGAAGGTTGAACGTACGTGCATGTAATTTTATTGGAATAATATTGTGGCTTTATTCTACGATACAATCCAATCTCCTCCTAACTATGATTTAAAGATTTATATTTGATACACGAATAATTTATAAATATCAATTAATCAAATTACATCACTTCATTAAAATTAAAATTAATTTTTATAAAATTTTATCATTTAATTTATGAACAATATATAAATATATACAGTCACAAAACAGGGAATAATTCGATTAAACCCAAGGCTATAACCCAGGCCCGTAACAAATCCACCAGCTAGCCAACCCAATGAAGAAGTGGATTGGATTAGATTGGGTCGTTTCCAAGGGCTCTTGACCCATTACATTCGACGTCCCACCAACCATGGGCCATAACCTTAGTGAGCCAAGACCGTGATCAAACAAGAATCAAGCAAATTCGAATCGTTATGTCATCAAAATTCAAGATCCAAGGCTGAATGATTAATTGTGTTAAAAATGGACCCATCTAAACAGTTGTCCCAACAACTTAGAATCATTTTCTGGTTGCCTCAAACAACTGTGGGACCCCAATGAACCCCATCGACCTACCATTTTGGCCGTACGATCAGAAACATAAGAACAAGATATCATATAATCAGCCTTCCTGGCCCCCGCATGAAAGCATCAACGTCCCAGATTAAATGCGAGGGAATATCAGAGTACACTACCAACGGAATCCCTTACTATTCACTATAGCCTGCTGCAATATAAGTCCTTGCTTGCCATTCACAAAGAATCTACTTGTCGCTAATTAAAAATTAAAGAATCATTATTTTAATTAATTTAATGTTAAACAATTAGATTAGAATCTTGTATAGTCAATGCAATAGTCAGAAGTAAAATATTTATATATTATTTTTTTTTTATTTTTTCTCCTTTTTGAGATGCAATAATGAGATAATTGTATTGGTATAACATTTATATGAAATATAATTCAAATTTTGATTAATCCATTTATCATAAACTAAATATGATTTGTTTAAAATGACTCACTAATTTTTAAAAGAAAAAAAAAAATCAAGCAACGAAATGGGCAGCCAAAAACTAATTGGATAGATGAACAACAAATTTTCTTTTAATTCAGAAGGTAAATTGCAGCTAATGGGTTATCAATTTAACTAAAGATTCTAGTTAACATTTATTCTTTAAGTGGATTTTAGCTTTAGTTGCTACAAAAATAATCCACAACAATCTTTAAGGGTCCTCCACCCATGGCATATTTGATGTTAACATAACATTTTTTTGGTACTAAGTTTAAGAAGAAGTTAACATTTTATTCACATCATATATTACATATTGGCATTTTGCAACCCCAAAATATTAGAATGACCAACATTTTTTTCTATTTTACAATATTTAAAGCTAAATATTTTTAGATTGGTATTAGACTATTTAAGAGTATTTATTTTTCTAAAAAAGGGAATTTTTTTTTTTTATTTAGATCATTTCTCATTTTCAACTATACAAATTGTAAGGCATATAAAATGACTAGATCCTAATTCAATCATTGTCATCACAATCAATGATATAAATAAAAAATAGAATTAGATTAGATCATAACACAAAAATTACAAAAAAAAAAAACCCCTCATTTCTCAATGACTCCTCAGTCATTCATCCTCATCTTGAAAACCAAAGTTAGAAAAAGAATAATAAAAAAGTACCACAACTATTAGTGAATAGTAATTCATTTATTATTATTAATATTATTACAACTCCCAAAATTTACAGTTCACATAAAAGAAAAGAGGAAAAAAAAAGGTGAAATTACGGCAAAGAGAGTTAGAGATTACAGAAAAGAGTTGAAAGTTCTACGACTCAGACTTGTAACTGTCAACAGTGAGTTCGGGTTGGCCAGCGACATAGTCAAGGAGGCCTTCACCTGCCGGATCAGAGTCAGAGGCGGCGGGATGAGCAGAAGTTTTCCCAAAGAAGATGACAGCAAGAAGGAAGAGAGCGGTGGAAAGCAAAAGGGGCCAAAAGTAGGTCAAAATGGTGAGAAAAGAAGGTGCAAAAATGACGAGGGCAGAAAGGGTAATTGAAAGAGTGAGTGTTAAGATTATTGGATACTTGAACTTAACCAGTTTTTCTGGGATCTCCATAGTTTTCAAAGACATGGAAGATCGATATACAAAGATATATATTGAAAGGTTTGGTTGCTGCTGTTCTCAAGGGAGAGGAGCAAATGAAGTAAAGAAAAGAGAAGAGAGAAGAGAAGAGAGATTCTCTTTTGGGGAGGGGGGGGTAAAGAGATTGCGTATGGAATATTTTAGATTATAAAAATATGGGGAAGGAGTGCTTAGTTCTTTGTTGTATTATGTATGTGTATGTATATATAATATAGTTCTTTGTTGTTTGATGGTGGGCTGGTGAATGGTGATCACTTTTCAGTTTTTAACTTTTGGTGTAAATCTAGTTTAATATTTCTTTCCTAAATCTACCTCTCTATGTTTCTTTTTAGTATAATAATAGTGGTGAAGAAATTTTTTAATTTAGTGAAAAAAATTTAATTAACTAATGTTTATAAATATGGATAAAATGAATGTAGCTATCAGTGCAATAATTAAAATGATATTATTTTTTTCATTTAAGATATAACGTTTTAATGTATCTTAAAAAAATTAAAGTTAATTTATATACTATTTAGAATAATGAATAGTAATAAAAACTGCCTTTAAATCTAGACAGTAATGTCAAAGACTCTTTTTAAAGCACTTGTTAATGAAATTTTTTTAAAAAAATAAAGCACTAATTATACTTTTTTTATTATAAATTTCACCTTAATTAATGTATAACTTTTTTACAGAAACTTTTAACCTTGTTTGTTGAATAAGAAGGTAATGCATTACTACTTACAAAATCAGTTTATCAAACCTTGCTTTTTGAATAAAAATATAAGGCATTAATTATAAAATCAAATGTATAGATGTTCATTTTTATGTGGTATAAAATTGTTAGTAACTTTTGGATTTTATTTAATTTTGTGGATAACTAAATTTTGAGACATTAATATTATATAGACTTTTGCTTTTAATTATTTACAAAATATCTCCAAATCTTTTTAAAAATTGAAATTAGTAAGCATGCTAAAATTCAAACTATGCATTTTTCTTGTTGTAAATTTGCACATTAATTATTGAAGGAAGATTAAAAAAGGGGGGGGGGAGTGGGTGTAAAAGGGAGCCATTTCAAGGGCTCCAAATTGTTCTCTAAATTCTAAACCTTACTATGAAAATAGATAACTTTGCCCTTACTAGATCAAAGGGCTCTCAAGTCATTTCTTTGAGGTAATTAAGTTTAAATTTTGGATAAATTTTAATCGATTATATTTATAAAGGAAATATAATTATTTTTTAATTCAATAAAAAAAATTAATTAAATAATTTTTAATAAGTTAACTTATATTGATAAAATCAGGTACATACCACGTAGGCAGCTAGTTTTGAAAAGAGGGAGGGTGCAGGGAACATTTCAACGGTCAAATTAACGTTAATGGCTGTCACGCGCGTACATAACCTTTGTCGGTGCTTTGAGTGAAAGCTGTCGGCTACTTTGTATTTTGTTTTCAAAATGAAACTGCATTTTTTTAGCCTTAACTAAAGTTTTTGTAAGCTTGTGAGAGCAAGATAAGATCCAATCCAACTTATGATGTGCAGTAACCAAAGGCCTGAAATTATACCTCGTTCAGAACAATTAATATTTTCTTTAAACCCTAAAAATTATCTTCCTTGCTCTTTTGTCTGACAAATGTTTTAAAATTTTGGGGTTCAAACAAACCTGGGAAACCCACAATTTGGCTCATTTCTTGGATTGAAGCTTTTTTTTTTACTTTTGAGTTGTTTATATCTTGAACCCGAATTACCTCTCAAAATTTTCATGTTGATGTTCGAGAAAATATAATTAATTGTTGGAAGATAAGTCCATCAAATTGTGGGTGTTGCTTGTACAGGTAAAAGAATACGAAAACCATGAGAAGTGACATGACATGTACGGGAAACAAAGGGATCATGGTACGTTGGTTTTGTTAGAGAAAAGTTAAAATAGATAAGAAAATGACGGTGTTTCACTCATATGCTTTTATTGACTTTGCTTGAGCAATCTGTCAGTAGTCATCCCAGATGGGGTCGTCTAGTCACTCACGACAGTGCAGGGAGGACTACTGCAGTTAGCCTTAGCCACACAGTGGCACCAGCATTATTATTATTATTATTATTTTTGGTGTCGTATCATATAATTGTATTGATTCGAAAATTATCTAATCTCATGTTGAGGAGTAATTCCTTGATTAATTACTTTTTATGTGATTCTTGAATGTACTGTTGAAGTCTGATGGAGTTAGGATTAAAGCATAGATTCTAGGGCGGTGCAGGCTTTTGAGGAATTTAAACCTGCTCGTACAAATTACAAGCACTTTTTATCTTTGCCACTTCTACCATTTTCTTTATCTTTTCTTCTCAGATTTCTTGTCTAAATTTTCTATGCATTTCAACATAACTACTCAAATTTACTTTTCTCTTGCAATCATCTCTAGTCTCAAGTACTTGAAGCACTGGGAACTACAGTCGAAAGAGCGAGACCACTATCAATTACGCGCAAAGACCATTTGAAAGAATTATGACTAACAAACAAAACGACCAGTCTAGTTGATGGCAAAGACCTGAATCAAATGAATGCTTGCACATCCGCCCATGCCAGGAGAAAGAAAATCCAGGTTGCTCGAGTCATTAAAAGTAATGCTGGTTTCTTTGCTGATCAATTTGAAATTTTGGCACACTTCAGGGCCCACTATGAGGGTAACATGGCCCGAGATTTGGGAGCTAACTGGTAGCGGTCTAAACGCATGTATTGCAGGCGCCAGCAGCCTGCAGGCACTGATGGCACTACGGCTGGTGTCTCAAGTGCCTTTTGAATTTTGATTAAATCCTCCTGGTTCTGGTTTTTTCAGCAAGGTAAATAATCAGAGGGAGTGATATGTACGGTGATTCATATATTTATATTATAATTATATATTTTGTAATGTTATTATTATGTTTAAAAAATTTTATATTTATATCAAGTTTAATATATTTATAATTCATATTAGATAAATTTTAAAAATATATTTAGATAATATTTTTTTAATTATATATATTATATTCGTGTAATCGCATCAATTATTATCAAATCTAAGAAGGTCATTGTGCACTAAAGAGGAATCTGACGGACAAAGGCTGAAGAATCGATGGGAAACCATAACAGAAGAGATTGGAATCAACAGATTGACTCAAAGGTAACGATGGCAAAGCTTGATGGGCCATTTAGAGGCGCAGATAAGGAAGCTGTCGAAATGTTGATATCTGTCATCGTCTTTTACATTTGTTAGCTAGCATTTTCTTTCTCACATGATTGAAAGGGTGAAATCATACAAGCTTCAGGGAAGAACATGTTCATGGATGATGTTGTCTCATCATATATATATATATATATATATATATATATATGCGTGTGTGTGCGTACGTATGCGTGTGTGCTGCTTCCATGCCAGTCTCTCTGCTTGTCCTTCGGGTAGAGGTTACAAATATATATATATATATATATGTTATATATATTTTTCATAATAGAGTATCTCATTACGCTGCTTAGCTATGTTGAATCTGATATTAAATGATGGTAACATTGTGTTGCCTGGCAGTTGGACCCAATGTTACCGGTATACCAATGGTATTAATTGATATGTATAGATTTTAATATATAATATTATCGATGATACTTATTTTTTTTTTATTTTAATTTTGATATGTACGTATCGGTAAGTACTAACATGTTTCGATGGTATCAGCTGAAAATAACTGTACCAATCGGTGCATAATATAAATTTATAAAAAAAGTTAAATCTATATTGATATTAAATCTGATAAATATTATATATAATTACTTATAAATTTAATAAATATTAGACATAATTATTTATTAATTTAACGATCATTAAAAAATTTTCACCTTACTACTTAAATGATATTGGTTTCCTTATTTTGATAAAATTTCTATTTAAAAAATTATATATAATTAATGATTATTTAATATATGAAAATTTATTTAATCTTATTTATTTCTTATTTAAAAATATTATATATATAAAAGTTAAAAATATTTAAATTCTAATAGATCCAAAACAGTATATCAAAATATACTAATACCGATATAGATCTATATTAAAATAAAAATAATATATCTACTAATACAATACTGATTACTTTGATTGACCCTGTTCTTTTGCTGTACTTACTATGAGCTATAATCTTATTTTACCTGCTTGACATTTCAGGTTCCGAGGAATGAAGGACAAGAAGCTTTGGAGTTCTTCAGCCGAGAACTGTGTTGGAGCTGTCGGTGGCAAAGGAACCACTCTATGTGATAGCGGGATGAGGCATTCAAGCAAATTTTAAGATGCCAAGTATCTTTTCAAGCATAGATTGACACCTACTGGAACCGGATTAGAGTTCACGGACATCAAATGAACCCTGCTAGGATGTCAGATTCGGTACTTTCAAGCTATCCCAGTATGGGGTTCAGGAGGAGGCATGTCTAGCCTCGCTTGTTGATTAAGTCTCAGTAATCACTCAGACAAAATGACCTTAACTTTTGGAAATGACCACGCCAAATTCTACCGTTAGAGCAAATCCAATAAGAGTGAAAATTGAAGAATTCCCAAGTAAGAAAGCAATGAAGCAAATCGAATAAGCAGGAGGAAAACCTGATAAATTCTAAGAATACCAAGGTCTATGTTGGCAGTGGCCCAAGATACCCAAGAATATTGTAGTAAAAGAACTTAAAAATCTGACTTCAGTATCTTTTGCATTACTACTGAAACCAAATGGTCTGTTTGCGGGATTATTGTCAAATACATAACCTCAATAATTCAATTGCCTTCAACAAGACAAAGACTTGTTATAATTGGTAACAGCAAGTCAAACCTTGCACTGGTAAATATCTTAAGCCATGGAAAGTGAAAGCTCCACTCACTGGGGGTACCGCTTCTCAAATTGAGACTCATTGCAATGTTGGTCTAGCCAATCCCTGGGAGAAGCCTTAGACATGTTAGGGCTTGCTTTCCCACCACCTACAAGCTCTCTTAGATTTTCCACCTTATTCTCGCGCCCTGTCCCACTGATCCTTCTATCAGCTTCTTTCAGTTTCTGTTTAAACCGTTGCTTACGACTGGACGGATTCAGCTCTTGCTGCCTTGATTGTGAAGGAGGAGCACCGTGTGGTCCCAAGTAGATGTTCTCTTCCTTTTTAGTCTGCACAAGCCAAAATATGAACATATCAACACCTTAGTATATATCTGTCAAAAAGAGCGGATAAAAGCTTCCAAAAAAAAAAAAAATCCATTCTCAACATCTAAAGATATAAATATTGCAACTGACCTGTGAAGGAGATTTTGAAGTTTCTGCTTCTGAAGCATCAGCTTTAATTTTATCAGATTCTTCAATTCCCAAGCTTGGAATCACAAATCCATCAGTGTCTAATGAAAAAAAAAAAATTAAAAATGGACATTAACATAAGGATATTCAGGTAGACCTTAATCAATTTCAATGAGAAAATCATTTCTAAACAGAAGGAATTATAATTAAACTATCTTTCAGCACACGGACAGAGGTAACTTTATAAGATTTCAACGAAGCAAAATCTGCTAAACACCACATAACTCTATTCATTGGGGACAGGAAGGAGTATAAAAATCTCTCCCTCCCTACTGATAAGGACCACAATACTAGAGACAACAAGAGAGAAATCAATCGGTGACAAGGAGGTTTAGACAGCCTCTCACTAACTCTTGGAGCCACCTCTATACAAAAGGCAACTTAGCACAACCATCTTTAAACAATGTTCAAAATATAGCAGTATTTTAATTCATTGAGAAAAGGAAATAAAAAAATAGTTTCCTTCTATTGTAGATATACCAAATTTGACAAAAAATAAATTGAACTAACCACTTATTAATGATGGAATTGAGTCAACTTCATTGTACACGAAATGAAGGGAAATGGTGCCATGAAAATCAAAAAATCAAACTAGTAAAAGCCACGTAAAATAAAGAGCATATAAAACACAAGAAGTAGGAACTGGACTAGAAGGACTTCAGCAATTGCAACCTTGAAGTGAGGAGGAAAACAAAAATGCATTTGTGTTTACCATCAACTTGTTCTAAAACCAGATAGTTGAAGAGACCAAAAGCAATAAAGAACAACTAAGGAATAAATGTTTCAAACTTAGAACATAGAACTTTAAGATAAGCATTTACGTTACATCTACCAAAAACAAGAACACAAGATTGACGGGGTAGAAACTGAAAAAAGGGCACCAAACAATATCAAACTAGATTGATGCAAGATAAACTGCTATCGATATAAACAAGCTTTCTTTTGCCGGTTTCTCAGTTTATTCAAGAGAAACCCGGTTTGTGAACCTAATATCCTACAAAAAGTAAAGTTTCACTCCAATTCTTAACTGGCAAAACAAATGACCTTGCATAAGATCACTTTATATAAAGGTAACCAGATATCAACTGAAACAATAAAGAACAAAACAAATTACTTTCATGGCATACTAACGAAGGATGTGGCTCAATATGGATACAGATCACCATCCCCCAATCAGTATATCATATCAACCAGTTAAACTTTACCAGACTGAATAGAACAGCATGCCTACCAATCAAAAACAAATCAACAATTCATCATGGACAATGAATTAAGACAGATAATAGTAAGTACCAAATATAGCCCAAGTCATAGTTAATCATGCTCACAAAGCAATTCTCCAATGACGGTCAATTCAAATACCCGATTCTCTCACATGTATCACTACAATCTTAAAAACCCATATCTACAAATTAAATATAAACAGAAAACCACTAATAAAAATTTGATTTTTAGCACAAAGATCCAAACTCTCCTCATTTATCAGAATTTTCCCAGGAAACAAACAAACAATTTACAGGGAGAGAGAGTTAATATACCCCACTCATCTTCTTGTTCATGGAGTGAAGAAGTGGTATGCACCGGAGATGGGTCCATGGGGTGCTGAAGATCATGGATTTCAATGGCAAAAGGGCAGCTAAGCCCAGAGAGAGAGAAAGAGAGATCAACAAAAATCAGTAGCACAAATCCCAAGACAAAATGTAAAGGAGAGAGCTTTGGAATTTTATCGAAGCCAAAGGAAGAATCGTCAAATATGGAACCTTATTCCCTTTCCTTTTAAAACATTTTGATTTTTTTATGGAGTTTAATCATGGAGAGTTATAAACGGAAATTAAAAACCCTAACCCTAAAAAAAGTTTGGGCTTTGTTATTAAATTTTTCTCTTTCCTTTCTCAAAATTTCTTGAAAACGACAAATGTACCCTCCATACTATCCTGAGTTGCAGTGGTTTTTATTAGTTTACTTTTCTAATTTTTTAAAAAGTTTAAAATATTTTTATGTTGATTTTTTAAAAAATAATTTTAGAATTCAAAATATGTTATTTCTTGATGTACATTGTTCATAGCTTTGTGTAGATTTTTTTAAAGTTTGGTAATTTGTTTGATTTGATAAATTTAATTTATTAGATTTAGATTAAATTTGGATTTATTATTTTGAGTTGGGTTGAGCCAACTTCAAATAGTATGTTTTTAATTAAAATATTATATATTTTTTAAATTTAATTATAAAATAAATTTTAATATTTTTAAATAGAGATGAATAATAATTCGGGTCAGATATGAATTTAGACTTATATTTTAAAATTTTTTCTAGTCGCTATCCATCCCAATCCGTAGACACATCTAGTTTTGTGGTTCGAAATTTTTTTTTATAAAGTTTAGCTTAAGTTAAGTTTGAATCGACTTACAAGTTTGTTTTATTATATAAACTATTTAAAAATTTAAAAATTTATTTTTTTGTTAACACATATTTTAATATTAAATATAAATAAAATTAATTTTTTTATTAAATAAATGATATTTCATATTGAACTAAATTTAATCTTTAATGATAAAATTTTTATCTAAATTTTATTCAATTCAAGCGCTCGTATATTTAAACAAGTCTAGTATACATCATGTATGATGGTGATTTAATTCTAAAGAGAGAAGGATTACGATACATGTGGGCTCAATTGACACGGTTAGATTTGACTTTGTTCAATTAATGGAAAAGAACGAGAACAAAACCATTTTGTTCTAATAGTTTTAAAATTTTATCGAGAATTTATTCTACATACACCTATCATATAATATTCGCTTAAATTAAGTAAAACAAAAATCACAAATTATGCATTTGGCTCAACAATTCAAAACATTTTTTGAAAATAAAATTAAAAAAATATAATTATTTCTTTTTATAGGAAAGAAAAACAGTGACAAAAAATACCCTTCAAAAACACAAGAACCCATGTCATTGGTGAATGGTGATGTCTCTGCCCTTCCTTTGCCTTGCTCAAGGTTAATTTGACCTTTGTGTAAGACACTTTGATTGTCCTTATCTGCAAATCCAAATATTTTATTTATTTATTTATTTATTTTACTATTTTTCCTTTTTGGGTACTATAAATCTGTATAACTTGAAATCTATAATGTTTGACTACTTTAAATGCACAAGTGAATGATTATGGTGTGGGCAATCAAAACATGCAAGAGCCATTAAATAACAAAAAGGACGTTGTTTTTTACTTTTGTTGACTTGTATTTGCCTTTGAGAGCAATTTTGTTCAACAGCTCGATCATTCATATAACAAGTCACATGGTACAAATTAAAACTAATGAGTTGGTTAACTTTTATTTAATTTGAATGGGAAATACACTAAATGATTAGGTTTCAATCTTAAATTATTGAAAGGAATTTTAATATTCAATATAACATAATCCATAAATTAATCATTTTTTGCTTCATTTTTTTTTGTGTTTAAGTCTAAAAATTAATCATTTTTGGTTTATTCATTGAAGATATTGAAGATTTTTAAGCTCTATGTACTTGGTCGTTTAGCTAATGCTAGCTGTTTAAGAACAGAGCAGCAATGGGTGCCTAACACTATAAGCCAAAAAAGATATTTTCCATTAAGATTTTGGAGGGAATAAAACAACAGAAAAATGGAGTGACATCATTGCGTCTGTTGATGGGTTTTCATTGCAAGACAAAAGAAAATGGATGAAAAATGTGACATAATTACTTATTGTGCTTGATTTTGACTTTTGGCTACCTAACAAATTTGCTT
>JBBYHK010000001.1:11290093-11309396 GCA_038382065.1 Adansonia grandidieri | reverse complement strand
TTGTCGTTGTGGATGAAAGGTTAGTTGCTTCATACATGTTTCTTTGATCATGATGTTAAATATTCGTAAATAAATTATTCATTTAATTTAAATAAATTAAACTCGAATATAATAAAATTTAATTAAAAAAACTAAAAATAAAATTAACATGATCAAATTCGATTCGTTTGTGACCCTAATTAAAGAAAACTTTGCATGCCTTTATTAATTAGTTTGAAATCCTTTTTGGTTGGCTTATAAATTGCGGTAAAATGAGAAGGGATTCATGCAACCGCCAAGAAAAGAAGACGATGTGTTGAAGCAAGCAAGGGAAGTTTCCAACTAATTGGCGTTGCTGATTTATTATTGGAATAAAGTCCCTGGTGGCCGTTGCGTAAGGGGTGGTCTCAAGGATTCTTTAATCTTTAAGCTTATTTCACTATTTTCGCAGGGAAGTTACTATTTTCGTTATTTATTTTAATTTACATGAAATCACCAATCCAGTGGTATGTATTTATTAAACTTGACTTTTTTTTTTGGTTATTTTTTTCAGCATCATATGCTTTAGATTTTAGAAAGCGTAACTTTGATACTAGGATTTTGTTAATGAGTTTTTTTTTATGTATTTTTAAGATTAATTAATCTATTATTTGTAGCAATAGTTTACGTTTAATGTAATAATTAATAATTTTTTTTAGACAACATATTCGATGAAAATATTATTATATAATAAATTTAAAAAGTATCTCTAAATATTTGTTAACAAAATTTAATAGAAATTAAGAACAATTTTCATGAAAAGATAAATTATTTTACGTGATTTTTTAATTTTATTTTTGTATAAAAAATAATGAAGGATTTTAATCATATTCTTCGAGAAATATAATATATAATGGTTGATTACGATTTTTCATTAGCTTTCGGAGAAATTGATGATATGTTCTTGTTCTTAGATTAAACTTGTAATCCTAAGATTAATTTTTTTAAAATTATTTGATGGGTCCAAAATGTCTTGTTAATAATAAATGTTGTTTTTGACTTTTAGGAACCAAAAAAAACAGAAGAAGAAGTGGCAGCTAATGGCCATTTGTTTACGATTTATTACAACTTCCCAATTAAGCAAATGTCGAGAAATGGAAGTTTCTTCCAAATTAATTGGACACTTCATCCCAAAATTGGAGATAAAAGACATAAACAGCTGTTTCCTACTTATGTTTTCACCAAAAAAAAAAAAAAAAAACCATGACATATGTTGTTGAGTTTTTTTTAAGTTAATCAAAGTTTGTTTTCTTTTTGAATTAAAAGTTATAAGAATTAAATTATATATTTTTCGATACTTAATACGGGATTAATTATTATTACTCAAAAAAAAAAAAAAAAGGAGATTATTGGACGGTGGTTATTGGTTAAAGGTTGACACCTAAGAACCAGCGAACCACTGGCCTTGAATACAATATAGTCTTATAGCTACTTTAGTTTTACAAGAGAAAATTCTATACATTGGAAATTATATATATATATATATATGTAAAGAAGTGTGTGTCATTTTCAATGGAAAATTAAAGTTCAAAGCTTGAATTTTAATTTTTGATTTTTTTGGGCTCAATTGCACTAGTAAAAAAGACATTACAAATCTAAAATTGAATGTTGGATCTTAAGTTCTTATTTATAAGATTATATAATCCTTCAATTGCTATTGTTGTCAAAAGAAATCAAATTAGCTTATTTATTAAGTACAATTATTTCAGAATATTTATTGGATACTTTGGATCCTTAAAATGTTAGATCAAACGCAATATAAGCTTATCTTTAAAAGTTTGATAGGATCATATATTTTGTTGGAAGCTTAAAATCCTATATTACCGCTAATTGAGCATTACTTCGTACAGTAACATAGATGTTGAAATGAATTTTAAAAATTTCGAATTGAAAATTTTCAACCGGTGATGTTCATCACAAATGGATATAGAATTGAAACGTTAAGAGTTAATGACAAATTAAAAAATTTCATATTACTTAGCATTTTTAATTGCTTATTATTATTATTATTATTATTATTCATTAAAAAATTATAATTGCTAAAGAGGGGCTTGAATATTATTTCGACTTTAATGGGGAAATTTTTCATAAAAAAATAGAACTTTAATCCCTGTGTGCAGGTGAGGCAAGTGCCAATTTTGGTGTCTGAGTTGGGGTCTCCATAAAAGAAGAAAAAAATCTCCTTTAAATTAGAGAAGAAAAGAAACCGGAACAGAGAGTTAAGAGTCGTTCCCTCTCCCTGTTTCCTTTCTTTTGGTCCCCAAAACACTTAACTGTTTTTAGAGAGAGAGAGAGAGAGAGAGAGAGAGAGAGAGAGTTACCACGATGTCTCTTGGCTGTGCAGAGAAACTCTCATTCATAGGAGATGTGGGCCAAGTTGGAATGACACAGTTCTTTGACTCACCTCATGTTCTACAAGATAAAATATGATTTTTTCTCCCAAAGTTGTTGTTTTGTTGCTAACTATGCTGTTTATGATAAACTTTTCTTATGATTAAGTACCTAATGACTTAATGAGACAGCTTTTATGATACCCTTTAATGGTAGTAGGTTTGTTTTAGCTGAAAGTATGATGTATATAGTAAAGTTGATGTTCTTCAATTATTTTGCTATCAAGGTATTGGCATTTAGGATAGCAAGACCAGGACTTTAATGGGTTTGCTCCGAAATATGTTTGCTCTAAAATGTATTTGCATTTGGGGAATTGGAATATTTAAGTGGAAGTTATAAAGTGTTGTTTGGACCAATGTTGATCACTATCATGTGTTTTACTGTAAGTTTTCCATGGCTGAAAATGATTATAGGGGTGAATTATGTGTTGTTGGCCAATGAAGGGTGCTTAAAGGCTTAATTAGTGCATAGTTAGTTAAATGTTTTAAGCATCCCTGCACCGGTTTGATTGTGATTTTGTTTAACGGCAATGTAGATTCATAAGCATTCAGTATGGATTCTACATTAGGCTGCTGACATTATGCTGTAAGATTATTAATGAGGCAGATATGATAATTGATAAGAAGTTCTTAATATTTTTTGCTGCATTCGCTAACGTATGTGTAACTTATGCAATGGCAGATTGAACAACTTGCAAAATTGGTGAAAAAGGTTTGAATCTATGCAACTCACTCTTGTTACTGTTTCATATAATTTTCCGATTAATTTATGCCAATCAGCCTCTTTAAGCTTTTGTTTCTACTTGCACAGTTGGCATCTAAGTGTGTTTACAGGTGCAGGAATATTAACTTCTTGTGGCATACCTGATTTTCGAGGTCCCGAAAGGAATATGGAAGTTGCAGGTGAAAACATGACATTTCTTCTCAGTAGACAACTAGGCACTATTAATGTCTTGTTCATTTTAAGAAATACTTTGTTCAGCACTCTCAACTTATGCCTGTAGAGGTTAACTCTGAGAAGTTGAAACAGTTTCCTAAGGTTATGTTGATTTTCTGAAGAAATCCCCTCTGATTTTGAAGAGAAATATTTTGCATGTTGAGATGCCTTATTGAAACATATTCGATTTGTTCCTAGAAAGAAAGAAAGAAAGAAAGAACATATTTAACGTGTAGAGAAGAGTTTGATTTAGCCAGTTGTTTAACCTTCCATCCCTGACGTGTAATTAATGTTTGACAGGAAACAAGAATTCACTTGAAAAAGTATCAACGTAAGTTGCAAAATAAGCTAGTACTCATTAATGCTTGATGCTACCTTCTGAATAACCTTCTTGGTGGTTGCTTCAGTTTTAATTTATCTAGTGCAGCATGAAGGTAAGCCATTACCTGAAGCATCCTTACCCTTTCACCGTGCAATGCCAAGCATGACATATGGCTCTGGTCGAATTAGAGAAGGCTGGCATTTTAAAGTTTGCTCTTAATCAGGTACGGCTTGGCTATGTTATTGTTTTGGTGCATGCCATAGATCTCCATTGTACTACTTTGAATATGGTTAAACAGGGCTATTCACGTTTCTTATTTACACTCTTAGAATCCCGTTTCAAAATTTGGGGCTAGTAAGTTTTTCTTGCACCTAATGACCAAATTTTCAGAATTGAGGTTGGTTTTTATTTTTTCAGCCCAAAACTATGTAATCATCAAATCTAATAACTTAAAACTGTTGTCAACAATAAACTTAGTTTCGGGATTTTAGTTTTCTTTTCAGTAAGCCAAGAAATGTAAAAAATTACCTCTCAATTGTCCCATCTCGAGAATTATAGATGGAATTCAATACTTTACAAGCTTTTAGTTTTCCTTTCAATCCTTAAAGGTGCTGTCAATTATTCCTCTGACAGTCTTCTTGACTGGATATTTTACTTTTGTTCCCTCTTTGTTTTACTAGAATGTTGATGGTCTTCACCTTCGATCCGGAATACCAACAGAGAAGCTTGCTGAATTGCATGGGAACTAGTTCATGGAAACTTGCCCCTCATGTGGTGCCGAGCAAGAAACGTTCTTTATCATAAACCAGAATGCAGCTCTTAAACTTTCCTCATATGATTCATCATTATACATTGCAGCCTTTCTTTCAGCTGTGCTTGGGCCGTTTGCTTTGACAATGAAAGAATTCTCATCTCCCCTATTAACCTTTTTCTTTTATTTTAAAGATGCTCTTTCATGCGTAGTATCTCATGTTACCATAATACTTATGTCAGTATTTGCAAGATTTTGAGGTGGAAACTATTGGATTGAAGGAGACATCACGACACTGTTCTAACGAGAAATGTGGAGCAAAACTGAAAGATACAGTTCTTGACTAGGAGATATTAACTACATTTTCCTCATTGCACGTGAACTAAGTCTGAATGATATGATATTCTTGACATCTAGTGTTCCAAGCTAGTGCACTTTCATTTCTCTTCAAATTGGATGATAATAAGAAGGAAGCATAATCTGTCCACAAAATTAGACTTGCATATTTCATTTTTTAACTCCGATTTTCAGAATAATGAAAAAAATGGAATTGATGCCAAATTTGCTGACATCTTTTGATTCTGTGGTTACATCTGTGACCCCTGAAGCATAGAAACCAAATTTGATGCCCTTCCTAGTTCTTTACTTTCTCTGGATCAATCTGTCCAGATGTGTTCCATTGTTTGAATGCATTTTAAAGCCCAACTTACTAGAAGAATTTGATGTGTGACATTGCTTATTAAAGTCTATATATATGATAAAAATAGTGTAGCAGTTGTTCGCTCTGATCTAGAGGGCTGGCTTATGGTAATATACTTGTGTAAAAGAGTGGATATGAAATGCACAAGATAACAATTGTGTTAATCTGATTCAGTGATATAATATGCTGGCCAAGAAGGCAGGTTAATGGGGTCTTTTGTCTGGTTTCCACTTTATTAAAGGAAAATGTTGCTAAGAATTGCTCTTTTTTTCTCTGCTCCTTCCCTATATGTGCAGGATGCATTGCCGCCAAAGGAGATGAACCTAGCAGAGAAACACTTTGGTGATTTGTTTAGGGACAAGGTAATTTTTTTCCTTGCTAATGCAACCATGGTAAATGTATTTGCTATGATACTTTTTATTTTTGGATAATATATTGGTTCTATCTATAGAAACATGCTACTATGCCTTAACATGGTGAACCATTCTGAGTTGTGGTATATGAGGAATTTAGCTTCTTTATGAGCCAATTCAATACAAGATTCTGATGATAGATTTTGGAAAGCCATCGGCAGACCACTGTTTTCACTTCGTAATTTGAATAAGTTTGTTAGGATAACTCAATATTGAGCTTCAGATAGTTTTCTCTTTGAAGGTTTTGCTACCTAAAGAGTTGCACATGCAGGAATAATTTTATGGGAATGCTAATCTTCTAGAATTCTCACAAGGCTTCTAAAATTAATATTTTCTGAACTCAATGTATCCATCAAAATGAACGTGTTAATCTTGGAGAAATCATTTCAAGTGACTGTTATGAATTACAAAACCTAGATTTCCAGTGATTAGAAAATCATATAGATAATTTCGCAAAGTTTGGATCCCAGTTTATGTAGTTTAGTTCATAGGTGGGAAGCCTTAAGCTGACATCCAGCCTTTAATGAATTTACTCCGACCAGGTAGACAAAGGATAGAGGAGATGATGGAAAATAACTATTCCTATGTTACATTTCAAGTGTCCATTTTGTGTTGAATGTCCTCTATTGTCTAAGCTGTTTGTGGATCCTGAACATGGAAGCTATTTCTGCCATGCATATCTTTCTCCCAACCAACGATTCCTTTTGTGTTTGTGTACAATGTAACTCATCCTTTGTTTTGTTTTGGTTCTTGATCATGGCCATACCTTTTCTGTACAGTTTGCAGATCACTCCTGCATGCAATCTGCCTTTGAAATCTCTTCATTGTGGGGGGGGGGGGAGGGGGAAGATTGTTGTAGTGAATCTTCAGGTATTCTGAGTATTTTCAGAAACCTTAAAAAAAATGCATTTATACCTTTCTTTTTTTCTTTCCTTAAATCAAGGTAGAAGCTGGAAGTATAGGAGTGATATATGATGACTATGCTTTATAAGATGCATCATAATTCCTAATTGTTGAGATATGAAGTTCCCTGAAGATCGAAGCTTTAGACACAAGTGTAAGGATTAAATGGGTCCCTTAAAGGTTTGCAAATTGTCAAATATGGAATTCTACTTTGAATAAAAGCTTCTTACTAAGCTCTGTGAGAGAAAAATCTTACTGTGGTCAGAGATTCATTTATCTATTAGGACTTTCTAAGGCCTCATGCAAAAAAAAAAAAAAAAAAAATCCTACATCATTTTTTCAAAGGATTAATAATTATGGATTGAAGGGAAGGAAAACATCATGCGAATAAAGTAAGAAATTAGGTGTGAATTGTTAACTTTCTTTGCTATTCCTTTGCTGACTGTTTAATATATGCAAGGATGGCATCAGTGTACTGTAATGTCTTTTGTTCACCTTTGCAGAAAACTTTGAAGGACAAGAAACCAAGTTTAGTGATCCATGGCTTTGTAGATAAGGTATCACAAGAGCCTTAATTTACTAATTGTTTATCTTACAATTTGTTCCGTCTTTAATTATTAGCTTGGTTTTCTGTGCTCATTAAGTGTGCTAGTTAATTGTGAAAAAGAGCAGGTGATTGCAGGAGTCATGGAGTTGCTTAATATGCAGATTCCTCCATATATCAGGATTGATCTCTTTCAGACTATTCTAACTTAGTCCCTAAGTTCCGGTAACAATCTCAATAAAGTGTATCAATCAATTCCTTGTACAAGATACCTGAGTGGAATTCATGCTTATACAAGTTTATACTTCTAAGATTATGCTATAATCTTTTCAATGAGAAAGGATGCATCTTTTTGACAGCTTGTACGAAAATACATATGGTACAGTCTTTTCAATGCTATAATCTTTTCAATGAGAAAGGAGGCATCTTTTAGACAACTTGTATGAAAATACATATGGTGCAATCTTTTAGATAAAGCTTGGGGTTCTGTACTTCCTTGTGCAGGAAAGCCCTTTTCATAGAACTCTATGGCATTGATAAGCCTGTCTTTACAGTTTTCTCTAAATAGTTTAGTTAAAGTCTTTCTCCATGGAAATATCTGTATGAATTTATTCTTTTAGGATGAAGCATGCCTCCTTATCTATGACGTAATACTGAATATATAAAGATTTTCTATAATAAGAACTTATTATGCATCTTCATTAACCAAAATGATGCAAGCCAAACTGTGCAGGTATTATCAAAATATTATCATATACTTGTCTTTTTATTATTTTGTTGCTTCCTGACATGATTTGTTCGTTGGCATTTCAGATAAAAAAAATTGTGAACTGGACCATCCAAATAGCAAGTGTACATGGACTAAGCGCTCCTTTGCCATACATGAAGACTGTTGAGGTGAAGTTAGATTTCTGCATCATATTCTTTTATTTTTTTCCCTTTTTCCAGCCACATATCCTTAGTCGTGGTCACTATTGAAATTTGTCATCTGCTCCCAATTCACAAAGTTAGACTACTGTGGTACCTTTTAACTTCTTTTTCTGTGAAAAAAAAAAAAAAAAAAAAAGAAGAAGAATATTTGAATATTTGCTGCGGGATTCGGTCTTTTTACAAGTTTTCATTTTAGTGATCCACTTTCTGTTTCTAAAGGGCCACTCTATTAACGGAACCAAGGAAAGTGTAATAATTAATAGGATTAATTTTTGTCCTTATTTCTGCTTTCACTTATAGTAAAAACAACTTTGCATCTTCTTTATCATACAATCCATACGATGAGGTGGTAACTTGTTGGACCAGGTCATTCTACATTAATTGCAACTATCGTTTAGATGAAACCTGATTGCCTAATAATTGTATTTACTTTTTTTTACCTATTACTGCTTCTCCATTGCACCAGGTTTCCTTTTCAGACAATCAGAACTACAAAGAAGCTATTCTAAATACGCAGCCATTTCTACTAAAATGGTAGCAGTGGGATTCTGGAACATGTACACAACATATTATGTCTATTAGCTGTGTTCTATCGGTATATAATTTTGATAGAACATCACCAGAGTAGTTTCAGTTAAATTTAATGCACGAGGAGATTGGCTTTTGTCAACTTTCTCTATAACGATTATATCACCAAAGTATATGTACTTTAACAGAAACACTATTTGAGCTGGTGTTTTTTACCTTCTTTGTATGCCCTTTTTTCTTCCTTTATTTTCCCCTTTTTATTTATTTTACCATTCCGATGCCCGTAGTGGTTCCATCTTTATCTTCTTGTGGCATTTTCAAGGTACCCTGGCTAAAGTTAACAGAGATGGCGTTCGAGTAAGTTCAATCCATGGCTAACAGATTTGTAAGAAATTAGAATTGCTGAGGTCAAGCAGTAATGGCCTTTCATCTTCAAGTTACCCTGGCTAAAGTTGACATAAATGGGGTTAGAGCAAGTTCAATACATTGCTCACCGATTTGTAAGACATTAGAATTGCTGCTTCTAGATAAGTGAAAGCAAATTACTCCATCGATCGTAAGGAAAAAGCATGCTTCTTTAATCAACAGTTGTTTTTACAGATAAAAGAATCAAAAGGATTATTTAATATGATCAGTTAATCGATCTCTCATTTCTCATCTGAGTTCAATTACAGATGATGGTTTCTGATATAAAGAATCACTTCATCTACAGTCAAATATTTTATAGAAAATCCCCTTGAAATGCATTTCGTGAAACAAAATGACGAAAAACAGGGGGACCTTCATTGATATTAGCCTTGAAAAAGGATTTTAAATATATGGTTCAGTTCTCTCCCTAGTGGGCCCAAAACCTATGCTTGGTTTACCTCACTCTAGTTGAACTGATTTTGTTTGGTGCCAGTTCATCCACAATTTTAATGTTATCCTGAAAGACAAAAAGGCAAATGTGCAAAAATTAGTGAGACAGGCCGGCGCAAAATGGTGTATGACTTCGACAATCGTCAAGAGTAATGCCCAGGAATTAAGACCTTGATTTGCTTCTGAAAAACTGGAAAGAAAAAAGAATCATACGAACCCTGTTTTCATTCAAAATTGAATCACCACTGATAATTTTTTTCCACATCTTGCCCTTCTCTGCAAATGCAAACCGCACCATAATCTTTGCATATGGTTCTAACCTGAAATTTGATGCAAACCATAAGGTTAGTACCTTCGGATTAAACTTATGCTTAAGTATGCACTAGATTTCGACCGAAAAAATGATTATGTTAATGTCCCCTCAGTCTGTTAATGGTTCTATCATACAAACTAATATTAACATATACCTGATCAGGGATCCAAAAGCCGGGAATACTGAAAGATTGAAGTAAATAAGAACCACAAACAAGCATGCCTTTTAAGGTATTCAGCAAAAGGCCAAAGATGCTGCTGTTATTAACTCCTGTGGAGCAATGAGGAGCAAAATCACGATAGATCATGGAGACAGATCCCTAGAAACACTAGAAAATCATGCAGTGTAATCAAGTATCAACCCGTGAACTGATGTGGTTGTATGTCTATATGAAAAGAAAGCAAGTATAAGTTTTTGCTTACATACCCACGGGTAACAGTCCACCCGCAGTCAAGAAGCTCTTGACTCGCGACAGTGCGCTGAAAAAACCTTTGATCTGCCTGTTAAAACAAATAAAAAAATTGAGCTAGTTTCAAAGACAAACTTGAAAAGGTACAAGGCAAATATGCAAGTCAGTTCGGATTTTCCAACAAAATTTGTGAAACAAGCCAGCAAAGAAAAACAGAACCTCCCGAGGATCAAGCCCGACGAATTCAGAATTTCTGCAGGCTAGATTACCCAACTCGATAGGATGTTCAGCGGCTATAAGGCCCTGCATCATCAGTTAAAGCTACTCAATTGTTTTATATAACCACAGAACAAGATAGCACATATGATATGGCCTTGATTAATAAACTGTTGCCACTATCCATGAATCTATTTGTTTCCGAATTATTATTCTATACACAGACAGTTGAGATCAAACAAATACGGGCAACCAAATTATCTACCACTGCCCAGATGCTAATAAATCAAAACCAAAGTTCAGATTTTTTGTAAATTCTATGCAAAGAAAAATATTAAAAAAGACTAACCTTTTTCTTGTATGCATCATTTATAGGTGACATATAGCCTCCTATAACATAAAAGGCATCAGAATTCAACGCATCTCCGGCCAGCTCTAACCATAATCAACGCATATCCGGCCAGCTCTAACCATAAAAAGCATCAAAATCAATCAAAAATGAAAGATGAAGAATAAACAATAGTGAAGAAAAATTAGAGAAAAATATTGCCGAACATGCGTTAAGTGCATCAAAGTAGGAGGATTAAAGCTTCCTGGAACTACTAAAACTACATAAAGCTAATCCCCAATTTGATTAGAAAAAAGTGAAGTAGCTATAATAATAACAATAGATAATTTGCACTGAAAACGAATAGAAATGATACAAAAAGAAAGAAAGAAAGAAAGAAAGAAAAAAGGCAGGAATGTACTTCATCATTGATGGTAGAGATAGCTTATCCAAAGGCAATGGGATTTCCATTTAAGTGATGATTTTGTTTTCTTTTAGTAAGATTCTGAACAAAAACACAGAGTTTTATAGAATCAAAAGCTCACCCTTCGAAGTTGACGGAAATGCAATTGAGAGAAACAAGGGAGAAGATGATCTATTAACATGTCAATAACGACGTAGTAAGATTAACGTAGATTGATTTGAAGTATGGGTCATTTTAATGACAAGAAATACACGACGTCGTTTGGTTATAGTTGAAACCAATTTGCCACTGAGCGATCAAGACATTATCAGATTCACCCCTGAATTTCAAATTCTACAGCCGCGCTCACCTTTCTCTTTCGATCTCTCTGTCTCTTTCTTTCTCTCTATCAATCCAAAAACTCCAATTTTTTTTTGCTGTAGATGGAAACTCGTTGCTATAGAAGAAGAAGAGAAATGTCGACGATTGAGAAAGTGTTGGTTCAGATCTTCGAGAGGAAGAATCGAATAATCGACCACGTGAAGCAGCAAATCCTTCTCTTCGATCACCAACTCGCCTCCAAGTGTCTCATCGATGGCCTTGTTCCTCCGCCTTGGCTCCTCTCCTCTTCTCCTTCGGGTAGTCTCCTTCCCTCTTTTTTTTTTTTTTTTTCAGCTTTATATTTCTCAATTTTCCCTTTTTTTAAAGGTTTATGAAGTGCATTTTTAATTCTTTTCAACGATATCTTGCAGATTATGTGGTTTCAGTTTCCTAATTAATATCAGATTTGATTTTGCTCCATTTCAATCATCGAATTTCTTCTTCTTTTGGTTCTTTCGGTTATATATATTTACGTATATATATATTTATATTATTGTGCATAATCGATTTGAAGCGTCCTCGAGCAATGGCGTGTTTATTTTCTCCTTAGTATTCCTTTTATTTTAAAATTTTTTTTCAAAAGCAAATGTTATACTATACATTGCTTTGTTAATATGTTTTGATGTTACCTTTTAACTAGTTCAATAATTTCTATTTAATGCTTAATTCTTTTTAGACTAGAAAATGTTTGCAGGAATGTTTCATTGACTTGAAATTTTCTTTTCTCTTTCAAGTGCATAAACTTGAATTAACTATCGAAAATTTGCTGCTTGAAAGCTATAAAAGCCCTTTGCATTTTAACATTTTGTCTTTGTTCAAAAAATTATGTTTCAAATTCTTCTTTCCATTTGAAGTTTTGATTGCATTTCGATATTGGAAACAAATATAGCAAGTATTTTAAATTATTTGTCTATTATCTGTTGACAGTTAGTTTAATGGATTTGTAAGCAAGGAAGTGCTTTTTAATTGCAGAGTTGAATAAGGAAGATCTTATGTCAGGACTCCTACTTCCACATCCACAGGCTTCAATTCCTTACTGTTCTCTGTATCAACAGCCAGTTGTTACAACCGATAATGTGCAGATGCCCCATATTTTATGCTCTCGAGTTGATGCTTCAAATGAAGGCTTAGATCAGTGTCTTTCTAGTAAAGCTGATGACCTGGATCCTAGTGTTACATCTCCTCCTCAAAATTGTAGAGATGGAATGATCTCAGATATTTGTCCTGACCTTTTTTTATCAGCGGCAAGAATCCAGAGATCTAAGTCTAGGCAACGGGCTTTAGAGCATCGAAACAGTGCAAAAGTGTGTAAAAACACTGAGAGCTCTAAGAAGAATGGTCATGCTTGCAATAGTGAAAATAAAGTGTCCAAGTTTGCTTCTTTACAGTCTGATCCTGTGGATAAATTGGAATTGATCAGATCTGTTGATCTTGTTGTGAGTTATGAGGTGGAAAAGGAAGAAAGAGGGCAATGCAGGAGCAAGGAAAGGAGTGAAAATGTTTATTCTGGTAAAGTCACAAGATCAAGAAGTTCTATCCATCCTTCCAAGTCTGGGGCGGGGCACTCAGGTACATGCAACAATTTTTTTGTTATAAGGCAGGATAATGTTGCGAGTTATGAGGTGGAAAAGGGAGAAACAGTGGAATGCAGGAGCAAGGAAATGAGTGAAAAGGTTTACTCTGGTCGAGTCACAAGATCAAGAAGTTCTGTTCAACCTTCCAAGTCTGTGAGTGGGCCTTCAGGTGCAGGCAACACTTCTGTTGCTAAGCAGGATGTTGTGGTACTTAGAGAATCCATAAGCAAATCAAGACAACAGCTTGATGTTGGTCATGAATTATTGGAATCAAAATTTGTTGAACCTGTTTATAGTACTTTAAATTGTGGAGTGAAAACTGAAGAAAGAGATCAATGCCAGAGCAAGGCAAGGGGTGAAGATATTTACTCTGGTAGAATCACAAGGTCAAGAGGTTCTCTTCAACCTTCAAAATCTGTGAATGGTTCATCGAGTGCAGGCAAGAGTTTTTCTGTTGTACAGCAGGATGGTATTGTGCTTACAGAATCCATTAAAAAATCAAGACTACATCATGATGCTGCTGATGACATATTGCAATTTGCCAAACCAATTGATACTGTCGTAACCTGTTTAGCAGAAAAGGAAGAAAGAGGTCAATGCCAGAGCAAGGAGAGGAGTGAAAATATTTACTCTGGTAACATGACAAAAGCTAAGCATTCCGTCCAATCTCCCAAGTCTCTGAACAGGATTTCGTGTGCTGGCAAAACTTTGGATGTTGCAAAGCGTGACGGAAATATGCTTATGGCATCCATCTGTGAATCAAAACAACAGCCTGTTGTTGATGAGTTATTGGTATTGGTAAAGCCTCCTGTTATCCCGGATGGAAGTTGCGGTTCAAAGAAAGCAAGAGACCACCAAAGCCAGGAAAAGGAAAACAATGTTTATGAAGGAAGATTAATGAGATCCAGAAGTTCCAGCCAATGGCTTAACTGTGCTAATATACATTTGAACCTGGATAGCTGTCCTGATAGGAGCAACAATGATGGCATTTACAAGCCAGTGCAGGTGGCCTGCCCTGCTAATGATCTTAAGGAGACAAGTAACAACCAAACAAAGCCGACTGCTGTTATAGACCAATATAACAATGGTAGTATCAGGTCAAGCGCTAATCGTAGTGCAAATTTGTTTAAACTTGTTGACTCCTCTGATAGTCTGGAGTATGAAATACAACAGTCCAAGTCAAAAGCTTCCAACAAGTCCCTATTTGTAAAGTCATCAGAGAGGTCTGAAGGAGTTGAATTTAAGGAAGTTTCTGGTAGTCAAGTAAATTCCCTGCCTTGTGCCATTGACAGTGGTCCTGCTGAATTGAATAAATGTGATGCAATTGTTGCTGACAGCGATGCAGATTCTGATGCGTTAGTTGAGGCTCATTCTCCTAGTTCTGCATCTAACTTGGATGGTTTTAACAATCCTCCTCTTTCAAAGTCATTGAATATTAATGAAAGAGTAGCTTTGGATGTCGTAGGAACAAGCCCACACTCTGAAACTGCTATGATGGTGTTGCCCAAGCAACTTGATTTTGAAGATTTGGGAGAGTGCACTTTGAATGTTGCTTCTAGTCCTATATCAGAGCATGAAGAAATGATCAACTCATTGGAGAAAAGATCTCTTACGCCAGTTCCCTCTGCAGATAAGCTTGATGAAGTAACTTCTGTTCACTACCTAGATAAATACAACTTATACCTTGAAAAGCAGTTCCCGGAGGAGCAAGAAGCTTTTAGAAAAGAAGACAAAAAGTCTGAAAAAGATTTGAACAAGACATCTGGAGTGGGTAGAACTTCAAATTCTAATATTGTGTCCTCAGTAAAAGAAACACCTGAGGCTCCTGCAGATGCTGTAACAAGTATTCCGCGTGAAAGCCATGAAATCTCTAAACAGAAAAATTTCATGGAAAATCTTTCAACTACCTCTAAAGCTTCACATGAAAATTTGCTGGCAAACTCAATAAAGGATGCTGCAGGATCTAATTTAGTTGCTGATACAGGGATGAATTCTCTCTTTGAGAAGGATTATGGGAAGCTTGAAGTAGTAAAATGTGGAATGTCAGTCCAAAAAGCAAGTACTCTCAATACTGATGTATGTAGTAGTGGTCCTGCAATTTTGGCAGGAGTTTGTAGCCCTGCCCTGCTAAGGAAAGCAGATGCAACTACCGATGATGCAATTGAGCATCCTTGTGCTGCACTATTTGAAGAAACTAAGGGTCATTTTCTGAAGCAGAAAATGGAGTCAATTCCTTCTCAAAATCAAGATGCATACTTAATGGGAAGATGTATTGCTGATGACATTGATCCAGATCTAGATCACAAACATGCAAAATCAAGCGAAAACAAGGTCAGAATTCAACCCATATGGCCAGGTAGATGTGCGGACAGTTCATGGCCTCATAAGCGGAGGAAGATTGATGGTCAACAAATTAATTGCCTATATTTGTCATTAAGCCTGAAGGTAAAAGCTTTTGAGTTATTGGGTTTTACTACAATTGTATAATATAATCTTAAGCGTGTTCTAAATCTCAAAACTTTTTCTCTCTCAGGAGGAAGGTATTATGCAATTAAATGCCGATAAGTATCTAGTTAATGAAGAAGATCAGAAGGAGGTATGTTATAAAGTCAAGTTTTAATATCTTATTATTTTCATATCTAGGACTTCCAATGTGATTCTGATGTCTTATACTCCTCTTCCTCCTATAAAATGCTTACACTTTCACAAACTCATATCTTGTACATGAAAACATAATAGATTAAGTTAAACTTGATTGTTTTTTTCAGTGATAATACTAACTCTTAAGAAGTTACCCTTGACTTGGCATGTATGAGGAACTTTAGGGGGCAAAGGATTTCACAGACAATCCTGAGGAATGGATAGCAACTATCTATGTTATTCGGACTCGGATGTAAGTGTCAGATAAGGATATGAGTCTGACATGGGGATGTTAATTTTTTTGTAAGCTTTTCCATGAATTTGGAGGGTCATATCCCATACCAATGTTCAGATTTGCATCAAGCACGGATTGAACACTGATACTTCAAGAAAAATGAATAGTTGGAGCAACATAGGCAACTATGCTTTGACTTGCAGTGTTTATCTCATTAGAGGTTTTTCATTGATTGCTAGCTTTCCTCTTGATGTTTCTTCTAATTGATCTCAAATTCTCAATCCTTTGTCTTGCTTTTTGCTTATATATTATTTGAACTCAGTTACTATTGGTCTTTTATGGCTTGATTTAACAATTAGCATACTTACATATCTGGAACAGTTTATTCATAAATTGCACAGGTTGCTTTACTACTTGCAAATTGAACACTTAAGCTAAGAATGTCTTACTATTGTGCTTTCCAGGGGAAATGTAGCTGGAAAGAGAGAGGTGAAAATGACAACACCCCTTCCACTTTTGTGCATAAACAATTTGATGTGGCTTCTATCTCAAGTTTGCCCCAAGAGACCCTTGAAAAATTTGAAGATCACTCAATGGAGGGAACAAAATCAGTAGATCCATCCAGAACAATGTTTGGTTCCACAAGGAAATGCACCGCAGAAGAGAACAAAGTTTTATTGCATGTTGGCTATAAATCAGAGTTTCGGAATATTGAGCAGTTTACTTGTAATGAAAGGAGTAAGCAAGAAAGCAAATCTCAACTTGGAGAAGATTGTGAGTTTTCAACTTCTCTCATTGATTCTCCATGTCTACCACCTACAGACTTGATAAGTGCTGATCAAAGCAGACCAGAACTTGAGGGGTTCATTATTCAAAATGACAGTGTACAAGCATGCATTGGTGGAGATGAAGTTCGCTTCGATAATTTGGACCTTCCAAAGACTACAATTGAGCGTGCTAGCCTCCTGGAGCAGCTTTGCAAGTCTGCTTGCATCCATACCCCATTATCCCAATTTCCAACCACATATAGATTGCACCGAAAAACTGATCTTTGCCAGTCTGTTCCTAATGGACTTCTAGAAAGCAAGGACCTGAGGAGCACCCTTCTCAAAGATGATGTTTTAAAAGGTCAACTTAAAGTTAGCACTAGTTGCTTTGGTGAGGATACCAACCATGCTTTTCTTCGAGGATACTTTTCCAATTGCTTGCCATTTTCTAGTTCTCAAGTTACCGGGGATGGGAAGAAAACAAATCTTTCTCCTGTCGGCAAGCTCTGGGATAAAATCACATCAAACACTGGCAGTTCAGAGAAGCGAGGTAGCCTAAACCCTGACCTTCCCTGCATTAGTGAAGAAAATGAGAACACAGACGTGCTTGATGCATTTCAGGAAGATACTGTTTCCGAAGTGGTGACTTGCTCTGTCAAAAGGGAACCACTTGCTGAGATTATGGAATATCCAAATGTTCCTGCACCAGTTTCTGGGGCTGATCAATTTACTATTAGGGATAGTCTAGACTCTGTGAACACAGCCTACAGCTTCACCGGGATGGAGAATGGGTTCAAGCAAAAGGTTGGGAGACTCAAAGCCAGCAAGAGGAGAGATACAAGTAAGTTGAAAGAGAAATGGAGTATGCTACCAAGGGCAAATGCTACCAAAAGGGCAAGTGAATCACTTCGTAATAGGTTCAGTAAGCCAAAATTATCTGAGAAAACCAGTCTGAGAAAAGGTGGGCCAAGTTTTTCACAGGAGGAGTCAAAGGTCAATAATATAGTTTCAAATATCACTTCATTCATTCCAATTGTTCAGCAAAAACAAGCAGCTTCCGTTATCACTGGTAATCTTCTTCTTATGTCTTCTGCAGCCATTCTTTTTATCTCATTTCTCCCCAGCATTTTATGGAAACTGTATTACATTGGATCGTGCAGATGCTTTAAGTTTTTTGTAATTCCTTTTAGGGAAGAGGGATGTTAAAGTGAAGGCTCTAGAGGCTGCTGAAGCTGCAAAGAAACTTGCAGAAAAGAAAGAGAATGATCGAAAGATGAAAAAGGAGGCCTTAAAACTTGAACGAGCAAGGTTGGAGCAAGAAAATTTGAGGCAGTTGGAGCTTGAGAAGAAAAAGAAAGAAGAACAACAAAAGAAAAAAGAGGCTGATATGGCTGCCAGGAAAAGACAGAGGGAAGAAGAAGAAAGGCTGGAGAGAGAAAGAAAGAGAAAACGTATGGAGGAAGCATGGAGGCAGCAGCGTGTTTTTGAAGAAAAGTTACGTTCAAAAAAGGATGAGAATGAAAAAGAGTGTCAAGCCCTGGTAAACTCCCTTATGCTGTAAAGAAGATTTTGCTTTTAAGTCTGCCTTTCTGTTGATTGGCATTAATTTTAGATGTCTGTTTTAGGATAAGAGAGCAAAAACAATGAAGGTTCCTAATGATGAAGCAGCGAAGCATAAGAAAATAGAAAAAGAACTGGCAGGCGGGAATGAAAGAACTGTGTCAGAGATGGAATTTAGGACAGTTGTTTGTTCAACTTCTGATGCTGTAAAAGCAAGCACAACTATTGAAGATTACAATATGAACGTAAAGTTCTTTTAGCAGTATACTTTTCTGATCTTTGTTTTGGAAAAGTCTTCAAGATATTATTGCTTCTTTGGCTCAAGTAAAAGGAATTTTAAGAGTTCCTCTTAGTATTATGCTATATTGAACTAAATCCTATGTCCCTTTATTGCTAAAACATCTGGAATGCTGTTTGATTGGAGAGTGTCGTCTTATGCATGGAGCAAGTAATTAAGTATTCTCTCAGTTTGTACGGATAGGGTACATGTATTTCACTAAGCAACATGTAAACACACTAAAAAGAAAAGCAACATCTGCAGATTTTCTTATGCAACTGTGGCTTATGGAATGTAAATTTAGGCTTTGTAATGGGAGCTTCAAATGGATTGTTTTGCATTACTTAGACCTCTTTTGTTGCTACCTTTGTAAAATCATGGAGACTAAATAGGATTTGTTCCTTGTGCCATGCTTACGTATTTTGCTATACTACTACCATTTTAACTGAAACATTCTCTTCGATTTTTCTTTTACTAATTGAATGGCTGTTAATTTTTTTAATGCAAGCCTCATGTGGAGACTGAATCTTTCTCAGGTATTGAGCACCATGGATAGAGCAAGAGAGAGTGATAACCTAATTGCAGACATAAGCCAGGAGCAATCATATGATATTTCTCCTTACAAAGTTTCTGATGATGAAGACGACGAAGAAGATGATGAATCTAATAGCAAATTTATTCCTTCATGGGCCAGGTATGTGACCCAGTTTGGTCATCCTAGAAATAGGATGGAATTCCAGCTTAGGAACATATTTAGCATTCTATCAAAAAAAAAAGGCACACGTATAAGACATATGCTGTTAAATCACGGCAATTAATGAGATGCTTTCAGCTGTCCTAACCCCCCCCCCCCCCAAAAAAAAAAAAAAGAAAACCAGTGTTTCATTTGACTCTTGGTGATTTTCG
>JBBYHK010000001.1:11253436-11289993 GCA_038382065.1 Adansonia grandidieri | reverse complement strand
TTCAGCTGTCCTAACCCCCCCCCCCCCCCAAAAAAAAAAAAGAAAACCAGTGTTTCATTTGACTCTTGGTGATTTTCGCAGTAAAAATCATGTGGCTCTTCTTGTAGCTTCCCAGCAACAAGTGGATCCAGAAGTAATATTCCCCCCAGAAAGCTTTTGTAGTATATCTGAAGGTGATTATCATACAAACTATAAAATCTTGTACTATGTTGTTTGTAGTTGGACTAACGGTCATTCTCTTTTACATAGTTCTCTTGCCAAGAAAGCTCCAGCAATTTCGTGCTGGTTAGATTGGATGGTACAGTTTTGAAAACCATAGTATCTTCAGCAGATTTAATGACAGCTCTTGCATGAATAGAAAGGTACATTGGCTCTTCAGTTTCACTAGCATTTATCTTCTTGGCATTAGTCATTTTTTTAGGCCTAAATAATCTATCGAGGGAACCAGCACTTTATAAAACTCTTCCTCCATTGATATTCCTGCCATTTTTTTCGTCACGGATATGAATCTAATGCTCAAATAATGCTTCTTTCTAAAATTCTCACCCCTAATGAATTGCTTCTTTTTTTCTGGCAGAGTGAACAGAGATTACTTGGAAGAGTAAGGAGCTGGTGACTTTTTAAAAAAATGTACGAAATGACGTATATTTTGTGCCATTATCAGTAGATAAAACCTTTTTGCTAACTGATTAGGCCCAAGTTGCCAGGCAATGTTAATGGCTGTTTCTGTTTGTCTAATCCCTCTCACTGTTTTTTTAATGATACAAGTCAATAACTCAGCTCCATTGAAGCTGCAATGAGTAGTCCAAAATAGCCTTTCTGTAATTTCTACCTGGCAGATGGGATAGCAATTTCGCAAAATTTGAAGCCCAGAGGCCCAAAATGAACAGGGTCTTTAACCTTTGTTAGCATTAGAGTTAGCAAAAAATTGTTGAAACAATGTAAACTTGATTTTCTTTCATTTAGTTATCATTTTCTACTCTTTACTAAGACATTAAATGATTTTCTTTCTCCTACTTTTTGATAATTGTTTTGAATCAGGGTTGTCCTTTTTGCTATTCGTATAACGGCTCCTAGACGTGGAATGCAATGGCTTTGGAGTAGGTTCGGTGAGCCTTAGTTTGGAGTTTGGACCCAGTGCAATGCTCACATCACATGTCTTTTGTCATTTATTATTATTGATTTCTCCGAATTGAGATTTCATTTGATTGTGTTTGTCGGCTTGGCCTCCCTCTTTTCCAACCTGACGCCATTTCTGATCCACTTTCTATGTTGCCGTTTGAGTTAGATTCCAATCTATCTAATTATTTAAAAGAAAAATCTTTGGAATCTGGAATGCCGAAATTTTGATATTCAAGTTAAAACCTTTTCCAATCACTTTCTCCATTCTATAAACTTATTTTTCATCATTTCAGAACTGAAAATTTCTTCTGAAAACAAAGTGATAGATTATCTTCATATAAAAATATCATCTGTACATAAAAGTATTACTTAACAAATGATAAAAAATGTGTATATATTCAAATACATGAAGATGGAGGCCAAATTCAACAAGTCATTTCTACTACTGTACTAACTAACAAGCCCCCATTAATTATATAAAATTTTTTTCGGTCTGTTCATCATTATTGGGTCAAATGTGAACTTGTATGGCTTTAAAGAATGGAAGCATTCACACGTGATGGCTGTCAGAATACACCCATTCCTATGGTATAGTCTAATAGTACTACTGTGCTAACAATAACGTGCACCCAATCACCTTCAAAACGGTCACTTTAGAAAAAGAAAAAAAAATCATTGGATCTCTATATCATTTTCATTATTTCTGTCTGTCAGTCCCACCCACCTCAATCTCTGATAAAACTACACCGTTTCGACCATGGCCAAAATCCAATCAAGCTTCCGTCTCTCTTTCTAAACTAACCGTTATAATATTTGATTATTATTAAAGTATATGTATATAAAAAAGCCGTCTGCTTTTAGACGAAAAAGATACTCTCTCTCTTTTTCTTCAAAACACCAAAGGCAGGCGCCTTTTTTTTCTATCTAACCGTTTAAGCCACGTTTCCCTTTGTTTTCTCTTTCATTCTCTTTGTAACAACTTAAGACCTTCTCAAGTCTTAACTTAGTTTGTAACTTTGTATCATTTACATTACGGCCTTCCCATTCTTGCAGAAAAATCAATTCATTTGGGTGTTTCTTTTCCATTACTAGAAAGAATCTGATCAAAACAAAAACATAACAATGCTGCCACGGAACCTTCTTGTTTTCTTGCTTCTTCTCTTCAACTTCATTTTCCCATTTTTGTCCTGGGCTGAAAATACCACCTTTGATTTCCCATTCTTCACTATCAGGAACCTCACTCTTCTCGGTGATTCCCATCTGAAAAATGGCGTCATAGGCCTCACCAGGGAGATTGGTGTTCCTTCTTCTAGCTCAGGAAGCCTTATCTACGATAACCCAATTCATTTTTTTGATCGAGAATCCAATATAACGGCTTCTTTTTCAACAACTTTCTCTTTTTCCATTAACAATGTCAATCCGAGCTCTTTTGGTGATGGGTTAACATTTTTTCTTTCACCTGATAACCAAACTCTTGGGAGTCCCGGAGGGTATCTTGGTCTTGTTAACTCTTCCGAATTGACTAAGAACAAGTTTTTAGCCATTGAATTTGATACCAAGCTTGATACTGAATTCAATGATCCAAATGGAAACCATGTTGGTTTGGATATTAACGAGCTCATTTCAATCATGACAGCCGATGCATTGTTGCAAGATATTGATTTAAAGAGTGGGAATTTGATTACTGCTTGGATTGATTACAAGAATGATTTGAGGGTGTTGAATGTTTTCTTGAGCTATTCAACTTTAAAGCCCCCAACACCATTATTATCCGTGGATATTGACTTGTCTCACTATCTTAAAGAGGACATGTTTGTTGGTTTTTCAGCTTCGACAGAAGGCAGTACTGAAGTTCATTTGATTCAGAATTGGAGTTTCAAGACTTTTGGATTCCTTCCCGTGGGACCAAGATCACATCCTCATAATGTATCTGATAGTTCAGTTACAGTAATACCAGACGTTCCGGTATCAAATTCTACCAATAAACACCACAAGAGGCTTGGTTTAGGACTTGGTATTGCCGGTCCAGCTTTCTTTTTGGTGGTTCTTTCGGTTTTTGGTTATGTTTCGGTGAAGAAATGGAAGGATATGAGAATAGAAAAGTGTCTGAAAGCAGAGATTTTGACGGGGCCAAGGGAGTTTAGTTACAAAGAACTGTATGCAGCCACAAGAGGGTTTCATTCAAGTAGAATCATTGGACGTGGTGCATTTGGAAACGTTTACAAGGCCATTTTCGTTTCTTCTGGGGCTGTTGGAGCAGTGAAAAAATCAAAACACCCCCGTGATGGTAAAACTGAATTTCTTGCTGAAATGTCCATTATAGCTGGTTTGAGGCACAAGAATCTAGTTCAGCTACAAGGTTGGTGTGCTGAGAAAGGTGAATTGCTGCTTGTTTACGAGTTTATGCCTAATGGAAGCCTTGATAAGGTGCTTCATCCAGAACCTGAGAATGGCATATTGCTGACATGGTCCTGTAGGCAAAATATTGCTATTGGATTGGCCTCTGTCTTAGCATACCTGCACCAAGAATGTGAACAACAAGTCATTCACAGAGACATAAAGACAAGTAACATAATGCTTGATGGGAACTTTAATCCAAGACTGGGTGATTTTGGGTTGGCAAGGTTGATGGATCATGACAAGAGCCCGGTTTCAACACTTACCGCAGGAACTATGGGCTACCTTGCTCCTGAGTACCTACAGTATGGGAAAGCCACTGAGAAAACCGATGTCTTCAGCTATGGTGTCGTTATGCTTGAAGTGGCTTGTGGTAGGAGGCCAATTGAGAGGGAACCAAACAGCCAGAAAATGGTGAATTTGGTTGACTGGGTGTGGGGATTGCATGGTGAGGGAAGGATCACTGAAGCTGCCGATAAAAGGTTGAATGGGGATTTCAACGAAGAAGAAATGAGGAAGCTGCTGCTTGTAGGTTTGAGTTGCGCTCACCCCGACAGTGCTGAGAGGCCTTCAATCAGGAGAGTCCTTCAGATCCTTAACAATGAGGCGGATCCAATAGCTGTGCCAAAGATGAAACCATGTCTGACTTTCTCTTGTAGTTTAACTGTTGAGGACATTGTCTCAGATGATGAAGAAAATAAAACAACTGCTTGAGGGTGGGTTGGGATTCAAAGCAGACTAGAGTTAGATTTCATTTTCTAAGATGCAAAATTCATTGATTGTTTGATTCTTTCGTTGTTTTCTTAGATCATCATTATAGTATTGTTTCATTTTAGTTTACTAATTTGAGACTAGGAGTTCATTAGTCTGAGTTCAAAAGTACTGTATTGAACTATGTTGTCTCTGCTGTAATCTGAAAATATATTTCCAAAGTTTTGAGATATTCTTGTTCCGATCTGCCATGGCTCCTTCATCTAATTAGAAAAAATTGAACATATTCATGTGGACACATAATTGTATCCGAAACTTATACCCGAGTCTGAATAACATAGCATTTAATTTCTATAGAATGCGGAATAGACATAAACTGATCAAAAATTGCTATGGCATGCATGTCTTCTTCTATAATCTGTATAGTCTACTTGAGTTCGATGATCGCAGCCGTTGAATCAACCGATCATGCACGGAAGTGGGATCCACTTAGCTGGAACCAGCGCGTGCATGTGTGAAAGACGAGGTCTAACAACGTGGGACTACCAGGTCTTAACTGCCCATCCCCATAATCACCCCCACGCGAGAAAGATAACTAACTTAACTGCCATGCCACTTTGCTTCCTTTATAACTTGGAAACTAAAGAATATTTTTGCGCTTTCGGCCTCTATCTCTACTAGCTGAAGTTCTACGCAATTTAAGCTTTTCAGGAAGAAATGGCTTCTTTTTCTCTTCCAAAACTCTGCGAGGTTGCTTTGGTTTCTCTGGTTTTGATCTCTATCGTGGTTGCGGCTGCTTCTTTTCAGTTCAAGGTTGGTGGGGAGAGAGGATGGACCAAACCAACTGGGAATGAGTCTGAAACATACAATGAATGGGCTACCATGAACAGGTTTCAGACTGGGGATTCTCTTTGTAAGTTTACGATATATACTTTTGTCTACAATAAGGGTAGTTTAATAGCTTGATAAAACAGTTCGCAACTTTTCTTTTTTGAAGAAATGCAGTAGCCTTTTGGTACAGAAATTGATGGATGCAAGTTTAAGTTACTAATTGATATCAGAATAAGGGGTTTTAGACAAGTTTAATACATTGTCTATAGGAAAATTTTCTGGTTTTGTTACTTATGTTTGCATTTTTGTTATTAGATTTCAAGTACAAGAAGGACTCGGTGCTGCTGGTGAACCATACAAGCTACAGTAAGTGCAGTGTTTCAAATCCAATCTTTAAGTTCAAAGATGGAGACACGGTTTTCCAATTTGACCGATACGGGTTCTTCTACTTTATTAGTGGGGAACGTGGTCACTGCAAAGCTGGTCAGAAACTGATCGTTCGTGTAATGGTGCACCCTGCAATCAGCAGCTCTCCTCAGCCTGCACCTGCACCTTCACCTTCAACTAAGGAGAATGGATCTGATGAAGGGGGTGATTGGGACCCATATTGGGGGTCACCAACACAAAATTCTACTATCAAGCTGACAATGGCATCTTATTTCATGACTGCTCTTGGAGGCATGTTTCTTATTAAGCATATGCTGATGTAGTATCTTATCTAGTGTAGGAGCTGTTCATTTAGATTTATTTTCGAGGTGATTCTTGGTTTCATTTGATATTCTTTAACCATTTGTGCTTTCTGTTGTTTGAAAACTGTTTCTTCCATGGTTAGCTTACAATGTACATCCATTTTGTTGCCATTCTTTTGCTCTCTTGAGCCTTTCTGGTAAATTTATTCTGCTCATGATTCATCGTTAAAAGTTGACCAAGCTTGAAAACAAAGAACAAAATCAGGGAATCAGAATTCAATGACAGACAATTTAATCATCATTTTAATTTATGTCATCAAGAATATAAATTTATTTCAAAAGCAAATTCAATATACAGAAGTGGCTTAAAAATTGCCATAAAAATGTGATCTTCGTTTCGAACTCAGTAATCCTAACATCTGTATACAAAACTCTCAACGCCATTAGAGATACGCAATAAATTAAGAGGAAAAAAAGCTCAAAACTGCCTCAAAGCCTGAGTTACAAATTAGTTCTTCTAATCTTTTCGATTTTAAGAAATGAATCAATGATCTCATCACATGCCAACTGTTTATTTGATGAATCATCTACTACATTCTCCATCTTCCTTGTCTTCGATTTTTCAACAGCCTCTGGAGTATCGAGTCCACTTGCTAGATGGAAACTATTATTCTCTTGGCTCTCCTCTATATTGGATGGTAACAATTCGGTCTTCCATTTGATGCCAACAGCCTCTGCTTGATCTGCAAACAACACTTTTGAGACAGGTGATGCACAGATCTTTTTGTAAGTTTCATAAGTAGCAGCACGGGTATTTCCACCTCCCAAAAGTTGTGAAAGAGGATGCAAAACGGAAATTGCATCATTACTTTGCTCTAGGGTTTCCTTCAAAATCAGAAAGTCTGAGACCAACTCTTCCCTGCTGAACTGAACAAACACTGCAGTTTGATCCAGACGGTATATAGAAATAACAGAGGTAGGGCCAAGGGTTTTGCAGATGCATTCTCTTATCGCACTTGGTTTCAGTTGTGATGGGAATCCCCAGATTAAAACAATGTTCTCAAATAAAATCTTTGGAAACCGCTTTCTGATGATATTGGAGCCCAACAACTCTCCAGTCCAGTTACCAGTCCTTAGGTCAATAATGTCTCCATTAATCCAACTCAGGTATAGAAGGTTCATGTGCTTCTGAAGCTTTTCATGCTGGTTCAGAGTTTCAGAAGGCGAATGAAGTTGAAAATCAATGCCTAGATGACTGCAAGCCTGGGCAAACACACAGCCTGTCATAAAAGCATCATAGCCAGCTTCGTGTTTGGCTCCAGAGTTCCAATTAGGGGACCTGCCAGTTAAATTAACTTAGTTTTAGCATAAAAGGACCTCCAAGTGGCTCCTAAACTTGAGGAGGCAGCAAAAGTAGCATTACTGACCCATTATTAATGCTAACAGCCATTACAAAGTGTGCATGTTTAGTTCA
Organism: Adansonia grandidieri; assembly: GCA_038382065.1. NCBI lineage: Eukaryota > Viridiplantae > Streptophyta > Magnoliopsida > Malvales > Malvaceae > Adansonia > Adansonia grandidieri. The sequence goes on along the minus strand of JBBYHK010000001.1, from coordinate 11,282,769 downwards.
TTAGTCTGAGGGGATGATACAGGGTAATAAGATCTCTCCAGTAACTATGCAATAGTGAGCTAACATTAAGTTATATAATTCAGATAGCAAAACTAGGCATAATTTGAGAGGGGAGAGAAAAGGGAAGGATAGAAAGGGAAGTTGCAGCAATTATGATAATATAAATCAAGGGCTTTTAGCTGATCCATTTTAGAGAGAGTTTGGAAAGGGTAGGCAAACCTCATTTCATCCACATGGACCTCAACCTTAACACATGGCTCAGAAGACAGAATGTTACGTTTAAACCCATGAGCAATTTCTGGGCATAATAACGAAAATGCTGAGGATAACGATGTGCTAGATTTCTTCATCCGTCGTTGTAATGTGTAGTCAGCGTTCAATAGTATTTTGGTGTCAATGATATTTGGGAAGTACTTGTTAATGCAGGAGACAAATTCTTCAGCAGTCGAAGGAAGAGGACCTAGGAATTTGCTGTGTATGTGAGCAATATCTGTAGCAAAATAAAAGCACTTCAGTAATCTATTTAACTATTATGAGATCTTCATCTAACTAGAGACTAGTATGCATACCCAGGATGCAATTGTGGCCAACAATCAACTTATTTTCTGAGGAAAGGAGGTCAATCACATGACGAAACCCTACTGCAGCATTGATCTTCATTTCTGCCCTCCTCTGATGCTCATTCTTCACCTCCTCCTACATAAAACCACAGCAGAGGAGAAGAGTCATCACAACATGCAAATGAAGCCACACCAAATGAAGCCTCAGTATCTAATTGCAGCACCATCAGGTTTGAGCATAATATACACATCATACCAACATCCATGCCTTGAAATTCTATGTTTTACTTCTTTTTTTTTTTTTCATTTACTTATGATACATAATGTTAAGAAAGCATTGCCTGGCCAAATACAGAACCATTCTACCTCTGGAAGAAAACAGACAGAATAGAATCTACAATTCTACTTTTAAGAAATTTCTTTAACATGAACATAGGAAACAGTGGAAGCTCATTATCTAACATGGAACTAATTGACAGATCTTCCTCACAGATGTGAGAGGTCTTACCAGAAGTCTGTCCTTATCACTCTCCGAATCTGTATAAACCACTAATTCTTCCGAAGAACTTTCACCATTAAAATGGACATAAGCAAGATCTTTGAAATGCTTCCTTGTGACCTGCAGGGATTCAGTTTCCTAGATAAAATCTTATGTCCTCAGTAAAGACAGGAAAAAGCCATTGAAAAGACAATTCTTGTTAACACTATATATTGCTGATACAAGAACAAATTGGCCTTCAAGAATCATTCCAAGTGAAATTCACAATGAAGACGCTACACATAGGAGATCAAATAAAATCAATAGACATTAAAAATAATCTTAGAGAGAGAGATTTAAAATACCATTCGAATCAGACTAAGTTGATTAGAAGTGAATCCATTCAAACTCAGAGCAGGACGCATCTTGAAGAAAACTGTTTGAAATTGTTGATTTTTGTCATTTGAAGTCCCTTGACGTTGAGGCCCTCCAATCCTATTCTGTAACAACTCATCACGCCATTCACTCAATCTTTTCTTCATTCTTTCAGTGAAGAGAACATCCGCTACTCGGACCAACGGTAAGTCCATAGTGTCTCTTAAATAATGTGACAGATTTGTTAACTGATCTCCATTAAGTGATTTTAATCTTTTTCGAGCTTCATTTTCATGTCTTCTGGATAAGTAAGATACACCTGAGATGTGAATTCTCAAAGTAAGGGCGACTCCGAAAGCACGGTCTCAGAAACTGTGCCTCAAGCACTAAAGGCAGCAATGAAGAATTGGGACGTGAAAGATAAAAAAAAGTACCTTCACGTATGCAAGCGTTGAAATCAAACTGGTATTTAGCCAAAAAATCCATTGATGTAGTCTGGCAGAGGAATTCATAAGAGGTCCTGTCAAGTGGAATCTCTTGACGAGGAAATACAAAGAAATTGTGTCTGTCATGGATATTACACGGTCAAATTCATTAACAATAAACATCATTCAAAGATTAAAATTTTCATATGAAAGGGGAAACAATACAATGATCCTACTTCCACTCATAGCAATTATACTGAATTTACACCACAGTCCTTTCTTTTTGTTAACATAGCCCACTGCCATACCTCTTTTCTCTAAAAAGGGCTCAAATTGGCTTTGTTTTTTTTACTCTCTTAATTGATCATCAATCAAACACTAAAAACAGCTCAAACTAAGCTAAATTCAGCCATCAAAAACCCTTTTTTTTTTTTTCTCTCAAATGAACAAGAAATGACCCTTATTTTCACGATTAAATGGCATTAACAACAAGGTATAACAAAAACTTTGTAAGGAAAAAAAAAATTCCCAATGGCAACTTTCGTAACAAATATTAAATGTTTGTTCAAATGAGGAAGAAGAGGAAACTAACGGGTGAGCAATAAACGATTGCTTAAGTGAATCCCAACGAAAAGGGCAAACGCCGAACTGAAGTACAGCGAATTTCTCGGCGGAATCTTTGACTTTAAGATAGCGAATATCAAACCGGTCAAATTCGAAAGATTCCCGCCACGGCGCGCTAGTTATCCCCGTCATTTCCATGTCGATGGCCACGAAATCGGCTGCTCGAACGTGCGAACGGAGTTCAACGAGGGCCGAGTCAAAGTTGGATCGTGTCACGTGCTTTAGCGGGAACGTCGGGGAAGGGTTGGAGGAAAAGGCGCGTGAAAACGCAAGTGAGAGGATTAAGGCCCTCTTGGGCCAGTGTTTTGTGGTGTTCATGAGAGCATGGCGGTGGCAGCAGCGTAGACGGCTGGGGTGGTGGTGCTGCCCGGGGGTTTTAGAAGGGGATAATATTAATATGATGAGATATGGTTTTGGGTTTCTGGGCTATCGGGGCCTTGGGGTTTAAGACACAGCCCCTAAAAGGCAAAGCAACTATCAACGATGTCGTTTTGTGTGTATTTGCGTTGTTTTTTTTTTTTTTTTTTCCCTCCCCAAATTTTTGGGATTTCCCCTAATAATTTTAAGCAAAAACGCTTTAAAATAAATCGATTTATGTAGTTCTAAAATAAAAGTTATATTTTCTTTGTTTAAAGAAAACAATGCAAACAACTTAATACATCTTAAAAGAAAAAAAGACTAATAAAGAAAGAAAGAATCAATATTTCATAAGAGTGTATATTAGTGCTTAATTATCTTTTCCCAGCGTCCATCATACCTTTGCACAAATGAAAAATAAATATTATTATATTGTATCTTGCCGACATCCTCAAGCAGCTCCCATTGTCATTACCACCAGACTGCAGTCCTTAGATTGTCTGGTTATTAAGCTGTATCTTGAAGCAATATATCAAGTTATAATGCATAGCTATGTTTTCCTTCTTAAGGGCCTCCCATAAATCATGCTGAAGCATTTGTTAAAATCTTTATCAGCATCTTGTACTTCCAGGGCAATTTCATCAAAAGTAGAGTTGATTTGATGATGCAGTCAGGATGAGCTCTTCACTGTAGTGGCTCCGTATTACAGAGGGAACTCCGGCATGCAGTGAGCTCCTTCTGTAGACCATCAAGGGTTGCTGTACTTAAATTTCTTCAATCTTCACAAAGTCCGAACAAGACGAGCTGCAAAGGCTCCATCTAGCGAATGTTTTACGGGATCAGAGAGATAGAAGCCTTGCTTTGTAACAAAATTGGATGGTACAAATCTATCCACAGCATCTATTCTGAATTCCTGAGAAGGAAAATTAACAAATAAATAACTAATAACTAAAACTCCAGTGCAAATTAATTAATGAACATGCTTTCTTGAAAACAACAATCGAGTCAGAGCAAATTTTATGTTTAAAGATCTGAAAACTGTAAAGCGCTCTCTATCAGCGCAGAGGTTCAGGAAAAATGCCATTGCTCTTACAGGATGCCTGACAAGAAATGCATCCACCCGGTCTACGTTCTCTTCAGGGTCAATGGAGCAGGTACTGTATATTAATACTCCTCCTGAGTTCACCAATCTATAAATTCCGAACAAATGTTGTAAGGGTAAAAAGTTGGAATGATACATTTCAATGAAAGAGTAAGACCCTAGGTATAAAGGAGAATACAGATCTCACGTGGAAGCTGCATCAAGGAGCTCATCCTGCAGATTCTTAAGTTGTTCCAAATCTTCTAATCTTCTATTCCAACGCAAATCTGCTCTCTTTGAAATAGTAAAAGAAAGAAAAAGCGTGGTTAGATATAGCTTAACTACCGAAAAATAGAAAAGTACGTAACTCAGAAGAGTTGAGAGCAGAGTCAGAAGAAAATGTTAAAAATTGTTAAAAGCTTCCTACGAGTGAACTTTAAGCTAGATGGTCATATCAAGTTACCTTGGAGAGAACACCAAGTCCAGAACAAGGAGCATCCAACAAAACTTTATCAGATTTCAAAGGACTATTGTCCTACAAATTTAGAATAGGGATATATGTAAGAACTTTCTTTTTACTTGAGATTTTAAGCTTTTAAGAGTGCAAGAAATTACAGCAAAAGTACGAAGATCAGCATGGATTGTGGCAACAACACCATCAACTTTTTGCACCTTGGCTGTCTCTCTAAGGATTCTCAAACGGCCTTTGTTTATGTCAATTGCGTGTACTTTGCCTAATAATCAAATGAAGTGTCACATCATTGTTTTTTCAGCAAATTGCTAGCTCAGTATTCCAATACCAACAATATGGATAAGCTTTTGCATCATTTTATTATAAGAAATTATATAATCAAATTAACATGGACAAAGTTTAGGCCACCTAAATGCAGATTGCACTTCTTGCTATTAACTTAAACATTCTGGCGGACCAGAAGGCAAATTCAAGGTGGAAGATCTCATTTTTATTGACTGTGCATATATACAAGTGAAAAACAGGAATTCATAAAAGGAAAATGAAAAATTTCGATGCCTGGAAATGACTACTAAGCAAGTTTAAACTACAAAGAAGTTCTTAAGTCCCCTTTAAAAGAAACCTGCAATCGCATGAAGTTGGCTCGTATACCTTTACCCCTCAAACGAGATGCCATGTAAAGAGCCTTTCCTCCAGGAGCAGCACAACAGTCGATGATGTCCTCACCAGGTTGAGGATCCACAACAGAAACTACTAAACCTGCAATGAAGTTGTCATATAATTCAAAGGAAAAGTTAATGAAGTCCAAATTAAGTCCAGAAGAATTGGAAAGGGAAACACATTGTCAATCGATCAAGCAATGAAAAGTGCTTCACCAGCATTCAGTTTTGTAGGGACATATAACTACCTCAAGGCAACTTTACATACTGTAATGCTATTATAATATATCGATACTTTGATTACATATCTTTAACTATTTTCTGCCCAAAAAAAGTGAACTATACCTGCACTTTCATCCTGGACAGAACAAAGACCTTCTTTCAGCAACCCCGCTCGTATGACTTTCTGAAAAGGGATAAGTAGGCAATGAAGATTCTGTACCCTGAGCAGTAATTTTAGTTTCAAGATGGTCATGACTATTGGTAGCCTATAGATGCAACACAAAGTGCCTTTCTGGTAGGGAACACTGTCATTTGCTCTCAGAAAGAAAAAGTGCGTGTGATGTGCCAATAGGAATGCCAATACAACAAATTTCAACTTATAACACATTTAGTGGCCACAACATATAGGCTCCAAAGTGGCACCCATGTGGTGTGTGACCATTGAGCTCCTGTTGGATAAAAATCATAAATCAAAGGCCTACCTGCAAACCAATTTTTACACGGACAAAATCATCCAAATGCAGAGAAACCTCATGTGGGACCTGCAGTCAGGAATGGAAAATTAATAGCAAGTATAGGAGCAAGTTATAACAGTTAAAATACTCTGTGCATATATAAGCTTGAGAAAAAAAATGTAGGGGTGGAGTCGAAGGAAGAATCCAATAATAAAAGTGAAGTACTTTAGTATTCAGGGGAAAGACAACCTTTAATGCAATATTTTTGTCAGAAGCAATAGTATCATTTATGTATGCGAGCATAACGACAAATAATTTAAAGGCAACTAGTAAAGCAAAGAAAACAGTAATCAAGTACCTTCAAGGAATTAAGTTGCATCACAAGATCATCTCTAGTAATTCCCTTCGCAGAGTTTGCCCTGATATTAGTATCAAAAGAGTTACTCTTGGATTCAATATAAGAGAATACAGTATTTAGAGGAAAGCAAAATGTGGCCAAAAACCTTAAGCTGTAACTGGGATCACTATTGTTCCACGTCATCAGTTGAATTGCTTCTTCTTGTCCAAGATTCTTTGTCCATCGTCTTACCATCCACTAGAAAAAATATATAAATAGGCAGGATAAAAGTTAGCACTAAGGATATGATATGACAAAGAGAGAAAAATTATGAACTTTACAAACTGATGAACAACCACAGATCAAGTTGGCAGTCAGGATTATGAAACTGCCATCCTACATTCATATAAACATTTCTAGAAGAACTACAAGCAGAGCTTTAAAATCACAAATCCACAGACTTACAACAGGATGAGAATAAAGAGTAGCAAGGGTACGTGCTTGAGCACGATCATCACCTTCCAATTTGGGTAGAGGAAGGGAGTTATTTTCCTGCAAAGACCAAGTGAGGAAGACATAAAAACTTGATGATAGCTCATTGTTTCAATCACATAAACAGAAAGTTGCAAACCTTAACCAAAATTAACTTCCGGAGAATCCCATTGACCATGTTACCAGCACCAGGTCGAAGAGCAACCTTTGCAAGTTTTACATTCTGCACTTATACATAACAAGGTTGACAAGAAAAAAAAAATGATTTTAGGCCAGAATCTTATCTCAGGTCAGATCTAAGTAGGCATATATTATCACATATAGAGCCTCCAGAATTAAAATATATATATATATATATATATGTTGATGGTTTCTACGTGCAAGATCTTCAAGTTAGAAAGAAGAAAGAAACATGGAATCCTCACAAAAAATTGAACAGATTTTACCTCATCTACAACAGCATATGGCGGCATATTAAGCTTGACAATCTCATAGAAACCAACTCGGAGAATCTAGAAGCATAGACGAGAAACATAAAAATTCATGTTCCAACACTCCAACTTGAATCGGCTTTTTTTTGCACGTAATATCAGCAAGTCATTCAGAGGGGAAATGGATAAACTAGTGGATTGTCAGCACAAATTAACAATCAATAAAAGCCACTCCAAGGCTAGTTGATGCTTCCGCATTGAATTTGCCATTTGTATACTTAATAATGCCACCAATGACCAACGTAATAACTGCATATTTGACAATGCAGTACTATGAACAGAGCCATACAGAATGTGTCAAGAAAAAAATACCTGTAAGAGAAGTGGTTCCATGCTTCTAAACATACTTTCATCATGGCATAGTGATCCAATTAAATGATCAAGATATCTCCTCCAGCGAATGGTACCACCAACAATATCTGTAACCTATGACAATCCAAAGATAACGCCATTTATATGAGTTATTTAAATTAATCTAAGAATCCTTAAACAAAGCATCTCTAAACTTCATTACAAATGGGGAAACCATGTTATACTAGTTTAAACTTAATGATAAGATAGATATAAAATACTCTTAAAAATCTCTTGATGACTGCCAAGATTAACATTGCACTAAAATAATATCATAAGCACATGAAAGAAAAGAAAGGGAAAAGAAGGATGACCAATCTAAGATCTCGATCATCTAAATCACGGGTACGAAAACCAAGGGTTCTTTCCACATATCCCATCTCATTATCACCAGAACCCTTTCCCTTCTCATTTAAAAGGTCAGCAAATGCACCACCAAGCTGAATTCTCATCAACCTCACAGCAGATACTGCATAGACCATAAAAAAATCCAAGTAAGAAAATCAACAATATATTTCAATCATTCATGATAGTAAATACTCTTGCCTCTTAAGACCAATTGTTATATATATATAGTACAGCCTTGACTTTATATTTAATTCTCAAAATAAAAAGAGTAAGAGACGGTGTTTTAATGGGAAAATACCACATCTATGCTAGTAGAATCAAATGTTAAAAGGGCGTGAAGAGAGTAATGCATGCCATTGTAACTAAAATTTCAACCATTCTTTACACCACCTTAAAATTTGACAACAGAAAATGAATTACATAAGAAACTAGAAAAAGCTGAAATTACCAGCTCTATGAGGAGAAACCTCCAAATTCAACTTCTGGATTTTGTGTGAGGGACTTAGAAGACCTGAATTGTCAGATAATCAAAACGCAACCTGAGACTAAACCCCAATATATATATATATATATATATATATTCACACTGATATAGATGTAAAATAAATCATTTTACATCAGCTAAAGCTGCAGCTAAACATTCTGCAAAAAGGACTGAAAAAGTTGAATTCCAAATATAGCTTGCCTAAATTAAAAGTTGGGTGCTTTCAGTCTTTCTTATTTATTTTTGGGTCTTAAAAAACTTTCACTCTTCTTACAATTCCTGGGATGAAACAGCTATGAGCTACCTTTTTTAGCTGTAGAAATGGATGTGTTATACTTGTTACTTGTAAGTTTCAAAGGCTTGGAGGAAACTTTCTGAGTGTCTGAAGAAAGAAATACATGAAGAGACAGCAGGTGTGCCATTGACGTTCTGGATTCTCGTAGAAACGCAACCAGGGCGACCCAAAGCTCCTTTGTTTTGTTCACTTTGGTTGTTTTTCGGATAACAGAGGCAAAAAAAGGAGAAAAACCGTCCAGTCACAGGTGCCAGTGCCGCTCCTTGATATGCTACAGTGAGAACTGGTCCGAAGCTCCCAAGTGTGGACGGGCTTGGACTGGGATGGGTCAGGTTTTTCTTTTTTTTTTTTTTTTCAAAGCTTAACCTAGCCATAACATTGGGCCTAATTTAATCCTAAGGTTCTGATCCTAAAGAGGTGGCAATTAACCAGGACTTATACCTGCCCAACAGGCTTAGATAAATGGACTATGAATAAATTATCTAGTACAATAATAACTTAGCTAAGTGGACATCATATATTAGATTATCAAAAACAAAAAGATTCAATTTCATTTTTTTTCCATAGAAAACGCTTTTGACCGTAGACAATCCATTGTGAGGTGGGACCATCACTCCGTCTTTTTGTCTCAAGGAACCAGGGGATGGCAATGAGTAGAATAAGAGTCGAAAGGGGTCGTTCATCCTTTTAAGAAGGAATGGTGAAGATTGCTTGGCATGAATGATGGCATCGGAACCAGTTCAGTCAAGATAAATTGCCAGTTTTTTCTTGCTTTGGTGATCAGCATTCAGCAGGCATGTTTGGGAGAGGTAATCTACCCCTATGGCGTTCCCAAGATTTTATCGTCTGTCCGCAGATGCTGTGCCACTACCATATCTTTCTTCAGCTTCTTATCTATTTTTACTTTTGACCTTTCGAGTGTCCAACTTTCCATGTCATTATCAGATTGTATTTGAAGTTCTAAATAGGTAGCAGCCATGAAAGTTGATCTCTATTTGATCACATAGAGATTATTCATTATTGTTCTTATCAGATTTAGATAAGTGGCAACTAATATATCCTTAGAACTTCTTTCCTGATAAAATTAACAGAAATGGCCGCATAGGTTGGAATATTCTTGCATGCAGGTGAGGTGAGTCCATTTATGGGTAAAATAAACACATGTTTTGAAGGTAGCCTGATCTGCTGTGAAGTGTAAAATGAGCAGCAAGCACCCCCATTTTACACTTAAGATGTAGCAGCTCAAAGCAATGGAGTTGAGGTTTGAGTCTTCGAGTTGGGCTACTCCGACAGACAAAGTCCAACTATACTTTAGAAAGATTAGAGCCTAAAACAAGAAACCAATAAACACCAAAGGCTCAATTGCTATGAATGCATGTCTTATTATTACGGTTATATATTGAATCAAGATTCAAGTATGAACTAGACCTGAAGAAAGGAATAATCTTTGCTTTGTTTGCTGTCCTTTTCTTGTACCTTTTTCAACTATGAAAGGCGAAAGATGTATTAATTTTTAAGGAATATGCTTCCCTAAAGTAACAAGAAACTGGTTACTATTGGATTGATTAAAAAAGTTCTACTACAGATTTTTTATAGGCAATTAGATTATCTTATTGAGCTCGATTTTGGTACATTAATAGTTCATAAAGAAATAATTTTTTTTTATAACTTTCTTTCTTTTTATTCATTCTCTGCCTTTCAAAATTTTGTGAGCCCCAAACTCCATCTTTTCCTATCTGATTCAATTACAGTGTAAGAATTTAGCATAGTTCTCACAGCTTGGGACCAGCGTTTTGTTGGGATATATTATGCTTTCACAAAGACAGGCACATAAGATAAATATAAAGATATGGTAAAATTTATACTCCAAAGTTTTCAACTTTCCTACTGTAATTCTTTCAAATTTTAACTTTGGGCATGAGACACTATGGCTATTGGGCCTTTCTCTCTTTGACAACTTTGTCTTTTGATGACCTTTTTAGTCATTTTCCATGCATAAAAAATAAAGCCAATCCTTTGCATCAAACAAATATAAAAGAGAATAAAAATAAAAAATATGCCCATTTTTTTAATTATTTGATATATTATGTTCATAAGCATGAACATTTTTTTTGTATAGAATAGTATTTGGGGTTTCTAATATTTAAAGGAATAAAGTTGAATTTTGACTAAAATAATATTTGAGTCAAACTTTCCTAAGCATTTAACTTCTTTACTAAGCTTTCCGAAGAAGCACATGGCCGATCTTCCTTGCCCTTGTTGCCATGAGGACCCCCAAGAGATTGTCCCTTTTAACCTTTTTATTTTTTTTTATTTTTTTTATTCTTATAAGCATTGTTGCCGTAGAAAACATTGGTTAGAAAAAAATTGAATTGAAAAGAATATATTTCAAAAGTGTGGTAAAAAAATATAATTTAAAAATTTTTAAGTGTTTGGTATCATTAGAAAATAGTATTTTAAAAAGTTAAAAATGTTAAAAAAATATATCTAAAATAATAAAAGTTTAAAAATATAAAAATAATAAAATCATTTCATTCAAAAGTTAATTTTCAAATAGTAAAAGCTCTATTTTCTGCTTTTTAATTTGGGTTATCAAACTATAACTTTAAACGCAAAAGTAAAAAAAATTTATTTGTTTAGTACATTCATTTACTGTGACAAGTAACTTTTGACATCAAAAATTATGCCAACAATAATATTAAACGGAACTTTAGTGAAATTAACAGTTCCTTATTTTTCACCTAGCAATATATGAATATTTTTAATTTTATGCTTAAAAAAGAAAAATCGAAAACCAACTATAAATAAATAATAGTTAGATTTAATAATTTTAGATAAAATATAAATATATTATATAAAAGTAATTAAACATGAAATGATATAAAAATAATATGAATATACACGGATGCATGAATATGTTAAAATATAAATAAAATAAATTATTAATGTATCAAATTTTTTATAAAATTAATACCTTCAATGTTATTATAATAAAAAAAAATGAATATGATACGAATAGGTAAGTTATTAAATGTAATAATAAAAATATAATTAATCGGTTAATCTCAAAGTTGTCAAAGAGAGAGAAATAGTTTCTTAAGAGTAATTATTAAAGAAAATCTTGAAATTAAAAAACTTAAATAAATTAACAAAATGAAATATAAAATTTTATTAAGGTAATGTAATAATTCATTGTTTTTTTTCCCTTTGTAATGGCATTTTGCCATAATATTTTGAGACGAAGTCAAATTTAATTTTTTTTTTGGGAAAAAAATTGACAAATAAGTAAGATAAATAAATAAAAAACATTTTGCTTTTTATTTTTCTTCCAGCAATATCATATATTTCCATATCTATTTATTTATTTTTTATAATTTTTCTCTTTTGACTATAAATATTTACAAGACACTCTTTCTGTAGCTTCTTCAGTTAATACAATTTCTTCTCCGCTACTCCTCTTTCTCTCTCTTTCTTTGATCTCATCAAAACCCTAATTTTCGATCGCAAAATCCCAACGTTTTCCACAAATTCACTTCTAATATCCAATCCCACTTTTTACTCCCGATTTTAGGATTCTTCTTTGATCCTCATATTTTAACAGACGGAGCCCTAACTCTTTAATTTAATTTCTAATTTTTTAGAACTCTTCGATCAATTCTCGGTTGCTTTGAGAATTGATCGATTCTCAAAATCTTTATTCTCTGAGATGTTCTGTTTTTGCTCAAGATGAAGCTCAAGCGGAGGAGGTATTTAGAAGTGGTAAGTAAAGGATTATTAATTTTTTCAGTTCAGATTTATCCTTTTTTCTTGGTGCTTTTGGTATTAATTATTTGCTTTTTGATACTTTTTGGGTTTCATTTAAGCTGTTAAAATGCTTTGAAGTTTGAATTTTTATCTGTTTATTGATCAACATTAAAGATTATAATTTATATATATGTTCAAGTTTTGATTGGTTGGAGCTCGTTACTAGTGGCAGATGTTTTGATTTTTTTTTTTTTAAATTTTTCTTCTCACTCTTTGTAATAACAGTCCACTTGAGGTAGCAGTGGAATTGTTCATATATATTTCTACTTTATTTATTTTTTAATACCGTAATTGTTTTCTAATCTCTATTGATACCTTGTAATTTAGGTATTTATAAATAATGATCAATTTGATTGATTCGCTAGGAAATATAGGAAGTGAGAGGAGCTTAAATATTTACTTTGAACTTTAAATGGTAAGAGCCTATAACGTGATTAGGGGTTTGAAGTAAATTTCCAGTTTGAAAAACCAAATAAAATTATGGCATCAAATAAATAACTAAGTCAACATAAAATTGACCTTTCATTTTTCTACATTTTATCAGTGACATGGTCAGGCATTGTTGCTTGTATTATGAATGCGGTGTCATTTTAGTAATTTAGAGCTATGCTACTCGGACTTTGGTGTGAGTGTTGGATAAGGATATGTGTCTGATAGGAGTATGTTCAATTTTTTCTAAATTTTTCCATATATTTGGAGGGTCATATCCCCATTGCCACTTTCGAATATGTGTCGGACACGGGGCTGTTCAAGAAAAATAAAGAGTCGGAGCAACATAGATTTGAAGAGTATGAGTATGTTGCATTTGTTGCAACTTGCAATATATTTGTCTGTTGTTTGCAAAAAGCCAGGAGATATCTGTAAGTCCTGGGTTAAGCAGAGGCTCTTTTATTCACATTTTGATTGTATAAGTTATGGCTACTTGGCTAAGAGGATTGATTGTTGAAATGTGAGCAAAATAATTTTACTGGAAATGGTTTTATGAGAGGCTTGAGATTATATGTTTAGGGAGCTATGGAACCAAATTTTGGTTCCTTTTGTGTTATGCTTATTTCTTTCCCTTCTAGAAAGCAATTACTAATTTTCAGGCTGTTGAGTATTGGTATGGGTGTATTTTTCTAATTACTCTCTATCTTTTTCTGTCTCTTCAGTCCCTTCTGATTTTCTAATTCTGCCTTCGGTTTATGTTGGTAGGATATGAATATCCAGGAATATATTGATGCCTATAGCTAAAGTAACTGTTTTTCTTTTTGATTTGTTTCAGCCTCCCAAAATCAGATCCTTCATCAATAGTGTCACTTCTGTGCCGCTCGAAAATATTGAGGGACCCCTAAAAGATTTTGCTTGGGAGTTTGATAAAGTGCACCTTTAACCTTTATCTGAGAAAATGTTTTAGTATCTGTAAGGCAGTTATTTACACTTTGTTGTTATTGATGCAGGGAGATTTTCATCATTGGGTTGAACTTTTTAACCATTTTGATACATTTTTCGAGAAGCATATAAAATCAAGAAAAGATTTGCAGGTTGAGGATAATTTTTTTGGGTCAGATCCTCCTTTCCCCAGGGAAGCAGTTCTTCAAATTCTCCGTGTTATAAGAATAGTCTTGGAAAACTGCACAAATAAGCATTTTTATAGCTCTTATGAGGTAGTTTTTGGTGTTAGAAATCCTGTGCTCTTGCATTATATACTGCACTTACCCTTCTTTTGGAAAAATATTTTAATAAATCTACAAGCTAATGCTTTACAATCTTGGTATGTTTTTGCATTTCTTTTCAAGTCAGATCAGACACTATTAATTACTTTGAGGCAATTAATGTGAGAAATATTTTCAGTTCTTTCCCCATTTCTTCCTAATTTTCCTGTTTTTGGTTGCTTGTGGTTTGCAGCAGCATCTTTCATCCTTGCTTGCATCTACTGATGCTGATATTGTTGAGGCTAGCTTGCAAACTTTAGCTGCTTTCTTGAAGAAAACAATTGGAAAGTACTCGATCAGAGATGTGTCTCTGAGTTCCAAGTTATTTGCGCTTGCACAAGGTTGGGGGGGAAAAGAAGAGGGTCTAGGATTGATTGCATGTGCTGTACAGAATGAATGCGATACAATTGCATACGATCTTGGCTGTACTCTCCATTTTGAGTTCTATGCATCAAATGAGGTCTCTGCCTCTGAGCAGTCAACCCGAGGTTTACAAATTATTCATTTACCTAACATCAACACTCATCCCGAGACTGATTTGGAACTCTTAAATAAATTAGTTGGTGAGTACAAGGTACCAACCAATTTAAGATTTTCTTTATTGTCAAGATTGCGATTTGCGAGGGCTTTTGGCTCTTTAACATCTCGGCAGCAGTATACGTGTATTCGCTTGTATGCCTTTATTGTTTTTGTTCAAGCTAGCAGTGATGCTGATGACCTAGTTTCTTTCTTCAATAACGAGCCTGAGTTTGTCAACGAATTAGTTACTTTGCTGAGTTATGAAGATGCTGTTTCTGAGAAAATTCGAATTTTATGTCTGCTATCTTTGGTTGCTCTTTGTCAAGACCGATCCCGCCAACCAACTATATTGACTGCTGTCACATCTGGTGGACACCGTGGCATTTTGTCCAGCCTGATGCAGAAAGTCATTGATTCTGTTATTAGCAATACCTCAAAGTGGTCTGTTGTGTTTGCTGAGGCGCTGCTCTCTCTTGTCACTGCTTTGGTTTCATCATCATCTGGTTGCTCGGCTATGCGTGAAGCAGGGTTTATACCTACTCTTCTACCTCTACTTAAAGATACTGAGCCTCAGCATCTGCATTTGGTTACCACTGCTGTCAATGTTTTGGAAGCCTTCATGGACTATAGTAATCCTGCAGCTGTGTTGTTCAGAGACTTGGGTGGTTTAGACGATACAATCTCTCGCTTAAAACTTGAAGTTTCTCATGTGGAAAACAGTCCGAAGCAACTAGTTGAAGATCGTGATTGTAGCGGGAGGAGTTCGCAAGTAGTTGCAAGTGCTTCAACTGAGCTTGACGACATGCGACCTTTGTATTCCGAAGCATTAGTTTCCTATCATCGGCGGCTACTAATGAAAGCTTTATTACGTGCTATATCCCTTGGAACGTATGCCCCTGGAAACACTGCTCGTGTTTATGGATCCGAGGAGAGTTTGTTGCCACAATGCTTGTGTATCATATTTAGACGAGCAAAAGATTTCGGTGGGGGAGTATTTGCACTTGCAGCAACTGTCATGAGTGATCTAATTCACAAGGATCCTACCTGCTTTCCTGTATTAGATGCTGCTGGTCTTCCATCTGCCTTCCTAGACGCTATAATGGATGGTGTTCTTTGCTCTGCAGAAGCCATAACATGCATACCTCAGTGTTTGGATGCCTTCTGTCTTAATACTAATGGTCTTGCAGCTGTGAAAGATCGCAATACTTTGAGGTGCTTTGTCAAGATATTTACTTCTAGAACATATTTGCGATCTCTTACAGGAGATACTCCTGGTTCTTTGTCAAGTGGCTTGGATGAACTTATGCGTCACGCTTCATCATTGCGTGCTTCTGGAGTGGATATGTTGATTGAGATCTTGAATGTTATACTGAGAATTGGATCTGGGGTTGACACTTCTTTTGCTGCTGAATCTTCTGTCGCTGTTCCCATGGAAACTGACGCTGAAGAGAGGAGTTTGATTCAGCCAGATGACAGGGAATCTTCAAGGATGGAGAGTTCAGAGCAGACGACTGAGCCATCTTCTGATACTTCTTTAATGAATATTGAATTGTTTCTTCCTGATTGTATCAGCAATGTGGGCCGTCTTCTTGAAACCATTCTTCAGAATGCTGATATATGCCGTTTGTTTGTTGAAAAGAAAGGGATTGATGCTGTCCTACAGTTGTTTACCATGCCTTTAATGCCTCTTTCAGTATCAGTTGGACAGAGCATTTCTGTTGCCTTCAAGAACTTTTCATTTCAGCATTCAGCATCTTTGGCTCGGGCAGTTTGTTCATTCTTGAGAGAACAACTTAAGTCAACAAATGAGCTGTTATACTCTATTGGAGGAACTCACCTAGCCACTGTTGAAACTGGAAACCAGACTAAGGTTTTGAGATCTCTTTCTAGTCTTGAAGGTATATTGTATCTTTCCAATTTCCTTTTGAAGGGCACTACCACTGTTGTCTCTGAGTTGAGCGGTGTAGATGCTGATGTATTGAAAGATCTTGGGAGGGCATACAGGGAAATAGTATGGCAAATTTCTTTGTCTAATGGTTCCATGGCTGATGAAAAGCGGAAAGCTGATCAAGAAAGTGAGAGTACAGATACAGGTCCCTCAAATGCTGCTGCTGGAAGGGAAAGTGATGATGATGCTAGTGTCCCAGGTGTGAGATACATGAACTCAGTTTCCATTAGGAGTGGTTCTCAGTTTTTGGGGAGTGCAGAACGAGAGTTTATGTCACTTGTTCGTTCCGGTGAAAGTTTGCATCGTCGTAGTCGACATGGTTTGTCCCGTTTAAGGGGTGGAAGGAATGGTCGATACCTGAATGCTTTAAGTACTGATTCTGAGGCTTCTCACAATTTACCAGAAACATCAGGTCTCCAGGATTTGAAAACGAAAAGTCCTGACCTTCTTGTTATAGAAATTCTTAACAAGCTTGCTTTCACATTACGGTCCTTTTTCACAGCTCTTGTTAAGGGGTTTACCTCACCATACCGTCGTAGAGCAGATGCTGGATCATTAAGTTCGGCTTCAAAGATTCTTGGTATGGCCCTGGCTAAAATATTTCTTGAGGCGCTTGGTTTCTCTGGTTATTCTTCATCTTCTGGACTTGATATGATACTGTCAGTCAAGTGTCGATACCTTGGAAAAGTTGTTGATGACATGGGAGCACTGACATTTGACAGCAGGCGGCGGACATGTTATACAGGAATGGTTAATAATTTTTATGTCCATGGAACCTTTAAGGAGCTACTTACCACCTTTGAAGCTACTAGTCAGTTATTGTGGACGTTACCGTACTCTATCTCTACACCAGGTATTGAACATGAAAAGGCAGGTGAAGCAAATAAATTTACCCATGGTACATGGCTTCTTGATACACTACAAAGCTACTGCCGTGTGCTTGAGTATTTTGTTAATTCTACGTTACTTCTGTTTGGTAATTCTGCATCCCAGACTCAGCTGCTTGTTCAGCCTGTTGCTGCTGGTTTGTCAATTGGACTCTTCCCTGTTCCTAGGGACCCAGAAACCTTTGTGCGTATGCTGCAGTGTCAGGTGCTGGATGTGATTCTACCTATCTGGAACCATCCTTTGTTTCCTAATTGTAGTCCTGGTTTTGTGGCTTCTGTTGTTGCAATTGTTATGCATGTATACTCAGGTGTTGGAGATGTGAAACGAAATCGGAGCGGTATTGGAGGAAGTACAAATCAACATTTAATGCCCCCACCACCTGATGAAGGAACCATTGCTACCATTGTCGAGATGGGTTTTTCAAGACCTAGGGCAGAGGAAGCCCTGAGACGAGTTGAAACGAATAGTGTTGAAATGGCCATGGAATGGCTGATTAGTCATGCTGAGGATCCTGTGCAAGAGGATGATGAACTAGCTCGGGCACTTGCATTGTCACTTGGAACTTCATCAGAGGCATCCAAAGTTGACGGTGTTGATAAGCCAGTGGATGTTGTGACAGAAGAAAGGCTACCTGCAGAACTTCCAATCGATGATATCCTCAGTGCATCTGTTAAGTTGTTCCAGAGTAGTGATAACATGGCATTTTCATTGACAGACTTGCTTGTAACACTTTGCAATCGTAACAAAGGAGAGGACCGTCCTAGAGTGCTATCATTTCTTATTCAGCATCTGAAGCTCTGTCCGTTGGACTTTTCTAAGGATGCCGGTGCATTGTATATGATATCTCATGTTGTAGTGCTGCTGCTTTCTGAGGATGGAAATGCACGTGAAATTGCTGCCCAGAATGGTATAGTACCTGCTGCTATTGATATCTTGATGGACTTCAGTGCTAAAAATGACTTGGGGAATGAAATTATGGCACCAAAATGTGTAAGTGCTCTACTATTGATCTTGGATAACATGTTGCAGTCCCGTCCAAGAATATCTTCTGAGAAAGTGGAGGGTACTCAAACATTATCTCAGCCTGACTCATCTGGGGAGCATAATTCTTTGACACTTTCCGAATCAATGACAGAGAAAAAATCAGATGCTAATGAGAAAGAATCGATCACTTCATTTGAGAAAATATTTGGTAAATCTACCGGTTACTTGAGAATGGAAGAGAGTCAGAAGTTACTTCTTGTTGCCTGCGACCTGATCAGACAGCATGTTCCAGCAATGGTCATGCAGGCTGTTCTGCAGTTATGTGCTCGCTTAACAAAAACACATGCTCTAGCTTTGAAATTTCTTGAGAATGGAGGCTTAGCTGCTCTCTTTAGTCTTCCAAGAACTTGTTTTTTCCCTGGTTATGATACTGTTGCATCTGCCATTATCAGACATCTCCTTGAAGATCCTCAGACTTTGCAAACTGCCATGGAATTGGAGATTAGACAGACTTTGAGTGGAGGCCGGCATGCTGGCCGTGTTTCACCTCGAACATTTTTAACTGTAATGGCACCTGTTATCTGTAGAGATCCTGTACTTTTTATGAAAGCTGCTACTGCAGTTTGTCAATTGGAGTCATCAGGCGGAAGGCCCTTTGTAGTTCTATTGAAGGAAAAGGAGAGAGACAAGGACAAATTGAAAGCTTCTGGCGCTGAACTTGGATTATCTTCAAATGAGTCTGTGCGAATTCCTGAGAATAAGGTAAATGATGGAACAGTTAGGTGTTCCAGGGGCCACAAAAGGATTCCAGCGAATCTTGCTCAAGTGATTGATCAGCTTCTTGAAATAGTTTTGAAATATCCTTCTGCCAAAGGCCAGGAAGATGGTGCAACTGGTTTAACTTCAATGGAGATTGACGAACCTGCAAGCAAGGTCAAGGGTAAGTCAAAGGTTGAGGAAACAAGGAAAATGGAATCTGAAACTGAAGGTGAGAGATCCTTAGGGCTTGCTAGGGTGACTTTTGTCCTTAAGTTATTGAGTGATATTCTTTTAATGTATGTACATGCGGTAGGAGTCATATTGAAAAGGGATTCAGAAATAGGTCAACTTCATGTTTCTAATCAATGGGATGCATCTGGAAGCCCTGGCATTCTTCATTATATTTTACATAGGTTGCTTCCATTATCTGTTGATAAATCTGCTGGACTTGATGAATGGAGGGACAGGCTGTCTGAAAAAGCTTCATGGTTTCTGGTGGTTCTATGTGGTCGTTCCAGTGAAGGCCGTAAAAGAGTGATTAATGAACTTGTGGAAGCCTTATCTTCTTTCTCAAGTTTGGAGAGCAGTTCCATGAATAGCTCCTTGGTGCCTGATAAAAGGGTTTTTGCTTTTGCTGATTTGGCATATTCAATTTTGTCAAAGAACTCATCATCGAGCAACTTACCTGGCGCTGGCTGCTCACCTGATATAGCAAAAAGCATGATTGAAGGAGGAGTGATTCACTGTCTAACCAACATTCTTGAAGTGATTGATTTGGATCATTCTGATGCACCCAAAACTGTAAATCTGATGCTCAAGGCTTTGGAAAACCTGACTAGGGCTGCCAATGCAAATGAGCAGGTTTTCAAGTTCGAAGGGTTCAACAAGAAGAAGTCACTGTCTTTAAATGAAAGACATGCTGATGAGGTAACTATATCTGCTGCTGAGGAAATAGATCACAATCAAATTGGAGGTGGTCAACAAGTAGTTGGAGATGTGGAGGAGACTGAGCAACAGCAACATAGAGGAACTTCACAAACTGATGGCAATAACAATGCAAACCCAAATGATTCTGTTGAGCAAGATGTGGGAGTTGAAGTGGAGCCAGTAGCTAGCAACAGACCAATGGAACTTGCGATGGATTTCATGCGTGAAGAAATGGAAGGAGATGTGTTGCACGATACTGACCAAATTGAGATGACATTTCAAGTGGAGAATAGGGCAGATGATGATATGGGTGATGAGGATGATGAGATGGCAGATGATGGGGAGGACGATGAGGATGATGACGAGGGGGAGGATGAGGATGAGGATATTGCAGAAGATGGTGCTGGAATGATGTCTTTAGCTGATACTGATGTGGAGGACCATGATGATACTGGTTTGGGAGATGACTATAATGATGAAATGGTTGATGAAGAAGAAGATGACTTTCATGAGCACCGTGTTATAGAAGTAAGGTGGAGGGAAGCCCTTGATGGGTTAGATCATCTGCAGGTACTTGGTCAACCTGGAGCGGCAAATGGTTTGATTGATGTTGCTGCTGAAGCTTTTGAAGGTGTGAATGTGGATGATCTCTTTGGTCTTCGTAGGCCTGTAGGTTTTGAACGCAGGCGATCTAATGGTAGGTCTTCCTTTGATCGTTCTGTTACAGAAGTAAATAGCTTTCAACATCCTCTTCTGTTAAGACCATCCCAGTCGGGGGACTTAAGCTCAATGTGGTTATCAGGTGGGAATTCATCCAGGGATTTGGGAGCTTTCTCATCGGGGAGTTTCGATGTTACTCATTTCTACATGTATGATGCTCCTCTTTTGCCCTTTGATCATGCACCGAGTAGTCTGTTTGCTGATCGATTGGGTAGTACAGCACCCCCACCTTTGACTGATCATTCTATAGGCATGGACTCATTGCATTTGCATGGGAGAAGGGGGCCTGGTGCTGGACGGTGGACTGATGACGGTCAGCCACAAGCAAGTGCTCAAGCTGCAGCAATTGCACAGGCAGTAGAGGAACAGTTTGTATCTTATTTGCGCAGTACAGCTCCAGCCAACAGTGTAGCAGAAAGGCAGTCACAAATTTCTGGAATCCAGGAGTCGCAACCATCAGATGCTCCTTCAGCAAATGATGGCAAGGCGGTGGTGGAGGGAGACAATGCCAGTAATCAGCAGAGTGAAGATCAGCAGCTAGAAAATGGCAATGGAATTTCACAGGAACTTAATCCAGTGGCTGAAACTGTTTCATGCCATGAGCAGCATAATCCTCAGTCTGTCGCTGGTGGTATTTCTGAATCTATTCTGGGACATGAAGGGATATTAACTCAACCACTTTCTATGAACAATGCGGCAGATGAGCATGATAACATGGAAATTGGAGACGGGAATTGCAGAGCTGCTGATCAAGTAGAGCAAATTTGTGAAATGGTTAACTTGCCTGAGGGGGATTCTGATGTGCCTGGAAACCTCTCACTGCAAGCCTTGGGTGATGATGGATTGTCAGGAGATGGTCAGGCAGGTAATCATACTGTGACAGATCCTTGTTTGGAGGTGCCTAACTCAGGTGATTCTAATGGGTCTTCATTCTATGAACATATTGATGTTGACATGAATACAATTGATGCTGAAGGGAGCCGAACTGAACAATCAATTCCTCCTGAAATTGGTGCAGAGGAGCCAGCTTCTTTGCGAAACACGCTTGATTCTCAGGATGCTAATCAGGCTGATCAAGATAGTGTGGATATCGAGGCTCCTGGTGCTAATGCCATTGATCCTACCTTCTTGGAGGCACTACCTGAAGATCTACGGGCAGAAGTTTTGGCTTCCCAACAAGCTCAATCTGTTCAACCTCCAACTTATGTACCGCCTTCAGCAGATAATATTGACCCTGAGTTCTTAGCTGCTCTTCCACCAGACATTCAGGCAGAAGTATTAGCACAGCAAAGAGCACAGAGAGTTGCACAGCAAGCTGAGGGTCAACCTGTGGACATGGATAATGCTTCAATCATTGCCACCTTCCCTGCTGATCTGCGTGAAGAGGTTTGTACTGTAAACGTTTCCCTCCTTAATTAACTGGACAATAATAATTCCTTTTAGCCTTTGTTCCAGGTGCTTTTGACTTCTTCTGAAGCAGTTTTGTCAGCATTACCTTCTCCATTACTTGCTGAAGCTCAAATGCTTAGGGATAGAGCAATGAGTCATTACCAGGCACGGAGTCTGTTTGGAGGTAGCCAGAGGCTAAGTAATCGGAGGAATGGTTTGGGTTTGAATAGGCAAACAGTGATGGATAGGGGTGTTGGAATTACATTAGGCCGAAGGCCAGGCTCTACAGTTTCAGATAGCTTAAAAATGAAGGAAATTGAAGGGGAGGCTCTTCTGAACTCCAATTCTTTGAAGGCTTTAATTCGTCTTCTACGGCTAGCACAGGTATTGCTGTTTACTGTTTTTGATGGTTCAAAGGTCAATCAAGCTTGCTGAATGTGACTGATCTGCCAAAATGGTTGGAGGTTGACAACTTTAACATCAATCTAATTCTTGAAATGTGATATTCAAATTTTAGTCCAAGACAGACTATGCTGTTGTAATGTAGTTTGTGTTTGTCCTAGTAGTTGAACATGTTTTTTCTAACAAACTTGTTTTTGTTTTTATCTGTTTGTAGCCGCTTGGGAAAGGCCTTCTGCCAAGGCTTTTGTTAAATCTTTGTGCTCATAGTGTTACTAGGGCAACTTTGGTAAAGCTTCTGCTTGATATGATTAGATCTGAAATTGAAGACTCAAGCAGTGGTTTGTCAACAGTTAACTCCCAAAGGCTTTATGGTTGCCATTCAAATGTTGTTTATGGACGATCACAGTTGTTCAATGGTAATGCATTCGTCTGATATGATTGTACCTTTCTGCTTTTGTTTCCCTTATCTTCCTTTGATTTTGTATGTTGCAATAGGTCTTCCACCCCTTGTACTACGACATGTTCTTGAGATTTTGACTTACTTGGCTACAAATCATTCTGCTGTTGCAAGTATGTTGTTCCACTATGATCCTTCAATTCTTTCTGAGCCTTTGAGCCGAAAAAACACAGAAACCAAGAAAGATAAAGGCAAAGAGAAAATTATGGATGGAGATGCATCAATACACTTGGGAAACTCTCAAGGGGAAATTCCTTTAATATTATTTCTTAAGCTCTTGAACCGGCCACTGTGTTTGCTCAGCACTGCCCATCTTGAGCAGGTAGTACTCTTCTAATTAATTACCCCTCTAAACATTTTAGTGCACATTGTCTTACTCCCACTGGATATTGATATAATGCCCTGTATTGTTCTATACGTGTAATACGGTTTGTAATGGGGCAGGTTGTAGGCTTGATTCAAGTAGTTGTCCGTGCAGCAGCATCAAAATTAGAAAGCTGGTTACTGTCCGATTTGGTAGTTGATAAATCAAATTCCCAGACCTTGCTCACCAGTGAAGCTTCTGGTGATGCTCATAAGGACCTTCCTTTGTCAGAACCAGAGTCAAATCAAGAGGAGAAGCGGACTAAAGCTGAATCCTCTGGATCCAATGACCAGAAAAATATGGATCTTTATAATATTTTCCTGCAGCTGCCATTTTCTGATTTGTGCAATTTATGCAGTCTTCTTGGACATGAGGGGTATTAAATTCTGATTCTTATCTCAGGATGTGTTGAAAGTTATTTATACTAAATAGGATTTTAAATTCAGGTTCCTTTTTTATCCTATGTTTTCGTTGGCAAATCTTTCTATTTCTTTTTCATTGCTGCTCTGCAATATTTTTGTTTAGGCTGTCGGATAAAGTTTATATGTTAGCTGGTGAGGTGCTGAAGAAATTGGCCTCAGTTGCTTTGATACATCGCAAGTTCTTTACCTCAGAGCTTTCGGAGTTAGCGCATGGTTTGAGTAATTCGGCTGTCAATGAACTTGTAACACTGAGGAATACACAGATGCTTGGTCTGAGAGCAGGTTCCATGGCAGGAGCTGCTATTCTGCGTGTACTACAAGTGCTTAGCTCGCTCACTTCAACTAATGTTGGTGATGATACGCCACAGGGCATTGATGGTGAACAGGAAGAGCAAGCTATCATGTGGAAATTAAATGCATCATTAGAGCCATTATGGGAAGAATTGAGTAATTGTATTGGCATGAGTGAGTCACAGTTGGCTCAGAGCTCACTCTGTTTGACTCTATCTAATGTTAATGTTGGGGAGCGTGTTCAGGGAATATCCTCATCGTCACCGCTTCCTCCTGGGACTCAGAGACTCCTTCCTTTCATTGAGGCTTTCTTTGTTTTATGTGAAAAGCTACATGCCAATCATTCTATCATGCAGCAAGATCATGTCAATGTGACTGCACAAGAAATAAAAGAGTCTGCCCGGTGTTTGGCTTCCTTACACTCTAGGTGCAGTGGGGATTCTCTGAAGAAACATGATGGTTCTGTCACGTTTGCAAGGTTTGCTGAGAAGCATCGCAGACTTCTGAATGCTTTTGTCCGGCAAAATCCTGACTTGTTAGAAAAATCACTGTCTATGCTACTGAAAGCTCCGAGGTTGATTGATTTTGATAACAAGAGAGCATATTTCCGTTCAAGAATAAGGCCACAGCATGAACAGCACCTTGCTGGTCCACTGCGTATAAGTGTGCGGCGGGCATATGTTTTGGAAGACTCTTACAATCAGTTACGAATGCGACCTACACAGGATCTGAGGGGTCGTTTGAATGTTCAGTTTCAAGGTGAAGAGGGTATTGATGCTGGTGGACTGACAAGAGAATGGTATCAGTTACTGTCAAGGGTCATATTTGACAAAGGAGCGTTACTTTTTACTAATGTGGGCAACAATGCAACTTTCCAGCCAAATCCCAATTCTGTTTACCAGACTGAGCATCTTTCTTACTTCAGATTTGTGGGGCGCGTGGTAAGTCATTGAGCTGTTGGGTTCTGAGGTAGGCGTTTATTGTGATTTGGATTAGTTTTATTCTTATTTTTTCTCTTCTGTTGATCATATATGCAGGTTGCAAAGGCATTATATGATGGTCAACTTTTGGATGTTTATTTTACTCGATCCTTCTACAAGCACATACTTGGTGTTAAGGTGACTTACCATGATATAGAGGCAGTTGATCCTGATTATTACAAGAATCTGAAGTGGATGCTAGAGGTTGGTTTAATGCATTAGAGCCAATGAGTCCATTAGATCCTGATTATTTCTTTCCCCGGTTCTTTTAGCTGACTTCTCACGTAATGCATTAGAGCCAATGAGTCCATTCAAAGGACTAATCCTTCGGCGTTTCTTAATTTTTTTTTTTCCAGAACGATGTGAGTGACATACCTGACCTGACTTTCAGCATGGATGCTGATGAAGAAAAGCACATACTTTATGAAAAAACTGAGGTATGCGAAGACTGAATGAAAATTTGTTTTTCCCGGATTTATCTTTGCTTGTTATTTTCTTGAATATCTTCTAAATTGTTATGTTTTGCTTGAAAAGGTTACTGATTATGAGCTTAAACCTGGAGGAAGAAATATCAGAGTTACTGAAGAAACAAAACATGAGTATGTAGACCTTGTTGCTGATCATATCTTGACAAATGCTATCCGTCCTCAAATCAATTCCTTCCTTGAGGGATTCAATGAATTGGTGCCGCGTGAACTGATTTCAATTTTTAATGATAAAGAGCTTGAGTTGCTAATCAGTGGACTCCCTGAAATTGATTGTAAGCTTACCAGCCTATGCTTTTATACTTCTCATTGGAGTTTGCCTGCGGTTCTTTTAGTATCTGAACATATTGTTATCTTGCAGTGGATGATCTAAAGGCCAACACTGAGTATACAGGCTACACAGCTGCATCTCCTGTTATTCAATGGTTTTGGGAAGTTGTTAAAGCTTTTAACAAAGAGGACATGGCACGACTGCTTCAGTTTGTCACTGGAACATCAAAGGTAATTTTATTGATTTATATTAAATTGTTTGGATTCTCGTTGGTTGGCGTCGATATCGGTTCTTTTGGGTGTTGTGCAGGTGCCATTGGAGGGTTTTAAAGCACTGCAGGGTATCTCTGGTCCGCAAAGGTTTCAGATTCACAAAGCATTTGGAGCTCCTGAGCGCCTGCCTTCTGCACATACATGGTGATGAATAATTCTTTGCTGCCATATTGAATTCCTTCCTCGTTTATGATTTTATGTGCTTTTCATTTTGTTTGTTTTTAAAATTTTTTATTTCTGCTGTTCCAGCTTTAATCAGCTAGATCTTCCCGAGTATTCGTCTAGGGAACAGCTTCAGGAGCGTTTGCTGCTTGCTATCCACGAAGCCAGTGAAGGGTTTGGCTTTGGTTGAACAAAGTTTGCATTATGATGTCAATGTCCCAGCAACGCCTGCAATCCAACTAAAGACCTACATTGAATATGTCAGTAGAATTATCCTTTTATCAACTTCACTTTTCACTCGTGTGTCTATATTTTGAATCTGAGTACTGATCAGATGTTCATTTTCTGTTTCCATCCATGTGCAGAAGCTGATGGATTTGGCAATGAAGATGTAATAATAATGCAAGGAAAAGGGGAAGTTAATAATTTTAAAAACTTCCAAAATCGGATTTTTCAGATGCCGAAAAAGATGCATAGAATTGGAGGGTGATGGTGCTTTTGCCTTTTAGTTTGATGAGTGATGAGCTTCTAAACAGCAATGCGGAGAGAGGAAAATGAGATTCTTGATGTAGATTTTGCGGTGTGATTGAATGAGCGCCCAAAGATGGGTTATTCTATTGTTAATTTTAGTTTTTTTTTTTTTTGTTTTTCTTTGTATTTCTTGAAAAACGCATACGTGGCTGGCTAATTGTCTTTTTGGAGTAGCCAATGTCCTCCACTACTATTGCGTACTTCGTATTATTATTATTATTATTATTATTATTATAATAAATCTAGTGATTGTTTTATGTATTAAATCATCCAGCTTTGTCTTTTCTATTTCCTTAAATTTCCAATTCTATTTTATTTTATTTTTTGCTGTTAGAAATCAAGGTGGTAAGCTCCATATCTTTGACAATTGCTAGGAAGTCATTAATAACAATGGAAAATAGTTCTTTTCCTAGTACATTCTGCTTCTTTTATCTTTCACTAAAAAGGTTACGTTTCTTTTTTTGCAACTCAATTAATTGATAAAAAAAATGTATAAGCTCAAATTTGAGAATAGTTGAATATGAATTCAAAGCTCTTTAAATACAAAAAGGAAAAAAAAAAGAAAAGAAAAGAAAAACCCATGATTTACTTCAAAATCGACCTGAAATTCAAATGTGACATGTCTCAGATACGAAATAACGAGGCATCTCTACTCGAACTCAAACTTCCATTGATTCTACTCAAATTCCTACTTCCATTGGTTGATTATTTCAATGGTGCTGTAAAAATTTCCATCTTGGGTTTCCTCTTTTCTTTTTTTTTTTTTTTCTTTCATGCTTCGAATTTTATTCTTTTTTCATGCATCATATTCAGCCCTATAAAATTACAGTGAGCAATTATCACTAAAGTTAAACATTTCATTTACTACTACCTTTTCTCCTTGGGTTACCTTTATAATTTAATTATGAATACGTCAACTGATTCATTGAGAAAAATTATGAGACGTTATCGTAATAATAATAATAATAATAGTAGTAGTTGTAGTAGTAGTAGTAGTAGTAATAATAATAATATATGTTCTTTAATTTATAAGGAAGGAAAATTTATATGTGAACGCGTAGGCGAATTAGAACGCGAGGCTGAAATCTCTAAGGTAAATTAACTAAGCTTTCGATCATAACCCACACTTCTTTATTTTCCATTTTTCTAGTCAACGATGGAGCCGCCTGACTTAATAACTCTTCTTCACTATTTGGGTTTTAATTAAAGAAAAATATAAAATGTAAAACTCAAAACTTTTTCAGTAGGATATAAGATTAATATTTGTTTTATGAATGTTTTGACTGAGATGAGAATATATGCTCATCGACTTCTAATAGTTTGATTTGTCCCAATATTATTTGTAAGGTTTCCATGAATTCTCCAGCTCCTACATTCTTTATTTCTTCATTATGCGACAAATTAGACTTGGTTTCCTTGTGGGGTCTCTATGCTGATTAATAAGATGGGCTTTCTGAAAGTTAATTTCCCTGGAAATTACACTAACTTAATTGATGAAAATTATTTCATGAAATATACTTTATATTACTTTACAACCTGCCAAATGCATTGATGATACCTTCTCTAGTCTCTATATCTTTTCCAGGAAATTAAAACCCTTCTCTCTAAACCTATCAAAATCTTTCATATATATATATATATATATATATGTATGTTGTTAGATGTTGTTGTCAAGCATGGTTTTTCCTTTTACTTTCTCTCTTATTTTCCTTCTTTTTTCCTCCTTTTTATTCTTTTTTTTTTTTTGTTTTTCGAACTTCTTGGTCTTTGGAGGATTGACTTGCTGAGAAAAAGGCACAGAAGTTTCTTTTCATAATTTGTTTCCTTCTCATATGAACAAATTAAGAAGAAGATACATATAAAACTCATTTTCACGGCTTTATTAAGATAAAAAAGCTGAATATTCCATATATGAAGTTTTTATTTCTATAAATGTTTTAACTATTGAAAGATTTTTACGTTTTTAATAAATAAAGTTAAAAATGAATCAACTAAAATCCCTTTCATTAAGATTTTAGACTCTCTTATATATACACATTAATGCTATAAATTTTTGGGTGCTTTTTCATTTTTTTTTCAACCACAAATGTTGGGGATATGGAGATGTCTTTCTTAATCTTCGATGACTTAGATTACTTCAAATTTGTCTTATTGTTTTCCTGTTCTTTCTTCCTTTTTCTTTTTCTTTTTTGATTTTTTTAAGAATATATAATGGAGCAATGAGTTTGTTGTTAAAGCATTGAATTTTTAATTTCAATTATAATGTTTAATTTCTGACAGCTTCAGCTACCAAAAACAACATATAATAGAGCAATGTGGTAGCTGGTTTTAACTTTAATTAATTTTTTATTTCTTTTTGTTGATATGCATATTAGTAAGCAAAGACTTTTCCTTACATTGACTTATCAAAATGGTCTCTAATTGCGCCCCCCCTCCCCCAAAAAAAAAAAAGCATACTGATTTCCTGTTTGCATACAATAAAATAATAATAATAATAATAATAATAATAATAATAATAAGTGGCTAAATCATGAACATCACCAATCTAAAACGTAGTA
>JBBYHK010000001.1:11203555-11221828 GCA_038382065.1 Adansonia grandidieri | reverse complement strand
TCTCTTTTTGAGTGTTTTTAGGCTGACTTAGGCATATAAGGAAGCAAATCCTAAGCCTAAGGCCGCGCGGTTTGCTAAACTAAAGTTCGAGCCCGTGACACAAGCAGGGCAAATACGGTAGATTTAATTGCTAAAGAGCTTGGCATATTGCCGTTGTCCTTCCTCAAGAAAAGGCCTTCGTACAAAGGCCAATTGATCAGAACCAGAGGGCTGCAAAGAAAGATTTGCAAAACCGTTGTGCCATACATCCTAAAGTTGCCCTCGTTAATGAACACTTTCTTCAGGAATCCAGCCAAACAAACTAACTTTATCGAACCACTTGTTGCCAATGTCGTGAACATGGGAGAGGATGCTCCAAACTCCATTATCTCTTTCAAATATCGATTGTGGACATCTTGTTGGGAGACTTTGGCCGTGATTACAAATCCTGAATCTGCAGAAAATCCTAGTGAATTTGCAGTGGTGTCAATGAAGGCAAAGAGGTAGGAGCTTGTTCTTTTGTATATCCATATTCTTTGATCATTCCACCAACCAAGGACTGTGCCACCACTCCACAATAACTCAGCTAGGCTATAGGAGTACTTGGAAAATATCACACAGGCAAATGGGATAAACCATGGACTTGACAACTGGATATATTCAACATGCATAAATTCAGTTAATCCAAGTGAATCAAAGAGAAATCAACTCGTTTTTTAAATATGAAAATGACTGAATGAGGAAAAAAAATTGATATACCTGTGGAAACAAAGGAATCCCTTTTAGAAGAGAAAGGGAAGGAACTATAGAGTAATGAAGCACTGGCAGGGAGTTAGAAGCCCAAAAGGAGTAACCGCAATATCCCAGTTGGAGGCCTAAGCTAATCTTTCCCTTGGCATACCAAGCAGGACTGTATTTTGAAAGCAAAATCAGAAAATCACCTTCTGACCATCACCTGTGCTGCACTAATGTTTGAACAAGTGTGGTTGTTGCGACTCCTAGAAATGCCTTCCTTGCCGGATTATAATACACTGATTTCCATCCCCGGGATTGAATTGATAAATCTATGATCACATCTTCAACTGGACACCCATATTTCAATCCCATCTGCAATTAATTAATCATCCAATAAACACAAGCAAATGTGAATACATGAATATATGCAGTGTGCTTATGTGAAGGGTACCTCTTTTCCTCATTCAGTGTTGTTTGCACAAGTCCAACTTGCAAGGATCATTGAGTTTTGCTCCAATTCATGAATAGTTCCTTTCCTTTCGGCATTCTTTTCTATCTCAAATGCGTTTGTCGATCCTCAACCGAACTTCCTCCCACATAGCGTATCTCTTCTGCGAAAGCAGCCAGTTCCAATATAGAGGGGACCTCCATATCCATCCAGATCATGGAATTCCACCTTTCATTTCCAACCATTTTAAAAGTAAAATAAAAGAAAAAAGACAGAGAAAGAAATAAAATTAGATTAAAATCACAAAAAAATTGGAGGCAATACAACTAAGACAACATGCTTTTCTATGAGCAGAGCTTGGTAAGATCAACGCACACCTCATCAATTACTCTCATTGAATTACTATGTGCTTCATTCCTGGTAATATTATCAAAGTTCTGGGGAAACTGCACATAAGCAATTTCAGGGCCTTTTTTCTCGTCCATGAAGAAGCAAAGAGCATCACGCACCGAATGTGAATTATTCGAGTACACATCACAGTCTACATTCAGAATGATCTGCCCATTGCTAATCTTTGATGGTATTCATATCTGCAAGATGGAATGAACTGAACTGTTAGGATTGTTGGCAACATAAAAGTCAAGGACTCAAACAAAAGACTTTTAGTTCGTATCATATTTTCATCTTCAAGGTATCCTCGACGATCAAATGATTAGAAAAAGAAAACATTGTCAAAGCAATGAACCAGCTTTTGAATTACCAAGGCATTTATAGCTCCAGCTTTGAAGTTGTGGAAATATTGGGGCCTCTTCTCACGTGCCAAGTATACCAAAGTTGGTAACCTACGTCCATCCACATCTGTGGCGGTTGTGTCTATCCCATCGATCAATATCTGGAGAAAATTGAATTATTCAACATTAGTACTAATTTCTCGAAAAATGCTACGAACGTTGCTAATCATTATATATATAAAAATGTGGCATTTTACTTGAAGAAATGTGTCCATGATCACGTTGTGAAACATATGAATCCCATTAAGCAAATCCCTTATGTTTCAAACGCATTTCGTCAGAGAGAAGACCTTTGCAGCTTCATTTCGATTTTCTATGTCCTTGTATAATTTCTACAGGAAGGCAAATAGATTGAGATTGTCAGCTCAATAAATTTTGAAACAAGTTAGTTCAAAATACATTAACACCTTTCTGGTAAAATGGTTCCTGGGAAACTAGGAAAGATTAGTACCTGAATAGTTGCTAAATCTTTAGCATCTTCGGTGAAATGTGAGTCAGAAATTAACTTGAAATAAGCAGCTGGAGATCTTGGCTCCACATTGAACTTTTTGCATAATGGTATCTAGTGTTTAGCAGAACGGGGGGCCTCCAAGAGAACATAGAAGGTAAGATCTGAACCGGCATCATCGGATAGATACACACTAAGCTTCTCTTGTGGGTTGTCATAGGCCATGACTGACAAAACGGTGTTAATAACCATCATTGGTGGCTCTATTAAAGGATCTGCAGCGCACACGAAAACATCCACTCTGGGCAATTCTTTTTGATACCTGACTAAATAAAAATTTTAGCACATTTGTGTCAAAAACACGTAGTAAATGCACGTTCAAAAGGTTCTCTCCATTGCTGATATTCTGTGCAGAGCGGTAACTTCCATTTAATTACGTTAGTATAGGCATTCGAATACGAATACAAATAAATAAAAAATTAGTGGCTTTAAACCTTTTAGAGAGCCTGTCCTTGCAAGGTGTCTATAAATGGGGTTCCAGCGGAGGACTTGAGTGACTAGCCAGTAAAAACCAAACCAAACCTCAGCTACAAACAAACCAATCCAAATCCATATCCCATTTTCTCCAGTTCTGGGTATATGACTTCCTCTATAAGCCAAAATAAAACATATTCCCACGAATACAAAGGCTGCAAAGAGTCTGTAAAGGGCAATGCCTTTTGCTTTCTTTGTCTCAAACAAAGGAAGATACACTTTATTTCCCATCGTTCAAACAATCTTATTTTGATATTGATGGCTTTGGATGATCTATACATCAATCAGTTTGTCTATTTATAGTTAAAATTTTTGGATTGACTTTGGGACAAAATCATCGGCTGCCAAAAGAAGTCGTCTATAAAGAATTAATTATTGTTTATGCATGGTCAGGTCAAGAGGGGCATTTCTTAATCAAAGATGGCCTGGCCTGGCTGGCTGTCATTTTACGGCAAAAGATTGTATGCATTGATTGACGCAACGCAAGCATGACCTTCACAATATAATCGTGCGCATGAAGCGAAAGGGTACGTAACAAGTATTATTATTAGTTTGTAGCAATCCCCAGACTGGAAAGTTGTTTGTTAAGCTTTTTTAGTTTTTACCGATTGTTCGGAGTCTCAGTGAAAAAATAAATAGACAAAACATAAAAACTCGATTGTCTGCTAAATAGATATTCTTGACGGGGCCAGGGCCCATATCTGATGTCGCTAGGCAATGTCCACGTGGATTGGGATGGGTTGGATTTAGGTATCATATTATTATCATGCCTGTTGGTTAAGTTCAATTTTATCTAATAATTTGAATCTTAATTTTTGTTTAGATCCATTTAAATTAGTAAACGAGTAACTCAAGTCTATCCAAAATCACTTTAATTATTATTTTTTTAAAAGAAATTAAAGACTACGTTATTTTTATTCAATTTTAATATTTATTGTTAAGTTTTACAACAGTGCTATCTTAACATTTTTATAATATTTATATTATACATATTATAAATATTTATCTTTTATACGGCATAAATTACATGATATAAAAATATAAAAAGAGCATAAATTAAATAATTGAAAACTAGGTTGCGATGAGATCGAGTCTAAATTGTTGGAATTAAATTTTGATCCATTTTTAACGGTTCATTTTTTTTGTTTAAACTCAATTTTTGTACTTAATATTTTTGTTCGTAGACTTTCAAATATTGAATAGACCTTCAAATTTTGATGTAAAACCCAATCCTAGACAAGTCTAGTTAAGATTTATGAGCGTTGAGAATGCATTCCATTTGATTTTGCTCCATTTGGATGGGCAATGGTATTAAAAAAAATAACAGTGATAAGAAAATTAATTATCATAGTAATAAGATTAAAATTAATGGTTAGATAAGTTGTTTGGATGCAAGTGCAATTAAATGACTATGAAAAATATTAATGTAAGAGTTTACTGGCAAATTATTTAAGTATATTTTAGTAATATTTAAAATTATAACACATATTATTTTATACTTTTATTTAAATATTTTAACTAATTAACCAATTATTTTAAAATTATATAAATTTATTTTTTTATATTATATTAAATGGAGCGTTAGTGTAGCCCTCAGTAATTTTTGTCTGCAGTAATTAAACCTATTCAAAGCTAAAAAGGAAATTAAAATGAATTTGAATTCTTCATTAACTTTTTTTTTTTTTTGGTTCTAATAGTTGACATTTGAACTTTTGTTTTGTTCATTCATTTATAGCTGAATGGGTGAGACTGTTTGATTTGATAATGAGATAATATACTTATTGTTGTATCCTTCATTGCCTAGTTATTAAGTATGATCTCTTTGAGGAGATAAGCATTAATGGACAGTTGGATGACTTTAATCTCTATACTATCGAAAAAGTTTGATTGCTATGTAATTTCTACCACCTAAAGTTCAAGATCATGTAGAGCTTCTATCAAGGCCTAAATATAGAGGTAGCATTAGCACTTATGAGGTATGAGCTATTAGAATTCATTCGTTCCCTTTTTGTTCTTCATTTACAACCTTTTTTGCTGACTTAAGCATCCCTCCAAAGTCCAACTCCAGGCCTCTTTCATCTTTACTTTTTTGTAGGATCCCTTATAGCATCTCCATTGTTGCATCAACAATTGACGTCATCTGTGAGAACGGCATGCTCTTACATATCTGTAATAACAACAACCCTTTCTTAACACAAGAAAAATATATGGTGTCTCAAACAATCGTATCCACTCATGTCACTCAAACCATCTCCACAACAAACCAAGCACCAGTCGGGTTCTTGCCTAACCCCATATCACCTTGCTCCACTGTGACAAAGGGACTCTTGTCCACGGTTGTGACAACAGTGCCTTTCCCACCCGCCTTTCCGTACATCCTGCCCTATTTTCAAACTTCCTTTACACCTATCACTTGACCCTAATCATCGAATTACTTCCAAAGTCTCCTAACCTCTCTCTTGCCATAGCCGCAACAAAAGCCCATGGAAGCATTGTGAGTTCCGTGATGACATCGCTCATGCATTTGGTTTAAGCTATTTTGGTGATATTTCATATCTGTTCAGCACCTCCTAAAAAGAACGTTTCCAAAAGTAAATGGAACCCCCTCTGAAAATTTGTAAATAAAATGGCATGTTGCTTCCTTCGACTCTAGTGACGGGTTGCCCATATATAGGGTTCGATATCTCAAACCTCCCAAAGTTGAATCACTGTTCTATTAATATGTCTCTCACAATCGCCATGTTGATTGCACCCTCAAATGCGTCTGCCATACCGATATCTATTTGCGCTGCACCAGTTAACACTACTAGAAAAGCTCTGCCCCTACTCTACATTTTAACCTTCTTCTTATGTTTGTTCTATTCCTTAGGCTTTACCCCTTTCCATTTAGGCATCTACTTGTTCTTCGACCATAATAAACGGTTGGTCACTAGTTTCATCGACGTGCATATTCTCCATCACAAATAGTTGCCTTACAACTTCTCTAATACTCACATCTAAATTTCTCTCTTTTTTTTTTTGACTGATTTCAATAAGAATCAGATTTGTTGAAAGACTATATGACTCACCCAACACAAATAAAAAAATCCTACTAAAAAATCAATAACAAAATAGAAAAACTTTTACCTAAACTTACAGATACACAGGCAATGCACAGAACATAGCCATCGCTGGAAACTATAGCAGAAACCTCAAAGATTGGTGCAAAATAAATGAACCGAAAGTAGAAATTTTGATTTTCATTGGTGTGTGGGCGAAATGACAAAAGGCTAATTTATAGGGGTACTTCTGCCATTCCATGAATCATTGCATATAGTCCGTAGGTTAAAGTCATGTGTCATTTTCTCATTGGGATCGTACGTCAACCCCATTTAATGCATTGATTTGATTGTCAAATATAAAATTCAAATTTCAAACTAAAAAAAAATTTGACCTGCCAAACTCATTTCTACTCAACATAATTGGGGCGACCTAACATATTCAGATCGCCATTTTCTCGATAAACATTATTTCTGTCTATGAATAGTCAATTTATAAACACCCACATCCATGGGGACAATTTTTATATACCCTTATCGCTTAGTCATTAATTGTGATCTCCTTGAGGAGATAAGCATTGAAGAATAGTTAGATAACTTCAATCTCTACATAACTAAATAAGTTTGATTGCCATGTAATTTCTACCCACCTAGAGTTCCAGATCAAGTAGAGCTTCTATCAAGGTCTATATATAGAGATAACATCATCACTTATGAGATATGAGCTGTTAGAATTCCTTTATTCCCTTTTCGATCTTTATTCACAACCCTTTTTGTTGACTTAAGCATCGGAATATCTCGCAAAATTCAACTTCAAGCCTCTCTCATCTTTATTGTTTTGTAGGATCCCTCACAGCATCTCCATTGTTGCATCAACACTTACGATTTTGCTTCTCAAACAAGAGCCTTTTCTATTTCTTCGAAAGGCAAGACATAATTTGATTCAAAAGCAATTTTAGGCTAGAAAAGTTGATGCAATTTATCATTTGCCGGAGAATGGAAAGGGGAATAGCTAAGAGAAAAGATGATATTATTATTATTATTATTATTATTATTTTATTTATTGAAAATTTATGGTAAATACTACATTCATTGTTCTATATTAAAGACACAAGGCAAGCAAACGACGCTAAAACTATAGATTTGAACATGACTGAAACCTGTATGCTGCCCATATCCTTACGAAAGAAGAGTGCTTCATAGACTGGTGCATTCAAAGTAACCATAAACCCACAAACAATGACCTGAGAGATCAACTTTTCCACATCCTTGTACTCTAAACCCCAAACTGACATCTTAAGTACCCCAGCGAAACTGAAAAGGTTTAGCATTGCCAACGTTGCTATAACTGTAAACATAACCGAGTTGCTCCCGAAATCCATGATCTCTTGCTCATACCGCTTTGCGACATCCTCAGTGACTACCTTGGCCGTGATGGCAAATGTTGTTCGAGATAATCCCAGTTGCCTGACGATGCAATCGAAGAAGGCAAAGAAGAAGGCAGTAGTCCTTCGGATCATCCATATTCTTTGCAGGTTCTACCAAGCTTTGAATGTACTTCCACAACTTAAAGCCTCAGCAATGCTGTAAATATTCTTGGATACAAAGACATATGCAAAGGGTATAAACCATCCGCTTGAAACCTGAGACAAAAATTTTTGCACCAGTTTATAATCTGTGGACTTGAAAACTGGATAAGGGGGATAGAAAATGCAGGAATTATTGCTTTCACAACATTCTAGCGATACAGTATATGCCAATGGTTAGTCAGTTGGAAAAAGAGTCTCTCTCTTTGTCAACAATCAAGAAAAATGCACTGTGCCTATGTGGTAAGATCGTCCCCAATATGGAATTAGTCCTGATAAAGTCTGGGATACCCTGACCGTATTACATATATATATATATATATAGATATATATATATATATATATAGAGAGAGAGAGACAGAGAGAGAGAGAGAGAGAGTATATTAAGGAGATTGGAAGTGAATTTGTCTACCTCGGGGAATAAGGGAATGCCTTGGACCAATGAGAGGGGAAGAGCAATTGCATAATAGAGGTGAAGGAGGGAAGATGGAGCCCATAACAGATAAACCGAATATCCCATTTGAGCACCCAATTTGATCTTGTTATGTCCGTAGATAAAAGGACAATATTCGGATAAGAAAATTTGGAACATTCCATCAGACCACCTTGTGAACTGAACAAGAGCTATATCCAAGGTGGCTGGAGCAACACCCTCAAAACCCCTATTATCTGGATTGTAATAAACTGATTTCCATCCCCTGCATTGGATTGTCAAGCCAGTAACCATATCTTCGACAGGACATCCATATATTAATCCCATCTGCGGAAAGAATCCATTCAAAATCATCAGTTTCCTCAGTCAAAATGCATCTAAGAAACAAGGATCAGAAGAAGAGATATATAAGCATACCTCTTTTCCCCATAAAGTTCCCCTTTCATAGCCACAACTAGCAAGAACCTTTAATGCTTCTTCCAATTCATTAACTGTTCTGTTATCACCCTTTCTAGATTGAGTCTCCAAATTCCATAATCCTTTATATTCCTTGGAAATTGAATACTTGGTTCCACAAAGACTCTCTCGTCGATGGAAGCAGCCGGTGCCACAGTACAAGGCTGCACCAAAACCACCCATTCCAGGAAGTTCAACCTTCAAATCATCAAATCAAAGCAATCAGTGAAGAATTTAAAATAAAGTTTTAGTAATTAGTACTAATCCTTCATCGGTCTTGTTAGTCACTATGAACCTTATTAAGTGCTGTGGACGAATTTCCATAAAGATCATTCCTGGTAATATTATTGAATTTCTGTGGATGCTGCACATAAGCAATCTGGTGGCCTCTTTCTTCATCCATGAAGAAGCAGAAAGCCTCTTTTATTGAGTCTGCATTATTTGCATACATGTCACAGTCCAAATTCAGAATGCTTGCTCCATTGCTTATTTCTGATGACACTCTTATCTGCATCATTGAAAATTATTTATTACTAGTAAGTAACTGCTATCAAACAGAATCAATTTGTTTTTTTTTTCCCCACCAGAAATGTAGAAAAGACTAAAGAGTAGACATCTTGCCTCAGATGTCGATAAGATGGGATGAATCTGATTTGATATTCGGATTATTCATCATCTTTGGGTTATTTCAATACAAATTATTAAATTTTAAAATCAAATCAATCTAATTTTCAATTATTCGAATAAATCTTTTGGGGTTCGGATAAATTTAGATTCCAATCCTTTCAAATTTCAAGTCGTCATTTTTTTTATCAAATCGAATTTGACGAGGAGGCTGAGCTTTGACAACTCTTTTATGTGTTTTTCATATGATCTTATCATAGGAGGTAATTACCAGTGCATTCATTGCTCCTGCTTTAAAGTGATGAGGACAATCTGGTCTCTTCTCTCGTGCCATGTAAACCAGCGTTGGCAATCGGCATGCATCGCTATCTACAGCATTTGTGTCTCTCCCATCAATCACAATCTGAAAAAACATATATACATCAAAAAGCAAAGATTAAAACAAAATGAAAACTCTAAATATAGTTTTTTACCAGGTAAAAAAATTGTATGTGTTTAACCTGCACAATGGGCTGATGATTCTGCTTAGTTACATTAGAATTCCACTCAGAAAATCCTTTGTGTTGATTCTTTAGTTCTTCAGGAACACTGCCTTTACTAACAACTGCTTCAATTTGTTTCACCATATCTTCATATTGTTTCTTAAAAAAAAAACTTACAATTAATCTTGTTATTAGAATCGGTTTCTTATCTTCATTAGTTAATTTCAATCTTTAGAACAATTTGGAGAAGAAAAAAAAAAAATAAACCTTGATAAACAGGCATTGTTCAGCATTTGCAGTGTGTTCATGCACATTAAAATTGCGAGTGAAGTAAGCCTCAGGGGACCTTGGTTCAATATTGAAATTCTTGCAAAATGGTATCCAATGCTTAGAAAAACGAGAGGCCTCTAGGAGGGCATAAAACGTAAGCTCAGATCCGCCATCATCAGAAAGATAAACACTTAACTTTTCAGTGGGATAATTCAAGGACATCACTGATAAAACGGTGTTAACCACCAAAGTTGGTGGCTCTAGTGTCGGATCAGCCGTGCAAACAAATATATCCACCCCCGGTAATTTGCCGTGGTAGCTGTGAATCTCATGAAATGATAAGTAGGAATTCAAGCAAAATGAAAAGATTAAAATTGAATATAATTTGCTATTACATAACAAATCCAAACAGTTTATTGAATAAATTTTGAACTTTTTAATTTTAATTTTAATTATAAAATTTATGGACAAACATAAAAAATATATACATACATATATATATATATATGAATAATTTATAAATAAAAATATTAGATATAGTAAAGAATTTTCTATTTTCATGTAACTTTAAAAGTTAATATATACACATACATTAATGTGCATACATAGTTAAGTAAAGAAAACAAAGTATTTCAAGTTTCAAGCAATAATCACCTTAAATTACTGTTTGCTAATATTTCTAGCATGGAGCATACATTACCAAAAATTAAAGATGAATTGTATGATTTTTTATGTCTTTTTTAATAAGAATTATTGATTTATATATTTGTTGAACTCTAAAAAATGTATTAAAAAAATTATTTTATACGTTTAGCAAAGTCATTATTTTATTGCTCCGATCCAAATCGAGACTATAAAATATTTAATTAATAAAATTATTAATTTACCCATTCTTCATTTATTGACATTTAGACTGCCATCGAACACTCTCCAAGAATTTTTTTTTTTTTTCCTTTTTTAACCTTCCTCTTACCAATCACTTTCCGGATGTTTAGGTTCAGGCTTTTTGTTTAGTAAGTCTGGTATCTTTTTTGTCAAGTCTCTGTATGTCAATTTTTTAACATCCGTATTTGTTGTCAGATATGTTATATTATAAGTAAATATCATTTCATTATTTTATTTATTTTAAAATTAATGAACGTACTAACGTATAAAATTTGTTCAATGCTCAAATTTATGAATTTATTCTCTTTAATTTTAATGATAAAATTAAAATTTATGATAAACAAAAAAAAAACCAATATAAATATTAATTTTTTATTATTTTTTATCAAATAAATTCGTTTACATTTTAAAAATTAAAAAATAAAACTTTAAAAATGAAATAAATTTAGTGTAGAATTCAACTATTTTTATTTAACATCAAATAAATATATTTTAAAAAAAAATTTCATGAAACTAAAATCCTTAATTATAAATTGCATAAATCTTATTAATAATAAAAAAAAACTTATGATAACAATTTAGAGATATAGTGATACTTATGATTATTTTAGTTAATTCTGAAGTTTCTTCACATCCATATTTATATATATATATATATATATAAACTATGCATCGTTAAAAAAACTAGCATATTTAATTAACTCTTTTGTTTTATCTCTTGTCTCAAATATATAGAGTTGGTTCGAATATCTTCTATTTTTTTTTTTAACAAACTTATAAATATAATTAATCCTTTTGTTTCGTCTCTTGTCTCAAACACATACACTTGGTTCGAATATCTTCTATTTTTTTTGCAACCTTATAAACGGTAAAGAAGTCAGAAAAACAAAGAACTATACTTCAATTTTTAACTTTGAAAATGAATAAGTAGTCAAAAGGATTCCAAATAAGAATTAATAAAAGGGTATTTATAAGTAGTAATTAAAAATTATTTAATTTTTTTTTTGTTTGTGATGTATTATTTTTATCTAATTTAAACTATTAATTTATTTCTATGAATATCTATCATCAGACATTGATTGATTTTTCTAATAAAAATTGAAAAGAAAACGTCATAGGCTTAAATTAAATGAATTAATTAATGTTAATACAAACTTTTTTAGTACAACGGAGGGTGTAGCTTCAAAATAAACGAGAGGTTACAAATATTAAAAAATGATATATTTTTTAAATATGATTGTAAGAGTATTAAGTTAAGTTAAGCTTAAATTATAAAAACAATTTAATTTAATTTGAATAATTATTAAATTAAATTAATTTTTTTTAAAATTAAATCTGAATTATTTGTGATACATATATTTTATTTTTATCATTAAGTTATTGCATAAATTAAGGGAGCTAAATTACAGTATTCATATTTCTTTGTAACTGTTTTCTTCGACAATGAAAACCAGTTCCTCCACCGGACGTTTAGCACGAGAAAAAAAAAAAAAAAGGGGGATAACAAGGATTAATGAGCTAACCTTCGAGAGAGGTTTTGTTTGAGGGGATAGTAACGAACAATATTCCAACGAATTGCTTGAGTGAGGATCCAGTAAACCGAAGCCGAGCTCGGCTATGAACATGCCGATCCAAACCCATCGTCCTCTTTCGCCAGCTCCTGGGATGTTTGTTAATCTATATGCCCATATCAAGCATATGCCCAGGAATATTGAGGTTGAGAACAGCCTAAACGCAAGCTTGCCCTTGGCTTCTTTCGTCTCAAACAAAGCAATATTAGCTTTCTCTTCTTCTACTACTTGCCGTATTCCACCCATCTCCGCCGTCCCTTTCCCAAACATCAGATAAGCTGGCGAAGGGATATGTATGTATATGTGTGTATATATATTACACATGCAAACAGAAAGGGACAAGTGGAGCTTTTGACTAATGACGACCAATATAATAATTCTCTCTCGAGACTTCAACCATTTATTGAAGTAAATTAATATATAGTTGATTGATTTTCCCCTGTTATCATATGTTCCAATAAATTTATTACATTTTGATTTTGGTTGATCAAAAACAAATTTAACTTGGAGCTTTATTTTACATTTATTATTGATAAAAGTTTAAGAAAATATATATTTTAAAAACTTTGAATAAAATATCTTTTAAATGTTTTGTAATATTTAATTAATTAAAATATTTAAAATAACAAAAGTAAAAATAAAAAAATAATTATGACAATTTAATTAGGATAAAAGAAGTAATAGTTATCGAATGTAATTAATGTATCAATATTTGTAATTTTTTATTCAAAATTTATATATAAATGTTGATATTTTTCTTATAAGCTATTTTCATATAATTATATGGTTGTTTATATGTAAAATGACTTGCTTTGAGTCTAAATATAAATTTACAATTTATTGCAATATTCATTATATTTAATTATGTTTATAATAGTGTATAAACAAATTTCTTTATAAGTAATATAAAATAAAATAAAATAAAATGATATCGTAAATTCAGTTGTTAATTTCAAATGATTAAATTTTGTAATCATAATTTTGTCCTAAAAAAACA
The DNA here is from genome assembly GCA_038382065.1 of Adansonia grandidieri. Taxonomy (NCBI): domain Eukaryota; kingdom Viridiplantae; phylum Streptophyta; class Magnoliopsida; order Malvales; family Malvaceae; genus Adansonia; species Adansonia grandidieri. The sequence continues at coordinate 11,208,551 of JBBYHK010000001.1, read as the reverse complement.
TAAAATATTAATTATATAAAAATAATTTGATGAAACATGGTTTACCGTTATTAAAAACAACTAATTAAGTGGGAAAAAAAAGCATACAGCAAACTTTGGGTTAATTAGTTCAAATCATATAGGAAAATTTAATTAAATATAGATGGGCAGACCATAATTTTTAATAATTAGCCGTCCTCTACGCTAATAAGTGAATCGAGAAAGTAAGAAAAATTAAAGTAATCTAGTGTTACGCTCTTGCTTCGTTGGAAATTATTTTTATTTTATAAATTTTAATTAGTATTAATTATAAATTAATTATAAATTAAATTTTATTAAATAATATATATACATATATTTAAAAGTGGATATAAATTTTAATTGATTTAAAGTTATTGAGCAAATCTATTATTCTAAATATATCATTCAAAAATAAAATAATTAATGATATTGTTAAATTTTTATTAAATAATATTTATTTATTTAAATTTAATATGTATTTTAAATCGATCCATGAGTTAAAGTCTGGATCAATCAGTTTAATTGCATCATTTAAAAATAAAATTAAAATAACTATTAAAACAAATATTTTTAAACTTTTTTTATCGGTCGGCTCAAGTATCAATCCTAAACTGATTTTAAAGTTAACATGTGAATTAATCTATTTAACTAGACTTCTAAAATTAAAATTAAAATAATTAATAAAATAAATTTTTATTTTATCTTTTAGCAAATTTGCTATGGATTCTAAATTTATCAATGAGTTAATGTGCGAACTAATTCTTTAAATACACCATTTAAAAATAAAACAAAAATAATTAATAAAAATAAAAATTTCTTAACTAAGAAGTCAACTTTCACTATTTATTTTTTTAGGAATAAAACAGCAAGTAGCAAATGAAAATAAGGGTTATAGGGTAATTATTTTTCCTTAATAATAATTCTAATAATTATTATTTCTTTCTTTCAAATTATTTTTTTAATTTTATTTTTTTAATAATTATCAATCCATTTCTCTTTTTGAAATTCTTCCTTATTGAATGAAAATAATCTTATAAATTTAAAAAATATCGTTGAATCATTAGTACTTAAAAATCATATATTTTAATAATTGTTATTTTCTTGTTTAAAATTATTTTTTTTAATTTTATTTTTTTAATAATTATTAATATAATTATTTTTTAAAATTATTTTTAATAAATAATCTTATAAATTTAAAATACCTCTTAAATCTTAAAGATTTAAAAATCAAACATTATATGAATATAGATATAGATAGACGTCATGGTGGTCAACCGTCCTATTCTCACAAGCTATAGTCAAACATAGATTTATTTAAAATTATTTATTTTGGGAATTAATTTTTGGCAATTAAGAGGTTTCCATCGTGTATGGATTATAGTTAAAATTAATTACATTGAATTTGTCCCTATATATCATTAAAAAAAGATAAAATTATTGCAGACAGATGTAGTATTGTTGCTCAATTGTCCTTTTTGCAGTAATATTATTTTTCATTAGCGGATAATTAATATGTCGATTCTTAATATATTAAAAGAAAAATAGTTAATAAATTAACTTTAAAAAATGTTCATTAAAAAAATCTATTGGTTAATAATTAGAAATTCATTAGCAAAATTAATTAACATATATATTTAAAATTTTCGAAATTTTGCAAATATATATTGTTGATAAAGGATATAATCCAGGCATGGCCCTTAATTTGGGATTATTTAGGGGGTAAAAGTATTTAATAATCAACAGTTGCTTTATCGATCGATAACAACACGATGAAATTCATGATAATTTATGAGCAATTTTGTCAGCCAGAATTTTTTTTTTTTTTTAAGTTTTCAAAATTTCTTGAAACATCTTATGTCCTCTGTTCTGACTTCTGAGTTTTCAAAGGGACAAGAATAACATAAACGTCAAATTTCAACTGGGGATATCAAATTGGAATCCTGATTAATGAGGTTTTTGGAGATTGAGAGGGTACGTTAGAATTTCATGTGGTGTGACCCAAAAAAAGTTGATTATAAAGAGCCTGGACATGAAATTGAAATCGGTAATGACAATGGACCTTAGTTGATATTTTCGTACCCAACTATATATGGCTTATATATATATACATATATAAATAATCTTGAACTAGAATTAAATGATCATTCACTTACGTGAACTTTTGATTTGAGGAAAATTGATAATGGTCTTTAATCAATTTTTGTTCCAATTAAATTTCAATTAAGTAAAACTAGACGTTTATATGGGATGTCTTATTAGTACACGTTGATCTATATAGACGCACTGATATTATATATTTAAACAAGCTTAGATTAGGATACTAAACAAATTTAAGCAAAACTCAAAACTGTCCTCTTCATCGAGAAAAAAAATTGCACTGGCTGGAAACATTTTCAGATGCAACATGTGTATCGATGCCTAATGCTAAGCAAGTAAGTCTGATCCATGAAAAATATATATGTTTAATTAATTAATTTATTTATTTTTATAATTTCCAGCCTGGTTCCTCTGTCTCATACCAAAAAGGACGAGGAAAGTTCAATTTGTTTGGTATGTAATCGTAAACTAAATAAACACAACCGGTAGAAAGCACCTCAAAACAAACGATACCTATCAATGTTTATCAATGGGAACGAAATAAATTAAATTATTGAAGTACTTAATGTTTATTTTTTTATGTTCTTCTATGCTTGGCTTTTTCTTTTTTATAATTATTTTATATACTATTAGTAAAAAATTTATAACGATAATACATGTTTAATAAAATATCTTTTAAAAAATAGAATAAATGATAAAAAATGAGACAAGTGTCACACCACAAATTCATTTGTTGAATTTTTCATCGTTGGTATATGAAATAATTATCTAATATTTTTTTATTATCAATAGATCTATCTAAAAATAAAATCATTCGTGTGGTTTAAATAATAATTTTTAAATTTAAATTAATTTAAATTACTGTTTATTAATATTTTTAATTAAAATTGAATTATAAACAATATTATTATATAAAAAGATTTAAATCATAGCCTATTCAACCCGAGTCACGAATTGTCAAATGGATGATAAAATGATGGCTCAAGCCTAAATATTGGAAGAAAAGCTAAAGGTTGGTTATTTTTTTATTTTTATTTTACCCTAGCTAATCCCAAAAAGGCAAAAAGGGGTGTCTAATTAGACATCAAACTCTTCAATAGAAGATAATACATAAAATTTTGTTAAGAGTATTTTTAAAATTATTATATTAAAAAATATTTTTTTCAGTGAACTTAATTTTCAAACCCTCACATTAAGAATAAACAAAAATATTATTTTAAATAATAAATTAATTAATAAAAATTTTGATATACTTATAGCATAAAAAAGTTGTGTTTAAGCATTTTTTTAGATTCATTAACTATAATTATATTTATGACCACAACAAAAGCAGAAATTAGATAATTGAAGCTTTTGCTTAATTTTTAGGCCTTAAATTTAATTAAGGGCTTCCTAATTCCTAGACTGTACTTTAATTAACAATAAAAATGTAAAATTTTCAAGTTGTAACTTATATTTTTAATTGGGTCATATATCTTTTAAATCTATTTAATAATAATATATATATATTAGTACTAAACTTCCTAACATTTCAATTATTGATATGGTGCCAGTGGTACTGACTAAGATAAAGTGAATTTATATCCATTGACCAACAACAATCGACATAGTTACATTAATATTTCAAATGTTATTTTTTATAAAAAATCTAATGGACAACAAGAATAATAATTTATTAATATTTTCAACTGTTATTTTTTATGCGAAGTTTAATGGACACCATGTAGAAAATCACGATCTAATTGGAAGTTGGCTAGCAGAAAATTAGTACCACCACAACTTTGGTGTACGTAATAATAAGCGTCATAAAATATAAAAAGTACAGCTAATTTTGACACGTTTCCAAGTGGCCATGTGGGCTGGGCGGCTGGCTATGCCTATCACAGGACTTGCCAACTTTCTTTTCTCTGACCATTTGAAAGTTATTACTGTTTTGTCTTTGTACTTTGGAAAATCAACCCCGATAACCATCTGCTTGATAATTGATCCTTTGCCAATATTACTAAAATTACTATTAACACGTTAGTAGCAGACTAAATATTATGTTTAATTATTTCTTTTTCTTATGATATGCTAATTATTAATAATTAATTTTTATATAAAATTAAAGAGAAAATTTATGAGATACTATGATATTTTTTTTTGTGCTTCATTAGATAAATTCATGAACTGCACTAAATTCAAAGTTTAAATTATTATTTAAAAAATAATAAAAATAAAAAAATTAATATTAATATTAATATTTTTATTTAATTTAAATAAAAATATTTTTATTATTAAATAATAATTTAAGCTGAAATGATCCAAATTGAAGAAAGTTTATTTCTTAGACCTTGTTTGGATGGGTATGGACAGGTCTAGGCTCCATTTGACTCCCCCGATGGAAAGGAAAGTCAGTGGCTTCTTGGTGCTGATGAATCTGAACGGCACTAACATTTCAAATACTGGTATCATTTAGGTTCTCATCAGAGTTGCAGCACCATTCGATTGGATTCGAGTGCCTCCAACTGCACCGAGAGACTTACTGGATAGGTTTTTAGTCCTTTGATTACTATAACTAAGCTAAATTATTATGAAAGCTTTTCATTTGAAAGAAACAAGGAGAACAAACATGGAATGGATAGGTATACTCCCAGATAATTCTTCCTCAATAATGTTGTCTAAAGATTGGACTGTTATCTAGGAACGTCCAATTAATACATGTATTTTTTTTTCCCGCAAAGTTTGATCGTATCTTTTCTCAAATGAAAAACAAAATTGTACTATCAATTCTGTTCAATTTTTAGATTGGATTTAGATTAAAATTTTGAATTCAAATGATATTTTATTTTTATTAAATTTAATTTATCACTTTTTTAAATTAATTTGTAAAAAATATATATATATATATATATATATA
>JBBYHK010000001.1:11140492-11203455 GCA_038382065.1 Adansonia grandidieri | reverse complement strand
ATATATATATATATATATATATATAAAAACACGATCGAACACTTTTTCCGAAAGAAGCATGTTTTTATATGGGCCAAGAAGGTTAAGTTAGAGTTTTAACTTCGGAAAGAGCGATGTCCAAAAAGGCCATGTTTTAATCGGCCCATTAGGCGTCTTTGTTTACGGCCCACCAAGTTATTATATTTTTTTCTTATATTTCAATATTCACCATTTACCGACGGGACAATCCTAGTTTATCCGAATTTTAAAGTCTCTGCCCATGGCAACGCATCTTCACCTAGTTTTTTTAATACAAATCCACCCTTCGACACTGATCAAAATTACAGATTTCTTACTAAAAGTACAAGCACCCCAAAGCGCTGTTTTCCTCTCCCTCTTATAATAATATATATTATCTGAACCCACAAAAAAACGAACTTCGGGCAGCTATAAAGAAAAAGAGCAGCTGCGCTCCATTGGAGGTTGTTAAATTTTGATTTTGGACCTTTTCTTTTTTTTTTAAAAAAAAAAAATTTCTTGGGGTTTTTCTAAAGATTTTCATTTCAAGGTAAGTTCTTTTTTCCTCTTATCTTTTCCTTTCTTCTTTATTTGTTTTATTCTTGCGTTGTTCAGTTTGTTTGGTTTTGTTTATTTAATGTAGTATTTTTATGAGTTCTTTATAAATCAAGAATGTTTTTGGAGCTTTTAAGGGTTGGGTTTTAGCTTATAATTATCTTCAAAATGCTGACTTTTGGGTCTAGTAAGCGCTTTTTTGTTTTTAAGGTTGAATTGGTTTAGTTTGCATCTTTAGCAATCTTAGAAGCTGTTTTAGCGAAAAGAAAAACATGGGGTTGATGAAAATGGTGTATAACTTTTTTTTTTCCTTGTTACAACTACTTTTGAAAGCACTAGTAAGTTTCAAGGCTGTAGGGGTGATAAATCTTGCAAGGTTGAAACTTTTTGGCGATGGCTGGTTTTAGGAGAAGTAGTGGGAAATTCATTGTTATTCAGGCCTTTTGAAATATTGGAATACAACTGCAGGGGTTATCTTATGTGGATGAACCTCATATTAGGACCGAATATGTTCTTCATTCTTTAGTCATGCATTGTTTGCTTGCTGCTAGGTTTTTGAAAATGAGGCAAGGCAAGGAAGAAGCAATATGCAGTGCTGAACAGGTTGGTGTTCCTTATCTGAATTGAAAGTTGGATCTATTACATATCATCTCTCTTTCTTCCTCTTGCTTGGAAACATAAAGAAAAAACATTTTTCCTGGTTGTTCCTTGTCTTTTTTATCCATACTTTTTAGTTATGAGATTTGACAAAGAAAGAAAAGTTAAACTCCATGGGACAACTCAGATATGTTTTGGTTTATATGAACAGGCTATTGACTTGATTTCAGTGGTTAAGGAGATTCATGGGTTTAACTCACAGGAGCTTAATAAGTTGCTAAGAGACTCGGAAAACTTTACCATTCCCTTTGTTACTGAAAAAGGATTAGAAGTGAAGGTACACCTTTACCTCATTTGTTATTGCTGTGGTGTCATTCTTTTGCTTTTTAATGAAACATCTCATATTTAATTGTGTTTTCTTTCAGATTGATATGGAAAAACTAGCAGGATTTCTTCCTTTGCACCTTGTTTCAGTGGTTATGTCATCTGATAGAGATGAAGCCCTGCTTAGATATTTGTTATGTGGCATCCGGCTATTGCATTCCTTGTGTGAATTAGCCTCACGCCATACTAAACTTGAACAGGTTGCTCTTAGTAATACTCTTCTGGTTGTTTTTCTATTCTGATGATTTTAGTTCTCATTTTTTCATTATTTGTTCTGTTTGTTCTTGCATTTGACAATGACTTGCAGAAATTGAACTGAAAAAATGGGGCATTCTGTTTTTACAAAATTTCGTTGCAGGAAACTCTGTACTTTTCAGTATTCTGGAAAAACTGTTAATACATCAAAATGGGGGCAAGGCAGGATGAGGGATACTGTTAATTACTTCACTGATTAGCTTTAAACTTAGGGCATTTGGTTTAAGTGAACTCACTTCCCATACAGAAAATAAAGTAACTAACCTAAGTTTCTTATTTGTCTTCCTGTTTCTTCATCTCAAGTTTTGGACTTAGTTATCAGAGTGATGCAGGAGCATCGGGATTATTGCTTTAGAAACTAAGTCTTTTCAAAAGAATTATATCTCTTTTAAATTGCTGCTTTAGGATAGATAAAAGTTTTAGTTTATTTAGACTTTTGTTTAGGATTTTTTTTTTTATTTTAAGAATTCCAGTTTAATTGGATTATTGTTTAGGATAAGAGTTTTAGTTTGGGATAAGTTTTATGATTAAGCTTAATTAGTATTCTACTAGAAATAGCAAATCTTGTAGGAGTAGGAGTTTTAGCGTGTATATATATATATATGCATCTAGGGAGTTGCTACAATGTATTCAATTATTATTTTATTATTCTATCTAAAGGTTTTTTTCTAGAATCTAAATATCTCTACAACGTTATCTTTCTCGACTATTTTCAATTTTTTTGTGTTCTAGCTATTTCTATCATCCCTACCTTGCATCAATTTGGTATCAGAGCTATGGCAGGGCGTGCAAGGGGTCATGGAAGAGGGAATCAAGAACAGCAGACAGAGTTGATCGAGTTGAGGTGAATGGTGGAGGATTTGTCGTAAGCTGTACAAGCTTTGCAGTGACAAATACATGCGGGAGCCTGAATGGAGATACCGGAAGGTGACCACAATTCTTTTGACCTGTCGGAAGGTGGTCTTGACGATGTTTTAGATGAACGAGAGCCCAAGAACTATTTCCATAATGTTGGACTTGCAAACTTTTCAGTACGAGGCAGATTGGAAGATTGACTATTGCATGCTCTCGAGTTAACGGGAGGAGGAGCAAAGATCCAAGCGGATGACTTCCATGGGGAGTTACATGCAGAAGATTATTTAGACTGGGAAGCCACTATTGAGAATTACTTTGAGTGGAAACCTATGGTTGAACCTAGGAAAGTACTCTTTGTGAAGCTTAAGTTGAAGAGTGCAGCACTTCAATGGTGGAAGAAAGTTGAAGAACAGCGAGCGCATCAAGGGAAGGAAAAAATCAACTGTCGGGAACACATGAAAGGAAAAGTATGAAAGCAGTTTTTGTCACCATATTACGCCATGGAACTATATAAAAAGTTTTACTTGCCTAGGCAAAACGGAAGGACGGTTGAAGACTACACGTTTAATTTCAACAATTTGTCTATTAGAGTGGGATTAAACGAAACTAACGAGCAGTTAACGTCTCGTTATATTTCTGGCTTAGATCAAAGTATTAGAGATTGGTTGGGAGTGGTTCGAATATTTGACTTAGAGGATGAGCGCCAATATGCCTTACAAGCTGAGGAACGGGTTTCTCCTTACGATGCAAGGAGGCCTCATTTAGTAAGGCGGATGACACTCCCGAAGGTGATGTCATTGGTAGTGGAACTATTTCAAGCAGTAAGACCAATGGGGAGAATGTAATGGGAGCCAACAAGGTTGACAAAGGAGAGGAAGTTCAAGGTACTAGTCAACCAAGCCTTAGTAGGGGGAGCAGAGAATATCAAATTAGGTGTTTTAGCTGTGGACAAAGAGGGCATGCTTCTTGTACTTGTCCTAAAAGAAGGGTGAAGCTGATTGAATTTGATGAAGGTGGCAAAGAATCGTCAAGTCCCATATATGACGATTATAAGGATGATAATGTGGATATATATCCTATACAAGGTGAATTATTGATGGTAAAAGAGGTGATGACTACTACAACCAAAGATGATAAAGAGGAATAGAGAAGGAGAAGATTTTTAGATACGTGTTAAGTGTGGGGATAAAGTGTGTAATGCCATTATGGATGGGGGTAGCTCAGAAAACTACGTTTCTAAAGAAACTGTGGAAAAACTAAAGCTACCTATAGAAAAACATCCTCATCCGTATAAGATTCAATGGGTTAAGAAGGGATCTGAGATACCCATAAAATTCCAATGTTTAGTCAAGTTTACTATGGGCAATAATGTGGATGATGAGGCGTTGTGTGATGTGGTACAAATGGATGCGTGTCATATTCTTTTGGGCTGACCTTGGCTATTTGATCATGATATGCAGCATTCAGCTAAGGAAAATACTTATTCTTTTCATAAAGGTGGAAGAAAGTATACTTTACATCCACAAAAGGAAGTAGTGATGCGCAAGACTGACAAATTAAATGGGTTTCTAACATCTGAAGAATTGGAGACTGAAGAACTATTTAGCTAGCTTCCTACCATGCAAGATGATATCATCCAAGAAATTCTTGATGCCAAGGAAGTGACATCTAGGAGGGGAAATGCTTATCGAAGGTTCCTAATAAAATGGCTGGGAAAACTAGCTTGTGAAAGTACTTGGATTTCGGAGGAAGAATTGAGGAAAGTTGATCCAGAAATGTGTGAAAAGGCGGCTAAGGTCTTTTCTAAAGGTGTTACCAATCTTTCAAGCGTGGGAGAATGATGCAGGAGTATCGTGATTATTGCTTTAGAAACTAAGTCTTTTCAAAAGAATTATATTTCTTTTAAATTGCTGCTTTAGGATAGATAAGAGTTTTAGTTTATTTAGACTTTTGTTTAGGATTTTTTTTTTATTTTAAGAATTCTAGTTTAATTGGATTATTGTTTAGGATAAGAGTTTTAGTTTGGGATAAGTTTTATGATTAAGCTTAATTAGTATTCTACTAGAAATAGCAAATCTTGTAGGAGTAGGAGTTCTAGCCTATATATATATATATGCATCTAGGGAGTTGCTACAATGTATTCAATTATTATTTTATTATTCTATTTAAAAGGTTTCTTTCTAGAACCGAAATATCTCTACTGCGTTATCTTTCTCGACTATTTTCAATTCTTTTGTGTTCTAGCTATTTCTATCATCCTTACCCTGCATCAAGAGTGGAACATTTTGTTAGTTACAATTTGGAGAACTACTTCTTATATTCTGCCTTCAGTTACTGTAATACTTAATATAGGTAGCAAGCCCCCTAATCCCTTCAGTTGAGACCCCCATAATCATTGTTCATGTCAAGATTAAATCTGCAACATCTTGCAAATGACTTTACCCATAAGCCTAGACTGAACCTTTGCTATTTGGAATGCCCTTTACTGTACTCTATGAAATGCAGTTTACTGTAAAGACACGGATGTGGATATTGCAGGTTGTACCTTTTAATTGCAGAAGTTACTCCCCCATCCTATGGATGTCAATTTGAATTGGGTCTTTCTTTCTTTTCATCAGCCTATCTACTGCACAAGAAGCTTTGAACATTTTTGCATACTATGAGTTTCTTTATCCTAATAATTTTTCCCTTGATAATGTTCACAGATTTTGCTTGATGATGTAAAAATATCAGAACAGCTGATTGATCTCGCCTTTTATGTGCTGATTGTTCTCAATAATTATGGACAGGTTCTCTTTCATCCATTCCGTTATGTCTTATCTTCCAAAAATTTATTTTTATCTTCATTCAAACTTGTTTCATGTTGTAGGACATTCATGATTCAAGTCCCATGCCTCTTTTGCATTCAACACTTGCGGCATGTAGTCTGTATCTATTGACTGGATGCATATCTTCACACTGGCAAGATCTGGCTCAAGTGATAGTGGCACATCCTAAGGTACAAATTAATTAACATAATTTTGGGGGAAAATGGGCTGTGTTCAATACAGTTCTTTTAGGGATTGTTATGCAGGCTATTTCTCCTTTGGTTTATATTCTTCTATTCTTTGCATGCCACTTCCTTAGTAATTTGTGGGAATACTATAGTCTATTGAGTTTTTCAGTCCAACATATCCGTGCACCTTATTTATCCAATTTCTACAGGTTGACATGTTTATGGATGTGGCCTGCAGAGCAGTTCATCTAATTGTCAGGTTTCTCCAAAACAAGCTGTCTGCTCAGCATACTGATACTTGTGCCAAGTCAAGTCCAACTGCTGAATTAATAATTAACTATCTTTGCCATCAATGTGAGGCTTCTTTACAGTTCCTTCAGTTACTGTGCCAACAGAAGTCATTTCGGGAGCGTTTACTGAGGAATAAGGTTTGCATACTAGCATTTCATTTATCTACTCATCTGGTATGAAATAATGTATTATGAGGTATTACCATTATTATTTTCTTTTCATCAAGCAACAATTTCTTGTGGCCAAAATGCATACATGCGTTATTATTAGATTCTTAACTGCTCTTGCTTGTGGAAGACTAGAGAGAAAGATTATTAGTGAGAAGAAACTGAGATCTAAGATGTTAAAAAATTATCATTTAGGATCATGGTCTTGCAATAACAAGACGTACCGATCATAAATTGTCAATATTTGCATGGAAGAAATTTACGAGATCCATTTCGAGTTTTCAGTCCTGTTGGCTCTACTTATTGAGATTATAATTGTAATATACTGGAATATATTGAAGTTTTAAGCAGACCAATGTGATCTTGTTTTGTGGTACTTCTTCAGGAACTATGCGGAAAGGGTGGTATTCTTTTTCTTGCTCAATCCATCCTCAAGTTACATGCTCCATATATTATGGAATCTTCCGCTGTTATCGCTGCATTATCTAGGCTGAAAGCTAAAGTGCTCTCAATTGTAAGTTCTAGGCATGGATATTTGTTTTTGATATAAATGTGGATGTTTACCCTGCTTTTTAATCTTCTCCAGCTACTTTTTAATATGACACTTATGTGAATAAAACGTCCTGTTTATCCAGTTATTGCATTTGTGTGAAGCAGAAAGCATTTCTTACCTTGATGAGGTTGCCAGCTCTCCAAGAAGCCTGGATTTGGCGAAGGCTGTTGCACTTGAGGTTAGTTTTCTGATGCAGATGCAAGTTATGCTTTGTCTTGATAGAGTTGGAATCTCGGAATTTCTAATGATCCGTGTCCTAGATTCTCTCTTCCAAGCCTGCTTTCACTGCCTGGATGTTGTTTTTAATACAATTATCATAATGACGCAGGTTGTTGAGCTGTTGAAGATTGGACTTAGCAAAGATCCCAAGCATCTCAGTTCTAGCTCTGATAGAACCTATCCTATGGGGCTTCTCCAACTTAATGCAATGCGTTTAGCTGATATCTTCTCGGATGATTCAAACTTTCGATCTTATATCACTGTTTACTTTGTAAGTTATTATGATCAGATTTCAGAATTTGTTCCTTTGGTTTGTATCCTGCTTTTGGAAAATTGCTATTTCATTACTTCTAAGACTTTACTTTCCGAAGAGTATAATAGCTGTTACTTACCTTTTATCGGAATTTACATAATTCAAAGAGGACCAAAACCATATAAATTTTTTGTGGCAAAATATGCAAATTTTTCTGCTGGATTGATATGTAAGTTTGATGCATTTTTTATGCTTTTTTGGACATCCTTTATGATAATATTTGTGACTACCTCTTTTATTCTCTTTCAGACTGAATTTTTGAGCGCAATATTTTCACTCTCTCATGGAGATTTTCTCTCCATGTGGTGTTCTGCTGATCTCCCCGTGAGGGAAGAAGATGCTACTCTGGACTATGAATTATTCGCTGCAGCTGGATGGGCTTTAGATTCAGTTTTACCATCAGACCTGTCAAATACAACAAATCTGGAATTTACTCTTATCCGCAACAACATGTCTCAGGCTTCCTATGTACATCAAAGAACATCTTTATTTGTCAAAATAATTGCAAATCTTCATTGTTTTGTTCCTAATATCTGTGAAGGTAAATTTCCACGCAAGTGATGGCAAGTTCTCTAAAAATTCATTTTATATTAATAGAATTATCTCTTTTAATCCACAGAGCAGGAGAGGAACCTCTTTCTTCACAAGTTTCTTGGGTGCTTGCGAATGGATCCATCTAAGCTATTACCCGGTTTTGCCTTTATCTCTGGTTCACAAAAGGCTGCTGCTATTTATAGGAACCTACGTAAGTATCTTGTTGAACTTGGTTTTCTTTTACCTCCATGCAGGGACCTGGTAGCAAACTTTTTTCTTGTTCCTTACGAGTAACCTGTTCATGTAGGTTCCTTGTTAAGTCACGCGGAATCCTTAATTCCTACTTTTCTGAATGAGGATGACCTGCAGCTCTTGAGGTGATCTGGAATTCCTTTCTTTTATGAAACTCCTGCAAGTTCAAGTAGCATTAGAACTTGTTAAAATTTTTTGCTATATTATGCCTTCCTGTATACATTTGAATACTGGTTTCTTGCAAACCCTATTAGCAAAATGTTTGAATCACCACACTTGATGCTTGGGAATTCATGCTAAGTAAACCTTAATATAAACTCATGGAATGTGACATTCTTTTCTATATGCTACTATGAGAGATATGATTCATATATAAACCTTCTTACAATGTTGTTCCCATAACTTTAATTTCCCTGCAACTAGAATGCACTCCAAAGCCATCGTGTACAATATTCAAATTGATCGCTGTTTCAAGGTCTTTGCTTTCCTCTTCTCCATTTGAGCTCATAGATTGTCTAACATTATTGATTTCTCTTGTTAAACAATTTTCTTTTTTCAGGGTATTCTTTGACCAATTACAATCACTGATAAATCCTGCTGAATTTGAAGAAAATCGAGTTCAGGTAGACCTTCTGTATCTTATAAATGATTACTATTACTCGCACCTCCAATCTCTCTGTTGTGGCTGGTATCTATCTCCTTTCTTTGTTATATTTTAAGCGTTTCCAAACTATTGGCTTCTGTTGGAAAGATGTAGAAAAATAGATTTGAGAAGTCAAATTTTTAGAATTAGTTTCATAAAGATTATGTTAGCTAGAATCATCAGGTGAATTCTGGAAGTTGATTTGTCTCACAGTTATTGCATTTAGAACCTTATTTGGGTAAACAAATTTAAAAACCAAGTGCTGAGTTGGTTCAAACTAGACTTGTTCATGGGCTACCCCGCCCAGCCTAGCCCGGGCTTGGGGTATGACATTTTGTGATCTAGGCTGGCCCCGCCCAAATCAGTTTTTATTTAATTTTAATTAAAAATATAAATATTAATAAAAATGATTTTTTTAATGTTTTATTGTTTTTTAAACAGTGATTCAGGCCATAGGGTTGGGCCTTGAATTTCAATATTTTCAGGCCGCGATTCGGCCTATGAGCAGGTCTAGTTCAAACTGTGTTTGGCAAGAGAGTTTGATCAGAGTGACAAAGAAGAAAAATTTTATGCCAGTTATGTTTTAGGCCTGTGAATTTAGTTATACTTAAATGGTTTCATATGCGGTTTTTAATTTCAGTAGCTATCATTTTGGCATCGATGCACACAGAAGGTGTCTTGCATATTTTTCATTTTTCCTTATCTTTTAAATCCAACACTCAGTAATGTTTTCTAACTGATAGGAGGATCGAATTCTAGGGGGTTGCTCATCTCCTTTACTGAGAAGAGAACCTCCAAATCTTAATAACCGAAATGGTAACCTGAAAGAGGAAATGTCAGAGAATTCTGCTTTCCAAGAAGAGGAGCAGTTTTATGTCCGAAGCAATCATATGGATCAAGCCAATGATATAACTGGGCAAGATGTGATGGACGATAAAGATAAATCTGTTGTGCCTAGTGGTCTGAAAGATATTGACAGAAATGTTCAGAATGTAGAAACGAGTGGTTCAGATACGAGTTCTGCAAAGGGAAAAAATGCTGTTGATAAATTAGTTGAGTGTCTGAGAGAAAGTACGCATCCAGGAGTTCGAGAGGATGAAAAAGTTGAAACTGTTCAAACTGAAGAAAAGCAGCGGAAGAAAAGGAAGCGAACTATTATGAATGATGAACAGGTGACAATAATTGAAAGGGCCCTTTTGGATGAACCTGAAATGCAGCGAAATGCTGCTTCCATACAATCGTGGGCTGATAAACTAAGTCATCATGTATGTAAACTAGTTCTAGTAATTTATGGTTGATGTACGTTAATTTAGTTATCCACATGAAGTAACATGTTTCCTCACTAAAACTATTTCTATATTAATTTCTCAGGGCTCAGAGGTAACATGTTCACAGCTGAAGAACTGGTAAGTAAGCCACCTCTTTTGTAGCATTTGATATGCTAATAATTCTGAAACCATGATGTGGCTTCTCTAATGATAAAAATAAAAGTAAGAATTAGTGGGGGGGGGGGGGAAGAGGAAGAAAGAAGAAAGATTACAATAACTGGTATGTGATTAACTATGTCTTTAAAGTTTCAGAGTTTCTTTCCTGGAAATTCTATGATTAGCTGCATCAAATGAAAATGAGTATTTTGTAGCTTAAAAAGCTCCACTTGGTGTAAGTAGCTTGCGTCAGTTTATAGTTTCTGGTTATTAGCGGTTTCGTAGTGCATTTTAAAGTTCATTGGTTGCCTGAAACTTATTTGTCTTATGGACCACTTCAGGCTCAACAATCGGAAGGCCAGGCTTGCACGTGCAAGTAAGGATGCTCGTCTCCCTGCGGAGCCTGACAATGATTTTGCAGGAAGGCAAGGTGGGCCACAACAAGGTCATTCATTAAAAGCACCTGATAGTCCTAGTCAAGAGACTGCCCACTCACATGCCAGAGGTACTCGAAGCATGTCAAGAATGAACACCAACGAAAACCCAGAGGCTCCAGAATTTGCTGATTTTGGTGCTACTGAATATGCTCAATGCAAGCCAGGTCAATTTGTTATGCTTGTAGATGGAAGAGGTGAGGAGATTGGCAGGGGAAAAGTACATCAGGTGCAAGGCAAATGGTGCGGAAAGAGCTTGGAGGAATCAGGGACATGTGTTGTGGATGTGGTTGACCTGAAGGCCGATAGATTGGTGAAGCTACCCTACCCATCTGACACCACGGTTACCTCATTTGAAGAGGCTGAGAAAAAGATGGGGGTAATGAGAGTTATGTGGGATTCAAACAAAATATTGTTGTTACGACCTCAATAAATTTCAGTCTTTGTTGATCATTTTCTTGCCACTGGCAATGAAATATAAGCTCTCGTAACTGATGATCCACTTCATATTTCTCTTCCCATTATTTTAGTTTTGGACACATGCCATACACCTTTATAAACTAAAACCGAGTACTAAAAGCAAGCTAGGAAGGAAGTTGGACTTACTTTTAGGATGAATAAACTCAGTAGCTATGAACACCCGAAATTAATGAAACAATTTTGAGGTTCCCTTTATTTTTTTTTTAACCTCTCAAGGAAAGTGACATTCCAACGAGCTTTGAAATGCTTGTACAAAGAAATGGTGAATTTTGAAGTTACTACGGGTTATGCATGCCATGGCATCCTTGAGCTTGGGTCCATTTACAGGTAGATAGATATTGGTGGTTTTTTAACGAGTCGTTTGAGGACATTTAAGGCTATTATTGCTGCCGCCCAACCACCTGAAACTGAAGAGGCCATCCGTAGGTTGTTGCTAATCGACAAAGATGCTTTGAGTCTCAGAGAGGGGGCTGTCAATATTGCAGTTGCATTCATTAATTTAATGAACCATTTAAAAGAGGGGTTTAAGGGTTTTGTTTTTATTTTTGGTTTCAAAGGGCTTATGTTCTGTTTGTTGCCCCACAAGCACAAGATAAGATGGCCACCGACGCGGCCAAACCAAAGCGTATTCAAGGAAGTTGCCCTTCATCTCACTCTTTAACATGTTCTGTCTCTAATGATAAAGCTTAAAATATTGAAAATTAATTTGTATTTTGCATAAAAATCAAACTTAAATTGACCAAAAAAAATGTAAAATCACTAGTTTTACCAAGTAAATTAACTTTACGATCAGTAGGATGTAATTTATTTGTAAAAACAAGGGAGCCCCGAAGAAAAGTAATTGGGAATTTGCATGCGTAGAAAAGAAAGATAACAAGAAAACAAAAAGGAGGACAAATAACACGAGTGATGAGAGAGATAGGAACAGTTGATGATCCATAACCAAACCAAACCCTTAATAACACTTTTTCTTTGTCAGTCATTGTCAGTTTGTCATTGCTCATCATCTCACCACCCGAAACTTTAACGTGCCAATCCCCGCCCATTCTTCTCTTAACTAGTATCTTTCAGACAAAACTACCCTTTCATTTTAAGACATTCTACATAATTGTCCAACAAGTGCACCCTCGGAAAGCTCAACTCTCTCTCTCAATCAAACGAAATTCTCTCCTTCTTTCTCTCTCTTTTCACTCTCTTTGCTGATAATTTTGTCTCAACTCAGACTGGTTTCGGATATTGGAACTCTCTCTCTCTCTCTCTCTCTCTCTCTCTCTAGTTGCAACATTTACTATTTGAATCCTTCAAAAATACAAAACGAAGAAGATAGCAAAGCCTCTTTGACCTTTTAGTAAAACTCTTGAAACATTCTTTTCCAAGAAGCCTGCTTGTTTCTTGGGGGAGAAATATTTTACTCAAATTTGAGATTCCTGTCAAAAGTTTGTATTTTTCTTGGTGGGTTTTGGTCTTTAGGTTGAAAGATTGAAAGGGTATATGTAGAAAGAAGGAATTGTGTGAAGATCAAAGAAGATGGTCATGAAGATGTGAAGGGCTTTTAGACAAGGTGGTTCTTTAATTTTTGACCATTTGACAAGCTTTTTGTTATTGGCTTTTTATTAGGGTTTTGATTTTTTTTTGGGGGGGGGGGTTTGACAGTTTTAGTTAGGTTTTTTATTTTCTTTTCTTTTCCTTTTCAAGCTGTTGTATATGGTGTTTTGTTTGTTTCGTTAAACAGCCTTTTACGTTTCATTTCACATCTATCGTTGATTTGAGAAGTCAAATTTTGTCATGTTCTTAAAATTTAGAAAAATTATTTTAAGGATATTTCTTTCTTTCTTTCTTTCTTTCTTTGATGTTGAGCTAGGGTTTGTTGTCTGAATTTCTGGGAAAAAAAAGGTTAAAGCTTCGTCTTCTTAAGGACTAGGGGGTGATTAGATAGTCTATTTGGTTAAAGACTTGAGAAGGATATTTAAGGTATGGTCAGCTTTATACATGGTGTGATTTTTATAATGATGTGGAAACCTTGATTATATTGACTAATTTTTAACCGGATTCTATTTTCGTTGTTGTATGTTGTAGTAGAGTTTTTTTGCTTTATGGATTTTTGGGTTGATAATTTGGAGGCTTGTAACTTTCGGTTATATTAAGAGAAATGTTAAGTTCTGCAATAGAGTTGTTGCTACCCTATTATTAGCTTGTGCTTAACTTGTATGAGTTTCGTTCAGTGAGAACCCTTCAGGCTTTGCCTAGGACAAATGTATAACATTAGGTTCTGGTTCAACAAAGCAGGCGGAATTGACCTTAGTTTATCTCTTTTTTCTTAGAGAGCATTTTTCCCAGCCTGAAGTTACTGTCAAGGTTATGATTGAGGAATTTGTTTCAACACATCGTGTTAAGATGATGAGATTTGTAATAATGCCAAAGAATCATTTCGCCGTAGAGGGGACAATAAAGTTTCTTTGAGATTGTAGTTCACATTCTTTCTACTGAGACATGTTGGTAGTTGGATGCTTACATCTTGATTAAGTTCTTCTCCTCCTTTATTTGATTCATGCTGATTTTTTTTTTCTTTATTTAACTTGTGAATTTCAGGGAAATAGGAAACAAGCAAAACATTATGGTTGCTAAGGGACGCCAGAATGCCACCACTGATTCTCCAAAAGTGGAGGTGGGAGAGATAGACACTAGTGCACCTTTTCAATCTGTTAAAGATGCTGTCACTCTTTTTGGCGAAGGTGCTTTCTCTGGGGAAAAACCTGCCATAAAAAAGACAAAAGCTCACTCAGCAGAGGTACTACTGACTCCTGGAAGTTCTATTTCTTCTTTCACCTGTAATGTTGGCATAGAACTATTTGTGTTTTTGAGACTTGGATTGGATATGATATCTATGGCATGTTCAAGTTTTTCCTTTTACCTTTTTATTCTTCTGTTCTCATTCATTTCTAATGATTGTAAATATTAAAATGTATAAGACCATACCACTTAGGATCATGAATATAGCATCTACTTTTATATGAAGGCTGACAAACCTAAAAAGCAACAAGACCTTGTTAAGGAGTATTTGGCCATCTTTCTAAGCTGTATTTATTAATGTTCTCATTTTTTTTTTTTTAATTATGAAGTATACAATTGGAACTTCAAGGATGGATTGCTGGGAAATCTAGTTACGTGAAAGATTGCATGACCATTAATCTTTAAGTCTTATTTGTTTTTGAGTCACAGAGAGTTCTAGCCAAGGAGACACAGCTTCACCTCACTCAAAAAGAGTTGAACAAGTTAAAGGAGCAACTTGAAAATGCTGAGACAACTAAGGCGCAAGCTCTTGTAGAGCTAGAAAGGGTTAAAAGAACTGTTGAGGAACTGTCTGACAAGCTCAAAATGGTTAACAAGTCCAAGGAGTCTGCAACCAAGGCTACAGAAGCTGCGAAGAATCAGGCAAAGCTGATTGAAAAAGCAAATTCTGATATTCTCCCTGGACCTGATGGTGCTAGGAGCCAGGATTTGGAAACTGCAAGGGAACAATACATGACTGTAATTACTGAACTTGATGCTGCAAAACAAGAATTGAGGAAGGTTCATCAGGACTGTGATGCATCCTTAGAAGCGAAAATTGCTGCCGTCAACCAGACAGAAGAAGCTGAACAGGCAGCTAAGGTTAACATGGAGAAGGTTGGAGAGCTCTCTAGGGAAATTTCATATGTGCAGGAATCAATCGGACAAGTGAAGCTTGCATCTCTTGAAGTACAGCATGAACAAGCTAAAATGTTTGCTGAAAAGGATACTCGGAGGCAATTATATAAAGCTACCCTTGAAGAGTCGACCAAAAAGTTGCTTGCTTTGAAGAATGAATTTGACCCTGAACTTATACAAAATCTTGAAGCACAACTGTTTGAAACAGTTAATGAGATTGGGGCTTTGCAGAAGCAGATGGAAAATGCAAAGGCTTCTGATCTGGAGTCTGTGCGAACTGTTACTTCAGAGCTAGATGGTGCTAGAGAATCACTGGAAAAAGTCGCTCAAGAAGAGAACTCCTTGAGAAGTTTGGTGGAGTCTCTTAAGGTGGAACTAGAAAATGTGAAGAAAGAGCATTCTGAGCTGAAGGAGAAGGAAGCAGAAACAGAGTCCATTGCTGGGAATCTGCACGTCAAGCTTCGGAAAAGCAAATCAGAGCTTGAAGCTTTCCTTGCAGAGGAATCCAAAACAAGAGGTGCCTATGAAGACATGATCTCAACCCTTCAACAGCTATTAGTGGAAACAGAAAATGCACGGCGAGAAGTGGAAGAGATGAAAAAGGAAGCTGAGAAGTTAAAAGTGGAAGCTGAAGCCTCTAGAATTGCACTTGAGGAAGCAGATAAACAGCTGAGAGTTGCTCTGGAAGAAGCAGAAGCTGCAAAAGAAGCTGAGACAAGGGCACTTGATCAGATAAAGATGCTTTCTGAGAAAACAAATGCTGCACGTACCTCAATCTCTGAATCTGGAGCCAATATCACAATCTCCAGGGAAGAATTTGAGTCTTTAAGCCATAAAGTTGAAGAGTCTGATAATTTAACTGAAATGAAAGTGGCTGCTGCTATGGCTCAGGTAGAAGCTGTGAAGGCAAGTGAAAATGAGGCCCTCAAAAGGTTAGAGGCAACTCAGAAGGAGATTGAAGACACGAAGGTTGCAACTGCAGATGCTTTGAAGAGGGCAGAGATGGCTGAAGCAGCAAAGAGGGCAGTGGAGGGAGAGCTCCGGAGGTGGCGTGAAAGGGAACAGAAGAAATCAGCTGAAGCTGCAGCTCGGACTCTGGCAGAAGCACAAATGTCAGCAGAATCATCACCACAGCACTACAGAATTCAAAAGCAACAGCTGCCGGAGAGAATTGTTCAGGCTAGAAAGTTGGAAAAAGAGAAGACTTCCGTCTCAAAAAAGGTGCTTTTGCCTAATATCAGTGGCATCTTCAATCGAAAAAAGAACCAAATTGAGGGTGGATCTCCCTCTTATCTGCCTGGTGAGAAGCCTCTGTAACATTGCATTTGCCAGAACTTTGTGCATTTTATCAATGGTTGAGAGAAACATATTTGGTTGTGTGTACATCTGAGAACTGTGAAATCAAATCGCTGTTATTCACGTCTGTTTGAGGAATTTAAAGTGGAATATCTAAGGATTAGTTTGCAAGCAACATGGAGTAACTGACTTCTGTGCATATGACCACTATTAGGTTAATTGATGGCACAGCAGTGGAAATGAATGCTTCCGTTCCAAGATTCATTTAGTTGCCTGTAGCTAGCTCATGGAGAGCAATGTGTCAGCAATGATTTTGATGACCCTTTGGCAGTAAGCAAATCTAGGCTTTATGTTTTGGTTGCTCAAATGACTGGTAGAAACAGCTGGCAATTGTGTTTCAAAAGGCTGGTAGATTGCATTTGCATCCAGGCCTCCTTCTCCATGATTTATTCTTGGAGGTGACGTATCAAGTTGTTGTCCAAACTTTAAGAATGAAAGCCTTCTCCCTGTCAGGTTTTAACGGAACAAATTAAACATTTTCCTTAAACCCAAGCTCTTGGTGGTTAGTGGGTGAGAACTATCCAAAATATTAATAAGATATCCAATTAAAAGTCTCTAGTACTAAATCAACAAATCAATATCATTGGAGTGCTGACATCGAAGAATATATATATATATATATATATAACATGTTCTTTGCCTCCTGATTATCAGCCTGAAACTAAGCTAATTTGCATTATTTTGACTGAGCAATGGGAAGTAGGTGAATCTAATTCAATTTTTAAAAAATAAAATATGAGAGAAAATATAATAATATCATGGGTACCATAGTCGTTCAGTCTCAATTATTGATATCAACATGTGAATCTTTTTTAGTAGTTAAACTGAATAATTGATGGCATGACATGGATCGCAAAGGAAAGGATGAGAAAGGCATTTTTTTTTTTTTAAGAAAAAAGAAAAAGAAAAAGAAATACTTGATTTCGATTTTCGACAAATGAAAGCAAGTCTATTTAGATGAATCACCCTGAAGATCGAATCATCCTCAAAGCCCATGCTGGATGCCTGTGATTTACTGACTCTCAGTCCATTGAGAAGAGCAAAATAGCCGCAAACATTGAAAATTGGCTCATAAATATGGGAAAACAGCCTATAAGCAATACATAAAAAAAAAAGTACAAAAATATTAACACTCTCTAGTCTTAAAGCAATAGAAAATTTAGAAAAATAGTCCTAAAATTTGAGAGTGGGCATAGAAATGTGGAGGAAAAGACTCAAGAACAACAAAAGTACAAAATCATTAACTCAACAACTGAAAAAGACCTCAAGACCACGAGCAGTAATAGTCCAAAAACATTCAAAAATTAAAAGATAAATAAACTATCAGAAACACTCAAATTGCTATCCCAACCCACCCAAAAAAAAGAGTAAAAATTCATGCAAAATTTTGGAAAAAAAAAAAGCCTACAATTTTTAAAACAAATCCATAAACAAGAAATTTCAAATTAAAAGAGGACAAAATGATGTCTTTTTCCATTCCGCTGGAGACTCTGGAACTTAAACCTGCAAAAAAAAAAAAAAACACTCAAGACTCTTCCCGTCTCTCAAAAGCCAACCCTCTCTTTCTCAAAAAAAAAAAAAAAACAAACTTTTTTCTTGAAACAATCTCCCCCCCCCCGCCCCTAAAAAAAAACCACAAAACCCTTACTTTGCCATCCCCCTAAAACGCTTCCTTTCTACCTCTGTTTGTGCCTTGAAATGATGTCAAGTAGCAGAGAAAGAGAAGAGTCATTAACTTTCCCCAGAAATCCATCATCGTCCTCTTCTCCAATTACAGTTTCAGACCACCTTGACAGTTATCTCCAAGAGCCAACTTCCCACATCGGAAGTGCTTCTGGAAGTTACTCAAATGAGGGTCTTTTAGCTGCTGAAACTGCTAGTCCCAGTAACAGTGATGTTGAGTTTGGTTTCTCAAGGCCTGACTTTAGGCAGCAAAGTCCAATCTCTGGCACTGTTCAGTTCTATCAACGCCATGTCTTCCTGTGCTATAAAAGTCCGTCTGTTTGGCCTCCTAGGGTTGAGGCTGCTGAGTTTGATCGTTTGCCTAGGTTGTTATCTGCTGCTGTTTCGGCCAGGAAGGCTGATATGATGAAAGAGGTTGGTGTGCTTTTTTTTTTTGGATTGGTTTCTTATTCGAGAGATCTCAAGCTCTGGAACCGTTCGTTCTTTTAGCTTCAAATTTGTTAACTTTATATGTTTTTAGGTGAATTTAAGTGGGTTTCTGTTTTTTTTTCCCCTAGATTGGTTTAATCTTTCGAGTGATTTAAAATTGTAGAAATTTGTGGTTTTTATGAATTGCATCCCATTGTTAATAATTAAATTGGGTTTTAATTGGTTTTTGGTGGGCCTCTACGAATAGATTGGCTTTAGATTTTGGTTCTTTTTTTTTTTTATTTCTTTCTAACGGAAAATCTGGTTTTTGCTTTTTGGTAACTTGAAGTTTGATGTGTTTATAGATAATTTTTTGTTTAGGAGAGTTGGAGCTTTGGAGGAATGCAATTTGCTACCTTGTTTCGATGCAAAATTTGTCATTTTGATGCAGACTTGGCAATTCTTACTGATGGTTTATGAATCAGAATTATTTGGGTTTGATGTCTTAACACTTCCTGCTTATATTAAATCGGGATTTGATGTTTTAAATCAACATAATTAATACTCCTATGAATATGAGTTTCAAAATGTGTTGATTCACCTCGCTTATAACAAAAGAAATTTGTTTTCTTTCCTTCTTTTGGTTTGTACAGGATTGTCATTAACTGTTCAACTCACAATTACATCTTTCATCATGTGTTTGTTTCATCTTTCTATATTTAATGTCCATGTGCAACTATAAAAGCATATCCATAGGTGCAGGTAATGCTAGTTTTAGGTCAGTTAGACGTATTTTCCCTTTGTATCGTTTAAGGACAGTGCCCTGAGTCACTTAAGTGTTCCCTTTTGGTTACACTGTAAATCTTTTATCAACATGAACAGATATAAAGAATTCACCCTGAAATGACATACTTTAGAAGAAAGCTGAATGATATGATAGTTGGCTGTTGATTTATCTGGTCTAGTAGGATTTCTAGTTAGACCGGAAGTTCGAATGGATAGTAGTGGTGCATAATTATTTGTTAAGTAAGAATTTATTCACAAGCATCACCTAAATTTTTAGTTTTCCTTTCCAGCATGCTTACCTTATTTATTTCTGCTTGTCTTCTTTTAGACCTGCTTAACAATATGCGAGGGACATGATGGAACTGAGACATCAAATGGAGATGTATTAATATTTCCAGACATGATTAGATACAGGTCCATTGCAGCTACATTGAGGTTTCTTAAGATGTTTTCATTTATCTCCTTTATTTTGAAGCTTAATACTGATTCGGTTTTGGCCAAGGATGCAGGAGATTGACCCATTTCGATGTTGACACATTTGTTGAAGAAGTGCTTGTCAAGAATGGTGAGTGGCTGCCTGGAACTCCTGAAAAACTAGAAGGTTCATTCGTTTTTGTTTGTTCTCATGGATCCCGTGATCGGCGCTGTGGAGTTTGTGGACCTCCACTGGTTAGCAGATTCAAAGAAGAGATAGAATTGTATGGTCTTCAAGGTAGAGTGTCTGTTAGCCCATGCTCACACATTGGGGGACATAAGTATGCAGGAAATGTTATTATATTTGGATCGAATATCAATGGAGAGGTCACGGGACACTGGTAGGAGTGATCTCTCTTCCACTGGCTATTTTATTGAATCTCCCTTAATTTGTTAATTAAGCTAGCCGAGTTCCTCCTGCTTTATATAAATCTTCTACTGGATTGATAACTGAGCCATTTATTAAAAAAAAAAAAAAAAACTGCAGGTATGGGTATGTTACTCCTGATGATGTACCTACACTTCTAGAGTGGCATATTGGGAAGGGAGAAATTATAGACTCGCTGTGGAGGTGACTTTTCTGGCATCAACTTATATATTATTATTGATCCTTCTTTTGGCGTCGGTTTCATGTGTACAATATAATATAGGAGGATTAAGAATGAAATATGCAAAAACTTTAGTATTTAAGGTGGGACAAGTTTGGAACAAAAACTTTATATATTGCCATGTAGTAAACAGTGGAAGCTAGGTTAGCACCTTGGCTATATTCTTACCAAAAAAGAAACATTCTGATGATTGTCATAGAATTAACATGCTTACTATGTATTAATAGGGCATTTAAATGCTTATTTCAGGGGTCAGATGGGTTTATCAGAAGAAGAACAGAAGAAATTTCAAGAACTAAGTCACCTAGCAAATGGTGAGACTGCAATAGAACGAAGCACTAAAGAGGCAACACAAAGCCAAATGGATGAGATGAACACAACTGCCTGTCGGCCTCAAGATGAGCTTGTAAGCTGTTGCCAGGGAAATGGCAGTGCTTCTTGTTGTCATGACCCCGCACTACCTGAAAAGTTGGATATTCTGGATACTGATGAGGGAGTAGTAAAGCTGGCACCCGAAAAGAAAAAAGGTGGCAGGAAACTTGTTTCGAAGATCACTAGTGGCAAAGGTGCCACTGTGCGCAAGGTTTGTGCCAAGACGACTTGGTTTGAGAGCTGGGAGCGTGAAGATACATATGCTGCTCTTGCTGTTCTTTGTGCTGCTGCATCAATTGCTGTTGCTTATAGCTGCTATAAACAGCTAAGTTAGAAATGTGATATGATATCTTGCATTGTTCATATTAATGTGTTGGAGCATTTTCACATCTATCTTGAGTTTTATGTGCAAGTACTTGGTGCTGCTAGAATCTTGTTTTGCATTCGCTGAAAACCACGTATCTTTGCCCCGTTCAACAGTATGATAGTGATGGTCGTATTCGACAATGATTAGTTACCAAGCCTAGCTCTCTATTGGTTAATTCTGCTTCAAATTATCTTGGAGTCCGGAAAACTAGTATAATTTTTCATGATTGACCTACATGTAACGTAACTTTGAACTATCAGATGTAAGAGTGGATGCTGCACAAAGCAGCAAATTCCCCATTAATGCATATTATCATCAACCGATCACCTGTCTTACGATCAAGCTAATGCATCAACAGTAAACAACAGCCTCTTCAAGCAGCAAATACTGCAGAGGATGCTGACAAGAAAATTATTCAAGAAGCAGTTAGGACTGGGAATGTCATGCTTCCAACATAATCCCCGAAAAAGCAAGCGCTATTATCCACCGTAAGGTGTTATATCAAATTGCACCAGATTAGCTGTCTACCAAGCCTGCATCGAGCTGATGCAAGAAAGCTCTGCTATTACATTTGGTGATTGAAATACAAGGCCCCTCATTCTAAAGTAGTTGATGGGTCTTGACTATTTGTAACATCTTGGCAACAATTATATCATCAGTATTATCTAAAATCTAATCACCATTTACTTCAAGGCCATTTAATGAGTTACACAGACCATTCTGGTCTGCAAGCCTGTGCAACTCGGATTCAATGGTCTTTGCAATTTCGGCCTCTTCTGGAGTCAGCTCAGGGAAATCCACATGAACTGACCTCTGTTTGATCAGCAAATCAGCCTCTATGAGTGCAGCTTGCTGCTTTATGTAATTGTAAAGCTGTTGATGATAGGTGTGATCCAATGAGAAACAATTATCTACGGTTCCATTGCTATTGTGACGTGCTGATCCAGAACCTTCTTTTCTACAGAAGTGTGGGAGGGATGAATAATCCATTACCTGCATCAGTTGGAATGAACACGTCAAAAGTCAGTAATAATCCTAACAAAGCTGGATCAAGCAGAAAAACAAATCATGTCAAATCAAGCAACTAACATTATTCACTAATGCATCTAGATATACAAATCATAGTAAGAATGAGCAAAATGCCTTATGCCACAAAATCACAAAAGAACCAATTGAATGATGAACGCCTCATTCTTTGCATTATCCATACTGATTAAGAGGAACTACGAAGAGAACCAATTCAATGAGACTTTTTTTTACATATATCAGAATAAAACAGCACATGACCATGAAAGGAAGTTGGGTTAGGTTGATGGAAACTACAAGTGGAATTCTGTAAAAATGAACGGAATAATTATCTAAAATAGTTGAATGCAAACTAAAGAATTACTACAATCCTCTTCTCATTAAGGGAGCATAATATTAATAATAACGGACTTGCAAGTCAAAGTGGTGATTTTAATATGAATGCAAAGAAAGTGCGTTTAAAAGAACAAGTATTTCTGATATTTGAAAAGGGCAACGTGCTTTCAATAGAGTTTTACTAGCATGGATGGATGAGTTTTCTTACTTTCAGCAACTCATCCTTTCCACAACCTTTAAGCACCTGAATTTTTCTCTTCGTCCTTTCTTGCAAGAGAGGTTTTACAGCCTGCCAACATGTGCAGAAAAGCATTAGGCTTCTATTTTGTATGCATTAGCTGAGAGAAGAGGGAATTAAGAATCATAAAAACCTTCCAACATGCCGAAAATATGCCTGGCGCATTGACAATATAATATGTCTCTGTCTTCTCAGGATAATTCAAATCATCAATTGATGTTATAGTGGTCAATAGCTGCATTAGCAAACAGCACAGAAGACTGATCAGCATTGGAAATAGGAGGTTAACAGTAATGAGCCGAAACTTCTTTCTTTTTCATTTATTTATTTATTTATTTTGGATGCCTTCCCCTGGAGAACAATAGGCCTAACATCAGGTGAAATCAGGTGGTGATTGAGTTGACAATTAAGGGAATTATGTTGAGAAAGAGAAATGCAGTTAGAGAGCAAGAAAGAAGGTTATATGATACTAAAATGCACCTTTAGTTGGTTTAATGCTGAAAACTTCAAGCCAGTCATATCCAAAACCTTCAGGCAAGTGCTGATATGTCGTCCATACTTTTCTGTGGCCATAGGCTATAACAAAAGCAACATGTTAGAATACATAAAAAGTTAGCGAGCAAGTATATAAGTGAAAAACATCACATTGGCAGAGGCATACCCACCACTACTACACGATCTCTATATTCATTCATTTGAATGTGTGACTGTACATAGTAATTAACCTAGAACACAAAAAATTAAAAATTTAAGTGTCATAGAAATAACTCCATAAACTGCAAGCTGAAGTACATACATGCACCTTAAAGTGCTAAAAGATGCCTTCCACCCAACAAAAACCACTTATTTATTTCCCTTTCCAACATATCAGTATCCAAGTCCCCTGGCATTATTAATAAACATGTCTATGAGAAGCAGAAAAGGAAAAAGAATGTGATCGTGGCAAATTTCTAGGAGAAAAAAAGAGAAAACTTCCAAGTAACTCATGCCCTCAACTATGCTCTTGAATCTTGTGCATTTAAACATAGAAAACAACTTACTTTGTCCTAATAATTTATACTAGACAGAGGTTAATTTTTTGTAGGGAAGCATATTGATGCTTAAAAGCTCAATAGAAAGTCTATGGATGATTTCTTTCTACAGCAGTTTCAAACGTTAAACCAGATTCCACATGCTGCAATGCCAAATTTAGAAATAGAGCAAGTTATGATGTCCATACAGAAGCTTTATCATATGTGCTGAGCCCAACACCAATAGCAATGACAGGATGACCCTGGAAATGTCAGAAGGCAAGAGGCAGTTAATCACCAAGGAAGCACTTTTTAAAGTTTTTCCTCCCAAAGAAAGGGATCCCTAATAGCAGTATATTCTACATGTTGTCACATCAAAACAGATGAGTTACCAAATCCACTTGCAGAACAACAACAACAACAAACATGAACATGAATATATGTCCTAATGTAATAAGTAAATACCTCTTTTGAGTAACCCGACAATCCTACAAGCTGAGAATCCCGCACTGCTCTATATAAGTCAGTGGGGATAATTGGTTTCTACAGAATGAAAAAGTAAAAAAAAAAAAAAAAAAGAGTTATCTCAAGAATCATCAACTGCCACAATAATTCTGCTGTTTTACCAGCTCCAGCTGAAGCTATTTTTGCTGCTGAGTCAATTCCTCAAGCCAGTGTGATCTCTATAAGTGCATACATAAACACATGGTTTTGCAATACAGTAGACCTATTAGGAATCAATTAGGGTAAAACAGGAAAACTCACTGCTAATATATTGTCAATCTCATTCTGTATTCTCCATTGCAAGCAATCAATTAACTGGAGCAGCGAAGAAAGTAGGATTTAATAAACTGAAAAAATGGTATCTTTGATGTGCAACATTTTATTATAGCTCAAGTGCACCATATGAATCTCACCATTTTATGGGCTTTCCGAATATTCCAATCTCTCGCTTTGAGAAACCGCACTAAAGTTTCAGTTGGATACCCATGGTGCATGTTCTGTAGACCAAGATACTCAACGTTAAATAAAACTTTGGCGGATCATAGAATAAAATACTTAAGTAAAAGGCTGTATTCATCCATCCTAGCCGCACAAGTGAATAAAAATAGGCAGATTTACTGCAGTAATACTAGCAGGGCATACAAGTCATGTCAGGGAAAGATCATTCTAAAGAATTTAATTCCTTCAGACCAAGTCAAATGTCAACAAGAAATAGAGGCACTGGGAAAGAAAATCGTATGATGAGCATTTTACTTACATACACACCACCTTTAGCTCTAGATAATTTATGAAACTAATAAAATTTTGATTTCCAAATTGTATCGTTAATGTCTAATCTATAACTAATTTCTATGATATTACATTTCGATTGTACCACCTCACTGTTGAATGATTACTAAAATTTCTACAATCATGTTTCAGTAATTAATCCAAAAAGGTCAAACTAGCAAGGAGCAACTAAACTTTTGGCAACTCTTTGCCAAGCTACACAGCTATGTAACTACCCACAGAAACTAGTAAAATAGAGAGAAAGAGACAAAGTTCCAAAATGAATCAAGTACAATTTCACAGAAACCAAAAAGCTTATAATTGAGAGAAATCAAGCAAGAGATAAATGAGAATCAACAGGGAAAAGAAAACAGTTAAATATGAAATTCCATAATGCCAAGCAGTCAGATCAAGTCCGCAGCAGAAGTTCTCGTAACTAAAAGAAACTTGCCAAAATGTTACTTAAAAAAAAGAAAAGAAAAGAAAAGAAAATTCAATTCCTATTTATATCTCAGCACCCAATTATAAAAATTAAAAAAAAAAAAAAAACCAATAAAGTAAAAACAGAAAAAACTAGCCTGAAATGTGCCCTTCATTCTCTCATCAACTGTTAGTCAAATTCCCAAAATGAAAAATGTTAGTAATTTGCAGATCAAAAGAAAAGAACCCAAGAAAGAAAATATAAAAAAAAAACATCTTTTTCTTCTTTAATCTCACCGTTTTCCATCAAAGACAGAAATTGTCTGATATCTTCTTGATGAGCATTGCTCATTTTCTCTTTCTTCTTCAATTTCCTTTCTCACAAATAACAAAAAAGAAAGTAAAGAACAAACTTCGACAACAAAAACTAAAACTTTAACTAGTTCTCGCTGTTGCTCTCTTTAGCTTAAAATTTGGAAATTTAAGCTTAATAAAAGAGAAAAATAAAAAAGGAGAAACCATTTCTAGAGAGAGAAAAAAAAAAAGAAAAAAAAGCAAAATGAAACTATTGAAATCCGGATTTCTTACTCTTTTTTTATTTTTTATTTTGCTTTTTGTTTGTTTGTTTTATGCAGCTGCTTTAGAAGAAATTGTTAAAGAAAGGCTTCCTTGCTTTCTGAAATGAAATGAATGGCTTTAAAAATGAAAAGAGATTGGGTTTTATTGAAAAGAAAAATATTTATAATTACCCCTTATAAATATGAAGTATTCATACGGTAAGGTCAATTTATGTTAATTTTCAAAAATTTAATACTTCGACAATAATTAATCATATATATATAATTATCAAATTTTACTTTTATAATAAATTTTAAATTATTATTTAAAATATATTTATTAAATAATATATCAAAATTGGATCTGATTCCAACGTCAAAGCTTTTGTCCAAACTAACTCATGCTCATTTAGTCGACAAATTCATTTGTGTGTGTCAATTTTGTTATAGGCAATTACAGCTCTCTTAATACATCATAGCGATAACTTTAATTTTAAAATAATTGCATTATGCATTAATAAGTCCAATTTTGTGTGTGTCAATCTTTTATATATATATATATATATATATAGGCAATGCCTAGTGTTTTAATTCATCATAGGGATAACATTAATTTGAAAAGATTTGCATTATGCATTAAAAAGTCCAAATATTCAGTAACATTTAAATATTTATGCTAATTAATAAAGTTCATTAACTATATCCTTTAATAATTGTGATTTATTATTAAGATACAAACTCTGTAATTTTTTTTAGAGAAATTAAAAAAAAACTTAAATATAAATATATTATATATAGATCATATAGTTAGTATAAAACCTCAATCTTATCGACGTTAATGCACTTATGCTTGGACTTTTCTCAATAAAAAAAAAAAAAAAGATGCATTTATTTTTCATCTTTTTTCAATGAACTTTTATTTTGTTTTTCACAATTTTTTTTACTTTCATTTATCAATATCAGCTATACCTACATATTAAAAGAATCCCTGAGAGGTTCTTCTTTGCCAGCTGTCCTTTTTTTCATTAAATTGGTAAATTACAATATGAGTTATTCACTTTAAAATATTTATAGTTTAAATATTATATTAATAAGGATATAAAAAATTTTGGTACCTTTTTGACAAATACGATAATAAATAGTAAAAAAAAACTTGATAGCCAATATTATTCTATTTGTTTTTGCATATTCAAAGGTTACATATTTATTAAATATTATATTTACTACTTACAATAGATTTAAAGTAGATTTGGATATAAATCTTTAAATATTTATTATTCAAATCTTTTGACATTAATTCAGATGCTGTCAGATATTCAAATCTATTATATATCCAAATCCCCTTTATTTATATAGATAAGGAATTCGAATAACTTATACCATCAAATATTAGCGAAGCTGGGGAACCATTCTAGTTCTCTTTTAAAACATAGAGTGAAAAATGCATATTTATTTTTCTGATGACCTTTATATGTAAAAAAAAAAAAAGTAATATAATAAAAAAAATTCACTAATCAATTTCTCAAAAAAACATTTATAATTTTATTTGTGAAATTCAAAAACGTCATGATAGTATATAAAAATCAACTCTTTTCAAACTATTATTATGAGAAATTTTTTTCCTTTTTTTATGTTTATTTATTTATTTGCATGATCTTTCTTGTTTTAGACCTTAGTAGTTAATTCACATAAAAGGGGAGGGCATCTGTCTCCATACTATTTGTTTCTAGTGCAACTTTGGATACATGGCTGGCCCTTTGCCTCAACAAATAGGTGACCAAGATATTTCTTTAATTGTCAGCAAAACACCATATTTTTTTTCATTTGTGTGGACTCCCTTTCTTGTTTCTATCTTTGATTTGTCTTCATCATAATTTAAGACATGTAAGCCTAAAGTTGATTCACATTGATAGCCGTCCATGTTTATTGGAAAAGAGATAAATGGTTGTTGTGAAGGATCAAATTCTTACTGTTAGTTGTTGCTCAATACTCAATAATAGGGTGCTCTTCCTTGCTTTGGGTTGAATGGTGATTTGAATTCTGAACTTCAACCACAAAGAAACATAAAATTTATCTGAGTGTTGTTAATGGACGAAATCTTTTACCTTAAACATCTCAAATGTTTGCTAAATTTTTAAGGGCTGACCATATATATGGACTAAGCTGACGGACTAGCTTGAAGGTTTGTTCAGCACTACCAACTTAATTACAACAAAATCCCACCTAAGCCACCTTTAATAATAGATCATGAGCTTTCTTTCTTTTACAATGTATTCAGCACTACCAACTTAATTACAACAAAATCCCACCTAAGCCACTCTTAATAATAGATCATGTGCTTTCTTTCTCTTACAATGTAAAAGGTAACAAAACAGTCTTGAAATAGAAAAAGAATTATAAATGTAAAAATTTTAACATTTAAATATTTTATTTTATTTTTAATAATTATCCAAATTCAATATTTGATGTGATTTCTTTTCTTGTCAAATTAAGATTGAATCATTAATTGTGCAAAGAATTTTAAAAATATTATCTTGAATGCGCCAATATAATATGGACGAGTGTGAAAATGTGCATCGTTAAGAAATTAAGCTCAAAGCAAAGTCTGGAGACAGCCCTAACCCTATCCCAAAAAAGAAAGAAAAAAAAAGATCCAACCGAGTCTGATATTCACATAGCTGCTTCCAAAATGTTTGCGAGCTAATCTAATTGGATCCTTCTATGTTGCTTTG
Organism: Adansonia grandidieri; assembly: GCA_038382065.1. Classification (NCBI taxonomy): domain Eukaryota; kingdom Viridiplantae; phylum Streptophyta; class Magnoliopsida; order Malvales; family Malvaceae; genus Adansonia; species Adansonia grandidieri. The sequence goes on along the minus strand of JBBYHK010000001.1, from coordinate 11,175,175 downwards.
CCAAGTTAAATTTATCATCGGAACTTTTTTTTTTTAAAAAAAAAAAGGTGTAAAGCTAAGCAAAAGCTAAAGTTTTATGGGTATGGGCGTAGAATCATGGAAATCGAATGGTCTTCTGCTTCACCTTTAATTTGTGGAGGAAGTCTCCTTGAAGTTCCATTCGTTACATGTTTTTTTTTTTTTTTTTTAATGTTCGTTGCTTTGAAAACTAATCTGATTGACTGATTCTATCTGCAAACAAGAATAGATGCTAAGCTTTGTTGCTTACACTCACCAAACTCACTATATATATATAAAGAAATAGTTCCAAGTTTCGATAAGCTAATTATAAGAATGTTCCCATGTGTTGCTTGCTCAACCATAAAAATTTCACACAGTTTGACATGTGAATTTATATTATTTATTTGTTCCTTTTTTCTTTTGGAATTATATATCATTCTTAATTATTATTTTATTTGTTTCTGAAAATTCTCTTTCACCTTAAGCTATTTTCTCAGTACCTTCATGTGACTGTTTCACATGTATTGGACTTGGGTTCCATGTTCTGCACCAACATGCTTCCATGCATATTGAGAGGTTTGAATCAGAACAAAATCCCACGTATCTTCTGAATTCCTTGTTTCTTACCAGCGTAAATTAACTTTGACATTATTCTACTGATATATGTTGGCCATGAAAACATGTAAGTCCTAAAGACACGACAGATAATAATGTAAGTTCTAGGATAACTGAAACTTGTCTTCTGGGTATCACCTAGATTAGCTAGCTAGTGGTCTGAAACGGTTTGTGTTGACTAATTTGTATTTGCTTCACCAAGGACGTTTGGCTTTCATGTCATCAATATCTTTTTCAAAACTTCATGTGTTTTATACTCGTTTCCTTCCATGCTTGAAAATTCAAAATCCAATTAAGTCCCCTAATTCAGTACTAGGCCTAGGATGGATTGAATCTCTTTTTATTTGGTCCATCCACGATACTTTCTTCGTATCAACATAAGCATCAATTCAGCTACGTTATTTGACTCTCTTTTTGTTCCGCATCAATCTGATACATTCAAAACTTTATTTCTCGGAATAATCTCACAAGTATCAAAACCATTCTCTTTAACTAAGAAAACTGTTGTATATTTCTGAATTCCATATATATATATATATATATATATATATATAAACAAAGTTTTTCAATACAATGAAACTATATATGAAAAGATATATGTGGCACGGTTCTTCCCATTCAATTACTTTTAACCGATAACAAAATACAAACCAAAGCTTAATATTGATAGTTAGTTGATACTTTTGTGCGTTATACAAACTAAAAATATTTTTTTTTTCTTTATGAATATTTTGTTCCAGAAAACTCTCATATAAATCTCTTTAATCTTTAATCCTAGATATTTAAGTTTGAATCCTTCTTTTTTAAAATTATAAAAAAAAAAAAACATATATATATATATACATATATTTCTAAAACATGAGACTTTTACTAGGTGATGATGAGCTTAAACATGTATCTAAAAGCTCATATTTGTTTTGAGATCATTAGGAGGCAATAACCATAAAAAAAAGATCTTACATAGAATTAATATTCTATATTAATTAGATTCTTACTTGATGGATTGATTGTTGGGAGGATGCTAATCACACAACAATTTAGAAGGTGTATTTAATCAAAATGCCAAATTAATTTTGTTAATATTGCATATCATCCCAAGGACAAGATGCTCCAATAATTTTAAATTGCATTATTTCCTTTTTGTTACTTTGATGGAATCTTAATGGCAGCACTACTAGATTCAAAGATAATATTGTTATTGAATTCACTTTTTCTATCCCAACATGGTTGCCTAATTTTACTCCCTTAAATCAAATGTCCTATTTTATTCAAATTTGAAAGCAAATATTAAATACAGTATATGTGATATTAATATATTCATTTTTTTATTTTTTTATATATTTAGAAAATTATTTATCATTATACTCATATTTAAATATGTGTCAAATATGAATATGGAATTTAATACTTTAAAAAATCTAGAGACATAGCATGTGCCACCTGTTTATCATTGTAACTTTTTTTTTAATGAAAATACACTTAAAAGGGAACCAAAAAAAAAGGGTAATGTGACACTTTTTTTAAAAAAAATTTTATTTGAAGATTGTTTTTTAAGTAAAAATGTTAACAGGATATTGCTTTGCTTGTAATATAAGTTAGTTTGAATTACTGCTTTGTGTTGTTAAGGCAAAGTCAATTTCTTGGCATAACAATACCATCATGGGAGTCTACCACTTTTCAGTTTATGTTGAAACTATAGTAAATTATAAGTTCAAACATGAATAATCTAAGTAAAAATGGTAAAAGACTAATAGGAGTTTCTTCACTATAGTGAATAGAGTATATTAGTCACTGTACTATTAAATTTAGTATTTTAATCTTTATACTTTTGAAATTATAGTAAATAAGAAAAAATGATTAACAGTATTAAAAAAATCGTTAAATTGTTAATGTGTCATGTGATGTAAAATTTTATATTTTATACAAAAATAGGTTTTAGTTTAGGGTTAGGTTTGGAGCATTTTTCTATACAACATGTTAAATTTTACATCACATGACACGTTAGCATTTTATAGATATTTAATTTTTTTTAATACTATTAATTATTTTTTTTATTTACTATAATTTTAAAAATATAAAAATTAAAATATTAAATTTAATAATATAAAAAATAATATATTTTTTTCGTGATAGTATAGAGACTTCCAATAAACTTCCTACCAAGAAAAAATCTTGCTTGTTGTCCGGCTAGAAGTTTCAAACCTGGAGATAATTCAAGCTTTCTCAAATTGGGGTGGTTAAGGAGCAGTTCAAGAGCAAAGCCCAAAAGGAAAAGATAGCAGTTCAACAAAGTGGAGAAATGAAAAGAAAAAAGAGGCCGGACGTTTGTATATTATTGAATTACATTATATTGATGAAACATGAGTTATGTATATAATTGTGGATTTTATTCAGAATACACAAAAGAAAAATATCTGGACTGTAGCCTCTTGAGGTCCTTTCTAGAGGATAGAAAGTCTGAACCAAAAGAAATTGAGGAAATGGACTCATTCATGTAGCCAATCCTAATTATTTATGAGATCAGAACTTGCTTTGAGTTTCGTTTTATAGCTTCAAACTGCATCAACCTCAAGACTTGATTTCACTTTTGTGTCTTTACACTGGGATTGCAAGTTTCTGTGGACTGATTTTATCTGTGAGACTTTTTGGTAGATAATGAGTTTCTAACGTTGAAGAGGGGCAGGTGCAGGCGCAAAAGAAGATATGGGGACACTTACAAGCTCTTCCAAAACTTTTATCTTTTCATAAGTTATAACATCTTGTAGGAAATCAAGATTATAGCCTTGAAGCTTGCTACAATTCTCATGGAAAGAAAAATTGCCGAACCAACATGATGTTTTTTTTCACTTATGCAAATACAAATTTGAAAATTAATACATCAAGCACATGATCATTGACATTCTAGATATCCTAATTTGCACATCATCAACATTTTATAAACTCTAAAAATTTCACTCCAATTGCAACAAGGAAACAAAGAAGAAAATGGATCAGAGAATAATTAAAAGAAATCAAATTCCAGATAGTTTTTCTGATCCTTAGCAGCAGGAACAGGAGGTTTATCACTAGCTGATGATGTGGGGGCTGGAATCTGCTCGATCTCAACCGGTTTTGGAATTTCTGGGGGACTTGCACAACGAATTAAAGCCCAATTTACACCTTCAAAGAAGGGATGTTGCTTAATCTCTGTTGCTCCTCGCTTATATGCCAACCTATGCTGTGGCACTTTGACCAGCAACCCCCTTATCAAATCTCTTGCTGAAAAACTTACTACTGGTGATTCTGGAAATCGCAAGGGTTGCCCTACAACATTGAAGAGCGTTGCTCGGTTCCCAGACCCCTTGAAAGGAGTTTTACCAAATAATAGCTCATACAAGAAGATCCCAAAAGTCCACCAATCAACAGCACTTCCATGTCCCTCTCCTTTTATAATTTCAGGAGCCAAGTACTCATGGGTTCCCACAAAAGACATGGACCGAGCATTGGTTGGCTCAGCGATAAGCTCAGGCAACGGACTGACTTGGTTCCCCATTTCATTCTTGGGCTTGCGGTCTTTTTTGGATTTTGATGAAAAGAAGCGAGGTGAAAAACATGTTGTAGGGGCCACACAAGATGGCTGGATGCAGGAGGGCTCGATGCAAGCTGGTTGTACACAATAAACTGGATTCTTTCGCAAGGGTTCTGACTCAAGCGTGGATGACTTGACTAGTGTTGGGCTGACAGCACAACGGAGGGAAAGATCAAAGTCTGAAAGCATTATGTGTCCATCTTCTCGAACAAGAACATTTTCAGGCTTGAGATCACGATAAACAATACCAAGCATGTGCAGATATTCCAAAGCAAGGAGCACCTCTGCTACATAGAACCTGCATATTGAAGGAAAACATAGCAATGACAATCAGAATTTTGTTTCAACCTATAGTCATCAACTTATAAGGAAATAATTACCAAGTAAATCATAAAATGTCAAAATATCAACAATTTAACGACAGGGTAAAAGAAATGTAAAGTTGTTCTTATATTCAACTCAACCTTTAATTAGAAGCAATTCTTTAAAGACACAGATCCAGCAATGTGTAAGGAGGAACTCAATGAAGCCTAGGTTAGTAACCCTTGGAAAGTATCACTATAATTAATTTCTTCAGCCAGAAGGCAAAAAAAAAAAAAGGAATACCTTGTTTCAAACAAATTGGCTATATGCCAACCAACAATCACTATAAATAAGTTCCAGAATGACTGGACCTTCCAACCATGAACCAGAACCGAAAAGTGACAACCTACAGAGCAGTGTGCTTATTCAATCCTATATTCATCTGTCTGTTGGCTCATATACCTATTATAAGTTCTAACAGATAAACATAAAATGGGGAATCGCTACATAATGATACTAAAAGTAATACTAATAACAATACCAATAAAGACAACAATAATAATTAAATATTCAAGAAACTTGATCCAAATCTAACTCTATAGATGTTATAAGTAGGAGGAATCATCATACTTTACTGCTAGTTCAGTAAAATGCTTTCCTGGTTGTCTCTGTCGTAGGGTATGCAAATCACCCCCGGGGCAGAACTCCATCACTAAACATGAAAATTTATCTGTCTCGAAATGAGTATACAATGTTGGAAGGAAGGGGTGGTCCAGGGATTGTAGTATTTCTCTCTCTGTTTGAGCTCGCAGAAGTTTCTTACGACTTGCTAAAGATGCTTTGTCCATCACCTTCATTGCAAAATAACACTTTGTTCCACTTAATTCTGAAAGATAGACACTTCCAATATCCCCACAGCCTAATCTCTTCAGTAATCTGAAATGGTTCAAACCCAATAAACCATCTTTTGCTCGGACAGCCTGTATGGCTTCCCACCTTATATCATTTGCCTTGTGAGGTTTGTTGATACTGCTACTTAAGCTACTACACGTACTTTCATCACTCACATCACTGCTCGTGCTACCTCTGCAAATACTACTCTTACCACTCTCAATATAATCAGGATGATCGCCAACCTTGGCACTTCCACTAGTCTTGGCAAGGCTCGCGGCCCCATCACTGGATTTAGCTGAAGCTGAATTAATTCGATGTTCTGATGCTTTCTTTTCTTGTTCACAAGAATCTTCAGTTAATCCACCAATCTGACTCACTTCAGAACTAATATGATTTTGAGCTTCTTTTGGATTACTCAGGGTAAGACCTGAATCTACTTTCTTAGTCAAGGAATCAACTGACTCTAATTTATGAGGTTTCAATAGTTTCATATCCTCTGTGATCGCAATAGAATCTTGTTTGGATGCAACTTGCTGCACACCCTTATGTACCGTCCTTGGTGTAACAGGCTCCAGGTTGCTTGTCTTTGTGATTTGTATAGCAGAAGGCCGACAAGAATTCCCTTCAGCAGTTTGGCTACCAAATTGTTTCCTCTGATTTTCTGGGGAAGGTCTGGCACCAGATTTCGAGGCCATTGAAAGAATGCAAACTTGTTACATATATTAGACTATGCAAACCCTTTGTTAGGCCCAATCATTGATGCACAGTTACCTCCACCAGCAATCGTAATTACTTTACCCTTCAATTCCATCATCTACAAACTGACTTCTACAACTGAAAGAACGGAAAAATACCACCTGCAGATAAAGTTTTCACAACCATGAGAAATTCAAATAAATAGTATATCTAAATGAAAATCTACAAACCACAACTACTAGCTTGATTTATTACATCAAAAGTTTAGGGAACCTAGAATTGACACCATACTCCTTCAGCTGATCCATGAATTTAAATGTCAAATCCAGATCATTACAACAGCCTTTTCAAGATCGAGTAAAGTACCAGACAACCCAAATCCATATAAGGACACTTTACCTGGACAAACTTTAGCATTTCATCTGAAATCAAGGACAAACAGAAAACCAAATAGGAAAAAACAATGAAAAGTGGCTAAAAACAGAGATAATTGCATACAGAACCAGATCAAGATTATATCCAAAAAGCAACCAAAAAAAAAAAAAAGAACCAATAAGAAAGAACTTTTAATAATTTCATTGTGGTGAAAAGGAGAACAGCTAACTACCAAGAAATGCATCCTTCTTAATCATCAGGATTCAAAGGACCAGAGAAACAAAGAGAAAAAGAAATCAATCAAATCACAGCCAAAAAAAAGTAGTCATTCACAGTTCGCTAAACGCAAAAAATAGAAGGAACCGAAGAGGAGAAGATAAGAACAAGGTAAAGAAGTTCATAGAGATCTCTCAAAAAAACGAAAGATTCACCCTTGGATCCGAAACCCCACTAAGATACATATGCTAAAAAACAAAGAAGCTAAAAAGACCCAGTAAGGAAAATTATAAAACCAGTTCAAAGCTGTACCTGAATCGTTTCAAAAAGGCCTTTGCTTCAGCAGTGGAGCAAAAAGAAGCCAACTTTCTCTCTCGTTGGCTTACTAACAACTATAGAGAGAGATAAAAAGAATTGATAGCTTCTCCTCCTCGAAAATATGTGGAGAGAGACCAGAGAAAGGCCTTGAGAGAGAGAGAGAGAGAGAGAGAGTGTGTGTGTGTGTGTTAAAAGAGAGGGTGGGTCTACCACGAAAAGAGAGAAAGAAGGGTCAAAGCTAAGTAAGGCTTTTGGAGTTTTTTTTTTTTAAGGGTGGGATTGAAAATAGAATTGATAATTTATTGGATGGATATAATATATAAATTATTAAAAAATATATAAATAAATAAATAAAAATTTTTAAAATTAATTATAAATAATTATATTTTTTTTACATGTAATATCATATAATTTATTATTAAAATATAAAATTATATATTAAATTAATTTAATTATTAAATTTATAATATCATATAAATATATTTTTTAAAATTTATATAAAATAAATTATTATATATCAAAATTTATATTAATATAATATATTTTAAATACGATTATAATATAATAAAATATATATAATTTAAATAAATAAATTATTAAGTTGTCGGAGTTGCTTAATTATTTCGATGCACGTATTTTGTTTTGTTGTCAGAAAAACGACAAAGGTCTTAAATAAATAAAGGCCTCTGCAACCGGTCTTCTCTCGTGCTTTTGAGCCCTTTTATTATTTATCTTTTATATTTTAATAAAAAATAAAGTATTTTGATTTTAATTATAAAGAGTTTTTTCTTTTTAGCCTTACATGTTAATAAGATGTACTGTAAAAATTAAAAAATTTTAATTTAAATGACCAGGATTTAATTTATAACAATTTCAAATATAAAGATTTTATTTTGACTGGATTTTTTCATATATTTTTATTTTTAATGGAAAAAGGTTTTTTTTTTTTTTTTGCTATTTGAGGGTTAAATTTCTTAGGAATGAGCTAGCTAGCACCTAGGGCTAGGGTGTGCCTTTGTTTGAGCCTCCGTTTAAATTTGGGTGGTCCGTCAAACAATAGCCTTGCTTTTTGCTTTAATGGGTTGATGATAAGCAAACTACGACCATTTCATGGAGCTTCACTTAATTAGCTTATGATTAACAAGATCGGACGACGGCTAGGATTCAGATGAGGTGGCCCCTCTTTAACTATTGCAAAATTTATTGGGTGGAGTGGACAGTTAGCTACTCAAGTTGGGTGGGGCTCGGGGAACTTCCTTTGCAAAAATTTGGACGAATAAATGCTTAAGATTTTGTTAGTTTTCTTTCCTAAATTGACCAATTGGATCTCCTATTGTAGGCTTCACTGCAAATTTAACCCCTTTTTTTTTGAGGGGGGGGGTGGTTGAGGTTTCAAAGAGATGGTAAAAGTTTTTCAAAGTGTAGTACCGTATTTTGTCAAGCCATGAAACATGTAAAATCAGGGATTTCAAATGTCTTGAGCCGACCGTTTATAAAGCGTTTATTTTGATATTGGATATTTCTTTTTACTTAAACAATACGTAAAAACCCTTTGAATGAAAAAAAAAAATGGTGAAAATTTTTATTTGGTATACACCATTAATCATGTGAGATTTACAACTACTGATGTCTACATTGCTTATAAATAATAAATAATTATAAAAGGACCCCCTCTCTCTCTCCCCCCCCCAACCCAAGCCAAAATTCTTGTTATTGAATTATTGTTGAGATGTGAGCAAAACAATATTTCAAAAAAAAAATCATCAATTTGATTTGCCAAATACCTAATTATGTCCCCACTAAAACACAAAAATCAAAATTTTCATTTCATTTCATTGTTAACCTCTAATTTGTGTATCTATTTGCTTGTCTTATCCTGTTTTATTATCTCCATTTTAGTGGTTTAGCGGAATCAGTAGTAGGGTTCAGGGTAAGTTCAAAGCAATATAAATTTTTGTACCGACCAGTTTGGTTTAATTGCCAATTTCTCACCCTCCATAGAATCAACAAAAGTACATTAACTTTTCGATGGCCTACTTCAAGAATTTGGCGTGAACCCCAAAAAAAAAAAAAAGTAGTTTAGGCAAAGTGAGTCAATCCACTTTGAGTTTGACTCAGCCTGCCTAACTGGTGGGGTCATGTTTAGATGATTATTTTCAGACATTTTACATTTTAATTATACATATATATATATATATGTGTGTATGCTTTTTTTTAAAGGGTAATTGAAACTGTGAGATAATGGAATTGAGTCCATTCAAAGCTGCTTATTCTCCGTAGCCTTAGCCATAGGGTTAGGTGGTCCAATGTTCATTGACAGTGTCTGGACAATGAGTTTGTCTTTGAATTCTTGCATGATTGCATATGTTTCTTTTCTTTTCCTTTCTTTTTTCCAAGACCACATAATCATATCATTAAAGTGTATGAGAAAGTAGGAGTGTACTGCCAACTCCAATTATATATATATATATATATATATATTTGTAAAACATTGAATGACAGAATAGAATCATTCAAAAGCAAGAGAAAATCTACAAGTCAATGTCACTTTCATTAGCAGATGAGATTGTTTTGACATTAGTTAGCCATAATTTTTTTTTTTTTTTAAAAGACATTGGTTCCTAGATTGCATATTAATATAATATATACATATATATATATATATATAAATCTACGTTTATCACTAAAGGATCACTAATCTAATCACTGTACCAATCATTCATCTTTTATAATCTCTGCCAGGGAATTCATAAAATTAGACCGCGTATGAAACCGGAGTAATTATTCATCTAATAACCATTCCGTGTTGATGCAAGAAAATCAGACCTAATGCATCATATAATTTGCAAATCAAAGTTCAGAAAAACTGCATCTATTTAAGTAATTAATTTTAGAGAATGTTCATTCCACTGAAAGTTGTGATGAATTCGCTACTTTATAAAGGTCAATCCTCCGATCCTTGTATTACAACTATATAATTCAGCAGCAAAATGTATAAAAGCTTATCACCAACATTACACGTTAACTCACAAAATCCACTTTCTTATAATGGGAATCACCTCATCTGCTCCTCTCATCCCTCCTCTTCAGTCGGAATTCCCCACTCTCAATCGAAAGATGAAAAAGAAATTGATTTGCTAAGAGGCAAGAAAATCTCCTTGGATTCTGACAGAGACTGCTTCTCTCATCCTTACAAATATAAAAAGGCATCATGAGAGCTCGGTTATCACACGTTCACACTTGTCTTCTAAAATCTTCACAGCTTCAGTAAATAGAACTTCAGGACGTAATGCTCCAGTTGATTCAATAGTAACTGGAAATGGGGAGAAAACATATATATTACAACTCGAGTTCTTACAGAACTTTCACATAAAGCTTGAAGCTCCTATTTAAATTACTTTGAAACCCAAAAAAAAAAAACTCTTCTTAAGCTTACGTTGCTTTGAAATCAATGAAAAACATATTAATCAAGCAAACGGCATTGAAGAAATCTAGAAATAATTTGACAAGAATCCATGCAAAAATGTAAAGTAGCCTCATGTTACTTACATATGAAATGATCTTTAACACGACGAAGTGCCACACGTTTCTCCCAATCTTCACCTCTTATGCATTCTCTGCAAAGTGTGCAAGCTCGTGGCCTTGCTACAGTTGCCCTTTTCTTCCCTGCTTAGCAGCCAAATTGTCATCAGGAAATGTCTCTAAAAATGGATAACGTCACTACAGATGCTAAAGCGTATAAAGAAAAACCAGTCAGCACTATCACATTGCTAGTGACCCAACTATTGCCGGAATATAATCCACATTTAGTAAAGGATTTCTTGAAAACCCTTTTATAGAGGAAAAAAAGATAATTACCAAAATTCACATCACATAGACAACAAATTATGGTGAACAAAATTACTGCACCTTTTCCAAGATCTTCTATATCAAATACATTAACCGGGCATTTGCTTTTGAGTTCTTCAGCAAGTTCACCTTCAATCTCTTCCAATAATACAACCTAAATATTTATTTATAAAATACAATTTGTAATAATATAGTGTCAAAAAGAATAGACCAAAGGAAAGAAATGAAGAAGGTATAAAAAAGAAGAAATCTACAGATACAGTCTATCCTCACCTCAGGAAGCATCCGATACCAAGCAGTTGCCACAGGGGACCACTTTGCATGTGTTTTCCCAACGCCTTTAACAGCATGTGCTTCCAGCTCAATTTCCTAGCAGAAAGTGCGGCAGTTTTAGTACAATGGAAAATTTCACAGGAATTAGATTAACTTCTAACAACTTAAACTGATGAGAACTGTACATCAAACCTTTTCAATCTACTAGCACCACATTAAGCTCAACAAAGAGATCAGATCTAAAACTAAGGCATGATCTGTCATCTAGACATGCTTTATTAGCGGTTACTGAAACAAATATAAGCACATAAAACTTACCTGTCCAGGGCCAAGTTTAGCAATAATAATATCTGGATACTTAGAGGCAATGGGATTCGTCGCAAATTCTGGCAAGGTATCTTGGCTGCAATTGAAGTACGTGTAAGTTTCAGGTTTGGATGCCGAATCTGACGTTCCATTTCTTGATTCCTTAACCAGTTCACTCCCATTAGGCAACCACTTTAATTCATCCGATTTAACTGCATTACACATGATCAGAAGTAGAAATGGGAAGACTGATTAATTTCATTGAAGTAGAAAAGCTCCATGTTTCATGCATAAAGGTTAAAGTGTAAAATCATACCTGTGATACGTGGACTACCTCTTTTACAATGAACATGGAGTTTGAAAACAATTGTGTTCTTTTCATTTGGCTGATCGTTTTCTACAATTAAAAAAGACAATAGGAAAGAATTACCAAGTGCCCAAATGGAAACTTCATAATTTACTTACTTTTTCTTCTCCAGAAGACAAACTATCAACCAAAAGAAAATATTTGAATTAAACCTGAAATATATTCAAAGAGCCTTGGGTCAACACTAATTGGAATGAGACCCAACCTATGGGCAAGAACTTCATCTTGGATTACAGACGTGTTGTTTGCAATGAGCACTTTTTCAATTGCCATTGTAGGAAGCTGCAGGCACAATCAGTTCCATAATTACCAGCTCAGCCAACACGCAGGAAGCTAACATAGCATATGATAGCACTCGATAATATCATTTAACATCATTGACCGAAAATAGCTAGACCAAAAAGTCACAGACCTCAGCTATGAGAATCCTCCGGAATGCATTGGCAATTGCTGCATCGATACCTATCATGTCAAACTCCATGTCGTCTTCATTGAGTCGAACCACTTGGACTCTAAAGTTGGTGCAGAAATGATCAAGTCGCAAACTATTATCAACTCCCATCGATGCATAAGCACCAGAATATTGCACACTCTCTGTCTACAAACAACAGAAGCCCCAAAACATAAGACTTTTAGTTTTAATACACAAATTTCAGAACCTAAAGAAAGAACAAGATAGATAACACAAAGAAGCCAACTTTATTAAGCTCAATTGAAAAGGTCTCGTCTCCAAGCATCCCGAATAAGCAAAAAGCTTGATTCTTTTTGTTCTATAATTAAAATAACCCCGAGAAATCAATTTTTTTTTTTTTTACCTTCCATGTATAAATAAATAAAAGGGTATTCACAAAAACTTGTCAACTGAAAACACGGACTTGATAGGAAAAGAAATAAAGGGTGCCTTATAAAAAGAAAAAGCTAAGAGAGAAATACATGAATAGGGGCATCCTTGTTACATAAAACACGACTTCTTTGAATTTCAAGGTGTGGCGGCAATTGACCCATTGGCACATCTGGCAAATCCCAAATTGAAAATTTCTTTTCTTCTTCTCCTCTCCTGTCTTCTTGCCCTGCCATTGTGACTTCGAGGGTTTAACTGAGAGCTGAAGAGAAAGGGGTTTTAGTTGTAATACTAACAAGGCAGAAGGAAAAACGTCTATTAGGGTTTTAGGATTTCGAAGAAACTATAAGGGAGATCGTCAGCCCTGCAGACCCTGGCCCAACGTATGAGATTTGGCCACCTAGCCCTTTATTTATTCATTAGTCATGTAATATATTTTTTGACTAAAATATAAGAAAAGAAAAACTCTAGATTTTTATCAAAATTTTTGGACAAATGATGTCTTCTTCAATTGTCTCAAACAAATTTTAAACCCTCACTCAAAATACAAGATTGATTTTTGTTACAATCAAGTCAGCTTTTTCTTTTCTTTTTTTTTTTTTTTGATAAGAAAACTAACGTGATTTTGATGGCTTATAATAGTAATAGAAAAAAAAAAAAAAAACTAATATTGAGATGTGATGAAAATTTTAAAATTTTTAAAAATTGAAAAATAAAAAAACTATCTTTCAATGTTCAATATGATTCCCATTGAAATAAAAACTTATTTGATGAAAGATTACCCAAATAATGAAAAAGGTTCGTCAACTAAGCATTTTTAACCTTTTTTTTTTGCTACTTTTTGCAAACCCAATTATCCCAGTCCTAAGTTGTTTTTTTTTTTTTTTTTTGGGGGGGGGGGTGGGGGGGGGGTGTGGAGGAGGGGGAAGTCCTAAGTAGTTTAGTTTGATTGAAAAAAAGTCTGGTTCAGGAAATTAGTTTGGGAACCGAGGGGCGGAATATTTAGAATGGACTAATATATTAACACAATGTCTGTGTTTCTTTAGATTTTCTTTGATTTTTAGTTTTTTGCTTTCACTTCTTACTTTTTAGTTACTTCCAATTTATGAATTCTAAATAAATAAATAAATAAAAACATTTGAATACAAAATATGAAACATATTTTCATTACATATATGTCATTTTTTGTTTACTTAAGGTTTAATATTAACAAGTTAACATATAAAAAGTCCTGCAACAAATGATTAAAATAAAATTAGAATAAAAAAAAAAAAGAAAAGAGGAAGAAAAACTAAGATGATTAAGGTGGGGAAAAGAAAAATAAAATTTTGATTAAATAGAATATAAACAGTGAACAAACATTCAGGCAGTCGTCCAGTAGAGTGCCTATCGCTCACTGCATGCAAAGTGCACAAATAATAATGCGTGCCGAAAGAAATATCAATTTCCACTCTTCCCATTGCCTTGCTTGCTTCGCTTCTTTCTTTTCCCTCATTGCCTGTCTCTTCTCTTCCCTACAAGAATTTGGGATAAAAAAAAAAAATCAATTGAACAAGCTCATGATTCATCCAGAAACAGCTTTTACGAGGATTGGATTCGGACAGGCCAGCCAGATATCTATCTACCTTGCTCTAGAGATTTCCTCTATCGATGGAAAATTTCTTTTCCTCTTCTTAGATATTGCTGCCTCCCATTTTCGGTTCTTTCCCTGTTTTTCGATATTCGAGGTGATTCAACGTTTCCATTTCCAGATAACCCATATTTCTTTAAGCTCTTCTTTATCCCTTTAGTGCATTGTTTCAAGTCCAGAAGGTACCACTTTGACATCTCTCTTCTTGAGTGCATAGTTGATGACTGCTTCATTCTATAAAACGTACAGGTCAAAATGAGAAAAACAGTGGACAAAAAATGAACGGTAGGAAAACCATAAGGGCATTCCTTAAACAAACCTCTGGAACCATCATGGAGCACGTTGAGTAAACGATGTATCCACCAGATTTGGAAATTGCATCGACCGTATCAATAGCAGCAAGTATCAGTTGCTACCAACAAAAATATTCGAGACTGCATGGATTAATATCTTAGCATATGCAACAGATACTTATAACAAAAGGACCAACCCATTCCCTTTTGAGCTGAATCTCAATTAGGAGGATTATTGTAGTTCCAAAAGTACAACCAAAAAGGTGAAATGCTCATAGAACAAACATACCTTCTGCAAATGGGCACTTTTTTTGTATGTCATCTAAACTTTTAGAGGTTTTAACAGATGGATCTTTAGTGAAAACCCGAGACATAAAGTAGAGATCATTCAGTTCAAGCAGAAAACAAGAAGCAGTCCAAATAAAGAACAAGGCTACAATAGATGCTTACTCCTGTACCACTACAAGGGGCATCTAACAATACTCTATCAACTGAATTCTAACCCAAAACCTTGGGAAGCTGAACATTAAGACAAAAGCAAAGGATTAGAAAATGTCCATTCTATCTCCTAAGTTTTTATGATCCACAAGAAAATATGAAGGACAAGTTTATGCAATTTGTTTTTAACCTACAATTAATCTAAGACACCCCAAAAGAAACGCTTAAAGAAAAGGGATTCAACACTTTATGCTTTTGAAGCTCTTGAACTTGACACATCAAACTCATCAAATTATCGTACTTAATATTGTATTCTTATGAGGGGCAGAAAGATACTAACCTCCCTCCTATCATAGTTAGAAACTATTGTGTTTGTCACCCCCATGCGATGCAAATTTGCCGTGAGTGACTTCAGCCTTGCTTCCCTTATTTCATTTGCATAAATTATTCCTGGTCACAATACCAAAAACATATTACAAAAGGAATTTGGAAACAATTGTAAAAGATATATTGAATAAAGAGCATACCACAGCTATAAAAAGATAATTATTTATGATTATTCACTAAATTTGCCTAAGGATAATGGCTTAGTTCCCAACAAGAGGAAAATGACACTAGCAGTCCATGGCTCCTTAATGTGGCAAAAATATAAAAAAATCAATCCCAACCATCCTTCCTTGTACTTCTCCTAGTCCCATTCCCTTATTTGACCAGGTAACTGCTTTGAGCTCGAAACAAATTATCCAGAAGAAACTACCAGCTTAGGCAGCCAGACTAAATATTCAACATGGACAAGCAAATTACTAAAGAAAAATAATAATAATAATAAAAAAAAAAACACACACACACACACACAGACAAAATTCAACTTTGAATGAAACATAGACAGTAACATACCACTATTTTTCATGAGAGCAGCAATGCAAGTTGTTTTACCACCAGGTGCAGCTCTGCAACAAGCATAATATAATCATAATAATAAACACACACAAAGACAAAATTCAACTTTGAATGAAACATAGACAGTAACATACCACTATTTTTCATGAGCGCCGCACTGTAAGTTGTTTTACCACCAGGTGCAGCTCTGCAACAAGCACAATATAATCAAAAGGGAGAAAATAGTGATCGCCTTTACAAAAGATGGGTTTTATCTTTTACGGGATGTTTGTACCTGCAAAACCTAATAGAAACAAAATATCCTTATCTAATATAAAGGTGGAGAACAACAGGCATCATGGCTATCAAGAGAGGAAACAAACTAGTAGTTACAAGAGTGTTCGGGATTTTACACTAGTCTAAGTATGCACTATATAGCTTGTAAATGCATCCATCTGACGATGCCTCTGGACTTGATGTTAAGAATTTATGATCTACAAAACCATAACAGTAATAAGCCCCCAACAACAAACTCAAGTCTGAGTAATTTTTATTTTCTGCTTTATCAAATGGACTAGCCTTAAAATGTGTTCCAATGTCAGAATGGAATGTCTGCAAATCTTATAACCATGTCAGCTGAAAGAAAGCATGACTCTCCTAGCACAAAGCTGCAGTATTAGACATTGCAAAACATAATTACAAACCCCCAACATCTGTTTCTAGAACAAGGTTCACATGGAAGAGTTTCTTCAATCATAACATCACCTCCGACATAAAAAAATAAAAAAAAAAAAAAAAAAAAAAAAAAAACAAATAAAAAGGCAAGGAAAAGATAACAATGCTAACGGAATAAAATAACTCACGCCATATCAACTACTCATTCCTTTTCCTGAGGTGCAAGAGCCATAACTGGCAAAAAAGAGCTTGCACCTTGTAGCTGTTGGCGAAAAAAGAAAGGTAATTGAAAGTGCCACAACATTTTACTTCTACAAAATAATTACAGCATTAGGATGAAAAAAAGTATAATGAAAGAACACATAAATAGTAAAAACCAGCCAAGTACTCTGAAGTGGCACCAATGGGCACATGTGAATTATAAACCACCAATCCAACCTAACAACAGAAAAGCAGAATTCCTTATGTACTCCATTAGAAAATAGAGGTTTTGAAAAATGAAAATTTAAATGAGGTAACTCTTACTTTTAACCAGTTGCTTAATTGGTCTAGTTCTACTCCTGTTTTGTAGAGAACATCAGCCAAATCCCTTCTCCGAGTCTGCATATAGAAGGAGATTATAGCTACAATTGACCAGAGAATGCACATGTCAAAGATGAAGACAGTAACAGAGAAATGTATATTCACCCTTAATGTGTTCGTCCGAATACATGCAGGTCGAGGCTTTTCAAAAGCTTCAATAAGTTCCATGAGTTCAACAACTGGAAAAATCTGTAAAAGAGATGGCAAGTATTAATATATTAATTGATCAGCAAACTTTGCTCCAACAAGACCCCCCCTTCAAAAATGGGAAGAAGAAAAATGTAGTGCAAAAGGACAAAAGTATCACAGAGAACAAAACATAGAACAAGATGATCATTACGTCCACCAAAACCCCTATCAGGAATTCATTGTAGCCATAGTATGAACCCAAATCCATTTTAAGTTGGTCAGTATAATCCTTCCTTGTGGTTCCCTCTTGCCCCAAATCCTTGAAATTTGATAGCACTTGAACAACAAGAAGAAAAAAAAAATCTTAGCAAATTATTTGTTAAAGGGCTAACCACGAAACAGAAAATTAGCAGCAAAGCCACCAACTACCTTTTATTCTCATTTGAAGATTTGCAAGATCAGGTGGACCTTGTTGCTCTGCTTCAAGTCCCCGAGTTGTAACATGAAAGGAAGGAAATATAAGTACCTTAACAGAATTAAACTGATAATAACAGCAAATACAATCAAATTCTACAGAAGACCTCTTTTGTTGGCGATCTGAACTCATCAGACTCTTCTTTAATGTTCAACTGCATTTCCGCTTGTGCATCTTCTTCTTCCCTCGCCCTTTGTTCATTAATTGCCCTTGACTTCTCCTCAATATTAGTTTCATCTAAATCGGAACCCGAACCTGATGTGGAATCTGTACCTCCGTCTGCAACAATATGATACGACAATAACCACCATTAATCAGATACAATGAAATTTATGAAACATGCTAATACTTAGGCAATGCTACTGCATGGAATCTATGCTGCTAGGCCGCTTGCATGTTTCTGACATGATGATTGAGTTCAATTTTTCCCAACTTTTTTGTCGTATTGGAGGGCTGGTGCCAACATACCAATGTCCACTTTCATGACATGGGCACTCGAAGAGCAAGATTGATGCAAACTAGAATTTTCAGTTTGTATACATAAATTAACGAAGATATTGAAGCTCGAAATTATATTACTATAAGGCATTAAAAATTCAATCAAAGTAGTTTATATAAAGAATTTACAGAGAATTGACAAACGGTACCTTCGTTATCGTCACCTCCTTGGAGGAAATCATCAGCAAAGGGAACATCGTTGTCGTCATCATCATTATCATCATCATCATCAAAATCAGACACTTGTTCTTCTCCATCGAATAAGTCTTCTGCTTCTTCTATTTTTCCATCTTCACTATGGCCATCAGAAACATCATCAAAGACCTCATCTTTTTTAGTGGGTCGTTTTTTTTCAGTGAAAATATCGCCTCTTTGCTTCTTTTTTGGATGTGGGTTCTTTGATTTTGCTCCTTAGCTCTTATTAGCTGCCATTTGAAGCCCAAAAAAAAAAAGTTAAACACACAGAGGAGTTTAAGCTCTTCTACTAGACAGCATTACCTAAAATAATATTGAACTTTTAACTGAAAATTAGGGTTTTTGCAGTTTTGGAGCCTTTGGTTTTCTAGGGTTTAAGCAGAAACAAACGCCCTGCTTTTGGGCTGAATTTGGGTCAGCTTATTTTTAAGGTTTGGGTTTGGGTTTAAGAATTTGGGCTTTTCAAACACTTAAGAAGCAAAATTTCTTACAGAAGAAAATTAATAATCATTTTGTTTGTTTTCATAAAATATTTATGAAAAATATTTATATTTTTGAAAATTATATAATTATATATATTTTGTTTGACTAAATTCAATAGAAAATTTTTTATTTTTTAAAAATAGTAAGAGTAACATCCACATATCTGATAAATATCTGTTATCAAAATATTGAAAATACTCATTGTTATTAAAGTATTAATAATAGTCATTCTTTAATATTATATTTTTAGAATATTAATTTTAATAGTAGTTTTTTAATCAAAATATTAAAAATATTAGACTACTATTGAAGTATTTAAAATATATTATTTATTGTTAAAATATTATTTATTTTAATATTAAATAGTAAGATTTATAATTAAAAATATAAATTTTAAATGATTAAATATTTTTTGAATTAAAATTTAATACAAATAATTTTATTTATATAATAGAATATAATGTCTAGTAATGCTAGCATTTTAAACCCATGCGATGCACAATTAATTTTTTATATCGATGTGCAACGGGTTGATTATTGTTCCTCATACGGATATATTTTGTTAAGAAATATTTCTTCCATTACTAATATTTTCACTAAAAAATGATGATTATTTTTTAAAGCTATAAAAGTTTAATGAAATATAAAAAGAAAGAAAATAAAATTTGAGGGAAAAAAGCAGAAAAATAGAAAAATAAAAAAGCTAACAATAAAAAAGATTATTAAAATAAGGTTATTAATTAGAAATGATAAGTAAACATATTTATAAAGAAAATAAGATAAGAACGTATTTATGCCAAAAACAATATTTAACCATTCAAATTCTATTAAAAAGAGTTAATATAAAATCCAAGATAAAATTTATTGGTAAAATTAATTATATTATATTAAATTCAATGAATTTATATAATATTTGAAATTTAATTTCTAATTCATCAAAACTAAAAAAATAATAAATAAATTATTAATTTTTATATTTAATTTAATATTAATAATATAAATAATATATTAACTAAATTTAAAGAATGTATTAAAGATTGCTAAAACCCTTCATTCAATTAGGAAAGTTTTAAAAATGAGTTAAAGAAAACAAAGTTTGGACTCGTTTTCATATACCTGCTTTTTGACCCTTCACGATATTTTAATTATTGTTAGCTTACCTCTAAAACTTGTCACAGAATTGAGTTTTAGAATTTTTTTTTAATTTGAATTATCTATTTTAACCGAAATTACTATTTAATAATAAAATACTTTTATTTAAATTTAATTTACAAAAATATATAAATATTGTTATAAAAATAATATTAAACACAATGAATTAGATAAAATTAACTAGTAAGGTTAATATATAAGATTTAAATCAATGAATGAGATAAAACAAAAAACTATGAATGAGATAAAATTAATATTATCTTAAATTAAATGAATCACAAATTATTAATTTATATTATATTTGTTGTAATTTAACCATTCAAATTATATTCATTCAATGATAATGAGATAAAGTATTAAACACAATGAATGAGATAACATTTATTGGTTAAATTAATATGTTATATTAAAATTAAATTCAATGAATGAGAAAATTATTATTTGATAATAATTTTTATATTATATTTTTAGTAATCTAACCATTCAGATTCTATTAAAAAAAGATAAAACAAAATTAAAAAAAATGAATGTAATTAATATATTATATTAAATTCAATAGAATGAGATAAAATTAATTTGTTATATTAAACATAATGAATGAAAAAAATAATTGGTAAAATTAATTTATTATATTAAATTCACTGAACCTATGTATCTATTAATTAATAAATTATAAAAAAAATCTCAAGAAATGTAATACATAAAAAAATAATAAGCAAAATTATTAATCAATATTATGAAAAAAATCTTTCAGAAACGAATTTCAAAAAATAATGAATAAAACTAAATATATTATATTACTTCAATGAATGAGAATAAGATGTAATTAATATATTATATTAAAAATGAGAAAATATTAATTAGTAACCATTTTTATATGAGATTTTTAGTAATTTGACCATTTAAATTTTATTAAAAAGAGTTAAAACAAAGCTCAAAAAATAATGAATGAAATTAATATATTATATTAAATTTAATGAATAAAATGAGATAAATTAATTTATTATATTAATTATAATGAATGAGAAAAAATCAATAGATAAAATTAATTTATTATATTAAATTTAATGAATCTTTGTATCTATTAATTATAAAAAATATATTTGAGAAATGTAATGTATAAAAAAATAATAAGTAAAATTATTAATCAATATTATGAAAAAAATCTTTCAAAAACGAATTTCAAAAAACAATGAATAAAACTAAATATATTATATTACTTCAATGAATGAGAATAAGATGTAATTAATATATTATATTAAAAATGAGAAAATGTTAATTAGTAGTCAATTTTATATTAGATTTTTAGTAATTTGACCATTTAAATTATATTAAAAAGAGTTAAAACAAAGTTCAAAAAATAATGAATGAAATTAATATATTATATTAAATTCAATGAATAAAATGAGAAAAAATTAATCTATTATATTAATTATAATGAATGAGATAAAATCAACGGATAAAATTAATTTATTATATTAAATTTAGTGAATCTATGTATCTATTAATTATAAAAAACAATTTGAGAAATGTAATGTATTAAAAAATAATAAGTAAAATTATTAATTAATATTATGAATAAAAATCTTTGAGAAACGATATTCAAGAAGCAATGAATAAAATTAAATATATTATATTAATTCAATGAATGAGAATGAGATAAAATTAATATATTATATTAAAAATAAAAAATATTAATTAGTAATAAATTTTTTATTAGATTTTTAGTAATTTAATCAATAAAATTCTATCAAAAAGGTTAAAACAAAATGAAAAAAAAATCTATAATATTAAACACAATGAATTAGATAAAATTAATTACTAAAATTAATTTATTATATTAAATTCAGTGAATCTATGTATTTAATATTATTAAAAATCTTTGAGATATCTAATGCATAAAAAATAATAAATAAAATTATTTATTAATATTATAAAAAATCTTTGAGAAATGAAATTAAAAAACAATTAATAAAATTAATATATCATATTAATTCAATAAATTAGAATGAGATAAAATTAATATATTATATTAAATACTATAAATGAGACAAAATTTATTAGAAAAACTAATATTAATATATTATATTAAAGTTAAATTCAATGAAAGAAAAAATATTAATTGATAATCATTTTTATTAGAATTTTAGTAATTTAGTCATTCAAATTCTATCAAAAAGAGTTAAAATAAAATTTATAAAAATAATGAAAGAAATTAATCTATTACATTAAACACAATGAATGAAATAAAATTAATAAGTAAAATTTATCTATTATATTAAATTTAATTAATTTATCTATCTATAAATTAATATTATAAAAAAATTCAAGAGAAATCTAATGCAAAAAAATAATAAATAAAATTATTGATTAATATTATAAAATTAATTAATTTAATTAATTTATTATATTAAATTCAGTAACGTATTTATTAATTAATATATTATAAAAAAATTCCGGAGAAACGTAATGCATAAAAAATAATAATAAGTTTTATAAGCGGACAAATACAATATGTTTACCCATTAATATATCGTAGGGATTTAAAATACTAATTTAATATTATAATTGAACTATTTTCAGTTACAAACCCGAAAAATAACTCGGTGATCTATTGACTGAAAAAAAAAAAAAAAAAAAAAAAAGAACATGTCCTTACATATAAAATTTTTTACTTCTTCACTTTCTATTTGTCTATGGCAATGATCACGCACTAACTATTCACGGAGAAGATATAAGTTTTTTTGTTTTTAGCCTGATAGAACATTTAAACTTTCAAGGAGGCTGAGGTGGTGATTTCGATGGGAACTGATAATTTTCTTGCTGAGAATTGTTGTTTCCTGCTCTGGGTATTGGGTTAAGTCTAAAAGCTTTTTTCTTGCTCTGCTTTTTTATTTTCCTCTCATGTGAAGTACAATTCTTCTTTATGAGTAGAGAGTTGGGTTTCAAATTCAATGTCTTGACAGAAGAAAGATCCGGAAGAGTCGAATTCTGTGGCTGATGAACTGGTGATTGAGATTTCTTTTGGATTCTTGCCACATATGGCGGCGTTCTTTTTCTTTTTTCCGAGATTGCCAGAGATAGATAACGATAACCCGCTGAATTTTGAGATTGTGAAATTGCTGCCAAAATTTGGGTGATTGGATCTCTGATTAATTTATGGTAACTGAAAAGAGAAATTAAAATGACAGACTAAACATAAATATACCCGAAGAGCTAGGAAATGAAGTAGCAGATAGACGGAGGAGTGGGCAAGAGAGCAATAGTATAGACTATTGAATATTTTATTTATTAAAAATATTAAATAATTAAAAAAATTTATAAATATTTTATTTATTAGCAGAAAATGTAAGGGAACTCTAGAGTCTCGGCCCATTGACTTGAACTGAAAAGAAGTTCAATAGCCAGTAGCCGACTCATAATTCGTGTATTGATTATTGTATCCGTATATATTTTTTAAATAAAATGTTGTAATTTAATTATTGCTAATTTTTTACTCATGCGATGCACGGAGAGTTTTAATTAATTTATAATATATTAACGAATTACTTCAAAAATAAAATTTAAAAAATAGATATTATAATTGAATCAAATACTTATAAGAAAAATTAAAAGAATAAACCTTAAACATAATTAAATATAAAAAATTCTTGGATATTTGTATCCAAATTATAAAAAATTACAATACTTGCTTTCCACATCTTCAAAAAAAAAATGTATATAATGTATCAATATATGTATATAATATATCATGTATACATATAAATAGTCACCTAGTAAGGTTTATTTACCGATAATATAATCTATAAACTATATTTATGTCATATAAGATTAAATAACATATAAGAATTGTTCATAAATAACTTTATTCATTACTTAATTTGCAAAATTATTAATATAAAAAATTAAGTTTATTTAAATGTTTTGATATATATATATATATAATTTTATCCTAATTTAAAGCAAGCATAAAATATTTCAACTCATTCTTATCAAATATGTAACAAATCTAAATAGATTATAAACTTAAATAAGTAAAATTAATTCGTACATCGCATGGGTAGTAAATAAGCTTTTAATAATATTAATATAAATAATACATTAATTAAATTTAAAGAATTTATTAAAAATTACCAAAATCCTTTATTCAATTAGGAAAGCTTTGAAGATGAGTTAAAAGAAAACAAAGTTTGGACTCGTTTTCATACACCTCTTCTTGATCTTTTATGATATTTTAATTATTGTTATCTCACCTCTAAGACTTGTCAAAGGAGTGAATTTTAAAATTTTTTTAATTTGAATTATCTATTTTAATTAAAATTACTATTCAATAATAAAATACTTTTATTTAAATATAATTTACAAAAATATATAATATATTGTTATAAAAATAATATTAAACACAATGAAATTAACTGGTAAGGTTAATATATAAGATTTAAATCAATGAATGAGATAAAAAAAAACTATCAATAAGATAAAATTAATATTATATTAAATTCAATGAATGACAAATTATTAATTTATAGTACATTTTTAGTAATTTAACCATTCAAATTATATTCATTAAATGAGGATAAGATTAAATATTAAGCACAATGATTGAGATAACATTTATTGGTAAAAGTAATACATTATATTAAAATTAAATTCAATGAATGAGAAAAATATTAATTGGTAATAATCTTTATATTACATTTTTAGCAATTTAACCATTTAGATTCTATTAAAAAAAGTTAAAACAAAATTAAAAAATAACGAATATAATTAATATATTATATTAAATTCAACAAATGAAAATGAGATAAAATTAATCTATCATATTAAATATAATGAATGAAAAAAATAATTGGTAAAAATTAATTTATTATATTAAATTCACTGAACCTATGTATCTATTAATTAATATAATATAAAAAATCCTCAAGAAATGTAATGCATAAAAAATAATAAATAAAATTATTAATTAATATTATGAAAAAAATCTTTGAGAAATGAAATTCAAAAAACAATGAATAAAACTAAATATATTATATAAACTCAATGGATGAGCACCAGATATAATTAATATATTATATTAAAAATGAGAAAATATTAAGTAGTAATCATTTTTATATTAGATTTTTAGTAATTTGATCATTTAAATTCTATTAAAAATAATTAAAACAAAGTTCAAAAAATAATGAATGAAATTAATATATATTACATTCAATGAATAAAATGAGATAAAAGTAATTTATTATATTAAACATAATGAATGAGATAAGATCAAAAAATAAAATTAATTTATTATATTAAATTTAGTGAATTTATTTATCTATTAATTAATGTTATGAAAAAAAATTTTGAGAAATGTAATGTGTAAAAAAATAATAAGTAAAATTAGTAATTAATATTATGAATAAAAATCTTTGAGAAACGACGTTCAAAAGGCAATGAATAAAATTAAATATATCATATTAATTCAATGAATGAGAATGAGATAAAATTAATATATTATATTAAAAATAAAAAATATTAATTAGTAATAATTTTTTATTAGATTTTTAGTAATTTAAACATTCAAATTCTATCAAAAAGAGTTAAAACAAAATAAAAAAAATCTATTATATTAAGCACAATGAATTAGATAAAATTAATTGGTAAAATCTATTATATTAAATTCAGTGAATTTATCTATCTATTAACTAATATTATTAAAAAATCTTTGAGATATCTAATGCATAATAAATAATAAATAAAATTATTTATTAATAATTTAAAAATCTTTGAGAAATGAAATTCAAAAACAATGAATAAAAGTAATATATCATATTAATTCAACAAATCAGAATGAGATAAAATTAATATATTATATTAAATACTATGAATGAGACAAAATTTATTAGAAAAATTAATATATTATATTAAAGTTAAATTGAATGAAAGAAAAAATATTAATTGGTAATCATTTTTATTAGATTTTTAGTAATTTAACCATTCAAATTCTATAAAAAGAGTTAAAATAAAATTAAAAATAAAAAACAATGAATGAAATTAATCTATTACATTAAACACAATGAATGAAATAAAATTAATAGATAAAATTAATCTATTATATTAAATTTAATTAATTTATCTATCTATAAATTAATATTATAAAAAAATCAAGAGAAATCTAATGCAAAAAAATAATAAATAAAATTATTGATTAATATTATAAAAAATATAAAAAAAAACCCATTATAAATATTAGATTTATGTCAAAAACTGTATTATATATATAAATTAATATTATCAAAAAAATCATTGAAAAATCTAATGAAAAAATAATAAATAAAATTATTGATTAATATTATAAAAAAAATATCGAAAAAGAACCCATAATAAATAGTAGCATTTATGTCAAAAACTGTATTTTATATATATTATATATAGATTCTATAGATATAGATTTGGTGTGGGTCTATAGCTATAATATGTTTGGACCCAAATCAAAATAAACTCACAAAAATTGGGTATAGTAGCTGACCAGAGTTTGAAGCGTGGAGGCATTTGACAGTTTCAATTTCATATAGTTTTCACCTTTCAGTTTCAAAGATTGTAGAACTATTTTTAACCCTAAAAGAATACTTTTCAGAGAAGAAGACTCTTTTTACTTTCTTTGGCAATTTTGTTGGCAAAGTATGAGTTGGATTTGGATCCTGGTTGAGCTTGAGCGGGAATATGGACAGTAATTTAGCCTTGGTGCAATTACATTCCAAACGTAATTCTTTCTAGTCGCTGCAAACAACTAAGAACACGGAAAAAGGAAAAAAAAATCTATAAAATAGGATAGTGAGGTGTAGTTACCAAGTTTGTCATTTTTTTTCGATAAATAACTTTTTCATTGGTTTTATTTTATTTTATTTTTGGTGAGAAGTTGAGGCTAAGGCTGTGGTAATGGCAACGGCGGGAGTCTCTCGATCTCAATTGTCTAATAAGTCAAAAGGTAAAATCTTTTTATGTTATGCTATAGTTTATGAATGAATGATGGAATATTGGTAAAAGTTTTAGATTTTTGTTTTGTTCATCAGAAGAAGAACTGAATGATGAAGCAAGAACGACAGTTCCAATCACACATCATCCATCAGAAGGACAAGTAGCCTTCACCTCCACTCACGGTGTATGCGATGATTTTTCCATCTTTATATCTATTACGAAATCTCCTACAGTTTGTATATATATATATATATATATATATATTTGTTTGTTCTTGAAGAAAATATTTTACCGACATATCCATAGTCTTAATTCATTAATTATTATACTAACATGAATTCATGGAGAACAAAGAGAAATCTCCAACCACTTCTTAAAAAATGCCAGCTCCGATAAAGCTTGCAACCCAAAAGTGTCAAAAGACCCCCTTCAGTAATAAGTCATCCCCAACATTTATAATTAACAAAATTTTCACAAGTCTTACATCTTTCTATTTGCTTGTAATTCAAGCAAAAAATTCATTAAGTGCAGTAGAATTGAAATTGTTTACAGCTTATATGTAGGGTATTGCTCCATCTTTTTCCAATTTAGGCACGATGACCAGTTTCTTTCTTGCCGTCAAGTTATATAATACCAACTTGGTGTAAACTATAAACAAAAATATTGCAAGATGTCAGAGTCGAAAGATGGAAGAAAACTAGCTAACAAAAGATAGTAAAGGTATATATTTGTAGTGTCGTTTGGACGTTAGTGATTGAGGTATTGCCGTTTGGTTCTTGCCAGAGGAGAGAGATGGTGGCGATGGACGTGGAAGCTGGCTGGTCCACTCAATCAACATTGCCTGAGAAACTTCAAGCCGCAACCAATGTGGAAGGTAAGCTCTTTTATTTTATGATTTACAAATGGTGGAAAGTTATGAAACGCAAGAATATCTAATGAGGCTTTTATTGGTATTTTTGATTTCCTTTGCACAAGATGAAGTGGATGACAATCCCATTGAGGAAGTTAGACTCACGGTGCCAATTACAGATGACCCAACAGAATCAACCTTGACATTTCGGACATGGGTTCTTGGCCTAATGTTTTGTTGTGTTCTTGCCTTTGTGAACCAATTCTTTGCCTATCGTCAGAATCAACTCTCTATATCGTCAATATCAGCGCAAATCGTTGTTCTCCCTTTAGGGAAGCTAATGGCTGCAACTCTGCCAGAAACCGAAATTCGAGTTCCATTCACACACTGGTCATTCTCATTGAATCCAGGGCCATTCACTTTGAAAGAACATGTGCTGATAACCATATTTGCCAACTGTGGAGCTGGGGGTGTTTATGCAGTAAATATCATCACAATTGTCAAGGCCTTCTACCACAGAAAATTGCATCCGATTGCAGCCATGTTGCTAGCACAAACTACCCAGGTACCTTAAAATGCCTTTCAATATCATGACTCACGATCCATGGAAATGATACCAAAAGCTTTATATTTTGTTTATTGATGAAACTCAGCTGCTTGGATATGGATGGGCTGGTGTGTTCAGAAAATTCCTAGTTGATTCACCTTACATGTGGTGGCCAGCGAACCTGGTCCAAGTTTCTTTGTTCAGGTATTTGTTTCACTCCTTCCCCAATCATTCAAAAGAAAATTGTAGACAAAGGTCGCTGAATTTAGTCTGTCAAAATTGAACAACTTGTCAATATAAACTATAGGACATTACATGAGAAGGAAAAGAGAGTAAAGGGCGGACATACAAGGCTACAATTCTTCATCGTGATTTTCATATTAAGCTTTGCTTACTACATCGTACCAGGCTACCTTTTCCAATCAATATCAGCTGTGTCCTTTGTTTGCTGGATTTGGAAGGATTCAATCACCATTCAGCAGATAGGATCAGGCCTAAATGGTTTTGGCATTGGCTCTTTTGGTCTTGACTGGTCCACGGTTGCAGCCTTCTTGGGAAGTCCTCTTGCCACACCCTTGTTTGCCATACTAAACACTTTGTTTGGATTCTTCTTGTTTCTCTATGTTCTTACTCCCATTGCTTACTGGTCAAACTCATACCAAGCTAGACGATTTCCCTTGATTTCTTCTCATACTTTTGACTCTGCTGGTCAGACATACAACATTTCGAGAATTCTGAATCAGAAAACATTTGACATCAACCTAACGGAGTATGACAATTATAGCAAACTCTATCTAAGTGTCACATTTGCTTTCCTATATGGATTGAGCTTTGCAACTCTCTCAGCCACCATTTCCCATGTCACCCTGTTTGAGGGAAAGTAAGCATCTGTATCTCAACTTTCTTCTAGCAAAAAATTCTTTTTTTCAATAATTCTATTTATTTTCATTTTGTTTTTATTTTCTTGATAAAATAAATAGAACAATCTGGAAATTGTGGAGAAAGACTACATATGCGGTGAAAGATAATCTTACAGATGTACACACAAGGCTGATGAAGAAGAATTATGAGGCAGTCCCTCAATGGTGGTTTCATGTTATCTTAATTTCAATTATCGCGCTTTCCATCTTTGCCTGTGAAGGTTTTGGCAAACAGCTCCAGCTCCCATGGTGGGGAGTTTTGCTAGCCTGTGCGATTGCACTATTTTTCACCTTACCTATTGGGATAATTCAGGCCACGACGAACATGGTACAATTATTCTTGAAGAAATAGCATCAGATTCTAATATTGATTTTGTTACAAATTCTCTAAGCATGATACTTTATGTGCAGCAACCGGGGTTGAATGTGATTACTGAATTGGTCATTGGGTATATATATCCTGGCAAGCCACTCGCGAATGTTGCTTTCAAGACTTATGGTTATATCAGTATGGTACAAGCTCTCAACTTGCTTGGGGACTTCAAATTAGGTCATTACATGAAGATCCCTCCCAAATCGATGTTCATTGTACAGGTAACAAAATTGTGATTGTTATCACGTTGTTTTTCATCCATTTATAGGAAACTTATATAAATTCCTAACTGACTTCCCTGCTTTTCCATATGAACATTCAGTTTGTTGGAACTATAGTTGCTTCAACTTGCTACTTTGCAACGGCGTGGTGGCTTCTCACGAGTATTGAGCACATATGTGATCCTGCTTTGTTGCCCGAGGGAAGTCCATGGACATGCCCTGGTGATGATGTATTTTACAATGCTTCTATCATCTGGGGGGTTGTAGGCCCGCTCAGAATGTTCACAAAGTATGGCAACTACCCCGAAATGAACTGGTTGTTTCTGATTGGCTTGCTTGCCCCTGTTCCAGTATGGTGGCTATCACGCAAATTCCCCGAGAGGAAATGGATCCGGCTAATACACATGCCAATGATCCTTGGCGCTACACAGGGCATGCCACCAGCTAAAGCTGTGCACTTCATTTGTTGGGGAACTGTTGGAGTTTTCTTTAACTGGTATGTTTACAATAGGTACAAGCGATGGTGGGCCAAACATACATATATCTTATCCGCTGCTTTGGATGCGGGGGTTGCCTTCATGGCAGTTCTCCTTTACTTCACCCTTCAATCATATGATATCAGCGGTCCAGCTTGGTGGGGTCTGGAAGCCAGTGACCATTGCCCGTTGGCGCATTGTCCCACAGCATCGGGGACTATGTCTGAAGGATGCCCTGTTCTTTGAAACTCCTTGCCACAAAAGGGCAAAACCGCATATGAAATAATAAGAGGATGAAATCTGTAAAGAAAAAAAAGAACATTGCAAGCTCTTCTTTTCTCCATCCATAATAGCAATGACCCTGCTCATGAGGTTAGAATGCACAAGACAGTGCTTAATAATCATTAGTTTTAAAGATTGCAGCCTCATACCGAAAGATGTTGAGATTTTCTTTTCGGTATATAACTGATGATATTTAGATATCTAGGGCTATATAATAATGTTTCCAAATACTTCACCAAGAATCTTGAAAAGAGCAAGCGCCACCTTTGAAACAATTGTTGAGATCAATTTGAATGCGGCATGACAGTCTTCACAAGAACTGATATGCACCACGTTTTTGAATGCATATTTATATCAGAAGAACCTTTGAATGATTGCTTTGAAAATGTTTCATGTCTAGTTTTTTGTGTTCCAACTTGATGCTAATGTAGATTCCTGACATGTTTTTCTTTGGAGAACTGCATATGAATGTCACTTTTGAAATGATCTAACCATAAAGCAAATCAAAGAAGTGTTGAATGCTAGCCATGTATGCCTAAACTGTCTCCTTGAAGTTGAACTGTTTGTATCCTTTTTCTGAGCCATGTTCATCTTCCTTTTTATTTGTTGAACATGTCCATATCATCTCTCATGGGCCAGACAGGTTAATCCCTGGCTTCATTCGACGTAGGTCCTCATGCAGCACGCTCAAGGATAACCATTTTCGGCCTACTGAGGCATCATGGTCATATCATGATTTCATGACCCATTAACATCCTCATATTCAAGCTCAAATCACTAGATTACACGGAAAAAAAATATTAACAATGACACTGTAAGGAATGCAACACATTCAAAACTTAATGGCTTTGCATTCCACTTGCAAGTTCTAAAACAATGAACTAAAAAAGCATATGTTCCGCTAAGAAATATGGGCAGTATCTTCTCTTCTTGAACTTATGACAAATACTCGGTTAATAAATCAGATCAAAATCTCATTATGCCCATGGTTTGTCAAATTCATTGTCTACTTCTGGGTCACCTCGACTAGTGTCTGCTTCAGCGATTACCTTCAACCAACCAAAGAAAGATCTTACTTAAAGAGTTCTGGATTAAGCCAGTCCCTGCAAGCAGAAAGATAACATGTAAAATCACACATAACCAATTGAATACAGGCAAGTATATGAGATATTTTGACTTTATTCTGTTAAAAAAAGAAGTCAATAGAAATTACTTGGAAATGTCATCAAGGTGGTCATCAAAATCTACAATATCCAGCCATTTCTCAGATGAAATGTAATCCAATAAAACAACATTGGCCATTGGCTCCTTAATTACCAATCGGCTGCCTCCATCTGGGCCAGCCAGTTTCCAGTTCTTGGATGCATCCCTTATGTAAAGCTAATATGTGACAAGACAAATATTACAATTAGCCAAAGGCAGAATAAAAACTATTGAACCATGAATGCATCTACTGATCCAACAACATTTTTGAAGGAAAATACCTCTAAATGAATATATACTAGCATCGAAAGTTAATTTTAAAAATCTAATTGGACTTTAACGATAGCTACTGGAGGCAAGACTTTGTAACTACCGTACAAAATCTGATGATCCACAAACATTCAATGCAAAGTAAGACACTTCCGCATCCACAAATAAGCAAAGGGAATTCTTTGAAAAACCTTCTTATCATTGGTATAGAAATTGACAAAATGAAGTTTGAACCACCAGAAAGCAAGAAATGTTTGGGGGGGGGGGGGAGGAATCCTCATATGAAAGAAATAAAGCCTACTTAAGAGATGACTCTCCCAAGCCCAAGGAGTAACAGATACTTAAAGTCACAAAATCCACGGTAGTCCCTTTACCATTCAATACTTTAAAACATCAAAGAGCTGGTATTGCCAAAAGCCAATAGGCCCGTACCACTTTAAGGTAACCCACCTTCTAATCCAGAGAGGTGTGGAACTTCTATAACTCTGAATCGGGAATAGCATTTGCAATTGCAGCCGACACTATAGATAGAAGTACAAGTCCACGGTAAGACCAACATATACAATCCAAATATACAGAACCCCAAGGTTGCATATGTACTCAGCATAACATTTAGAAAGCTCAGGTCATGGGAAGCAGATATGCCGAACAACCTTACATGCCTATATGAAGCAACAGAACCTTCAGCCATACCTTCAAGCCCTCTGATTTTAGCTCCTATTACAGTAAATCCTAAGCAAGAACTAATACCAGCTCTCCTCTTGCATCTGTATGTAGCTTTTTTATTTTTTTCTAAAATTTTCTTCCTACGAAAGTAGTTCTTTTTTTCTTTTTTTTTTTTTTTTTTCCTCTCCTATTACTCCGGACAGTATCACTCAAGCAGAGAAATCTTACTCCCTTCACTTCCCCAAAATCAACCAAAACCAAAAAGGCAAAATTAAAACTTAAAAATCACAAGTAAATACAAACCTGCATTATAGGACTCTGGTCTTTCCCCTTGGGCAAAGCTTCAAGCTTTTTGTTATCTAACTACAAAACACAAAGTGACCAAAAAAAAATAAAAAATGAGACCCTTCATAACTAGCAAGGCAGCCTATATAACAAAACATTCGATTCCAACAACAATCAAAATACATACCAAGAGAAGAGCAGCTTGAGGAAAATAGCGGCAAATATGATCACCAATATTCTTAGCCACAATGCCAAGCTCGGCATTATCAAACCTCTCATTTGCATGGAAATAACCCACAATTCCCAAGCCCTGAGATCCGTGATGCTCCTCAACCTGATTAAAACCGACCCATCAGAACTGCTCTAAAAATGCATATCTGCATCAAATTTCAAAGCCAATCACTTCCAACAAAATTTCCGAAAAAGGATATTTTTTTTCTCAAAAAAGAATATCAACCAAACTTTACCAAAAAGATCAATAAAACAACAATTTTGAACAACCTAATTGAATCTTAGGTGAAAACCTAATTATTAAACCACCAGTTTGAAAACTAAAAAAGTGCCAAGAGGCAGAAATTGTTCGGTGAATACGAAAATTAAATAAATATATAAAAGCCTAAGCAGAGAATATAGAGACCATGATGAGGGCGATCTCGAGAGGAGGCAATAAAGCCAGATTAGAGTGAAATAGAGGGACTGAGTAAATGATCTCAACGACGTTTTCATTTTGCGATTTGACTCGGCCGACTAATGCGCCATTGACCGCCGTGGTCTTATGCTTCAGTGCATGTAGAACCAACTTTATGTAAGCGTTCTGTGAGATCTCGTACTTCAACTCGGCCACCATTTTTTTATCCTGTTTTTCTTTGATTGGTCGAACTCAGTAAGTCTCAGAGTTTATTGGATCGCCGGCACTTAAACAAAAAGATGAGACAGTAACGAGTGTGCTGTAGTAGAAGTGAACTTGACTGGGCGGTCTGCTCATAAACTTTTGAGTTTGATGTTTTGCCCAGGAAGATGCGAGGATTATGAAGAAACAAAGAAATAAGCCATGATCATATCATCCCATCCCATCCCATCCCATCCCATCATGTACAAGAGGAAAGTCTTCAAAATTCAAGGTTGAAACTCATCCCACATCCCATCAATTTTGAACGAGGTGACGCAAAGGAGGAACATCTCCGGCAGACTGAAACGACGTCATTAGTTGGCATTCGCATCATCAGTACTACTGGAGTTTTAGGAGCACAAATTGAGCAGTGATGTTTTTTTTTTACAATACCAGGAATTAGTGTTCGAATACATGTTCTCGAAGAAACAGCTTCTGCTTGTATTTAGAGCGCAACCGCCTCCGGTCCGGAGTCTTGACTGAACCTTCGACGACACGATTTTGATGGTCGGTGTTGCCACCAGTGGTGTATATGAGTTGGACTAATGTAATAAAAAAACAATAGCGGAAAAAAAGAAAAAATAATAAGCTTATAGGTAAGGTGGATTCATAAACCTTTCTTTAAGATAATAGTTTTTCGTTACGGTGTAAATGAATTTTTTTAAAGGTTAGTCTCAGGATGCAATACTTA
>JBBYHK010000001.1:11110050-11140392 GCA_038382065.1 Adansonia grandidieri | reverse complement strand
TCTTAAATAAACTATTTATACGTCTTAATAGATGTTTGCTTTTTTAAATATATCAAAATTTCACTCTTATAATTACTTTTTCGTTATGACAATAATCCATGGGAATGATTAGTTTGAGGAGGAAAAATTATCATACTGACCTCTTTCTTTCTTTCTCTTCTTAGTTCAAGTGAAACTTTTTTCATTGTTTAAAAGTATTGCAATAAATAAGGTATTTTATTATTGCCATGAAATCCACTCCCTAATTCTAATAAGAATCATTATTATTTGAAATTTTTAATTGAAAAAAAATACATTTCTATCTAAATAGAATATATTTTTAACTTTTTTATACATAAATAAATAAAATTCATAATAATGATTGGATATGCCACTAATAATAGCGTATATCCAATTGATAGATTATTTAAATTTTCAGACGAATGATTTGAATTTTTGATTATGAGATTCTAATCCCTTAGATAAGATTTTACAGAATACAAAGTCTTGCAAAGTATTCGAATCCTTTCCTTAAGGATTCTATCCCTTAAGCAAAATTATAACAAATTATAGTTTTAAACTTACCATTCAACTACTTTTAAAGAAGTTCACATCTTTTTGCCTATTTTCATTCTAAAAACTTATAAATTACATCTTAACTTCATTTTCCAACATAAATGTAAACTATCTGCATTTAAACATTTGTAAATCAACTAAGACACTTTGTTAAAAAAATTCTTTTTAATAATTTATACAATAATCTCCCACTTATTACCAATGAGATTTTTCATGTTATGCAGTATAAGTTAAGAAAAATGCAAATAAGTTTATATGTAAAGTGTATGTCTGAAGGTAGCCAAGGCTTAACGTTTATATTGAATATGAGACACAAATAAACATATTCATACTTTACATTGGTCTGTGTGTTATTCAATGGATAGCACAATTTAAAATATAGGTTTTCGCTTAATCTTGGGATAGCAAATACTCTATAATAAATAGGAAATCCCTAAGAAGCGACTTCTCACTTCTCCACATACATAGGTAAACCTTGTCAAGAGAGTTCACAATCTCTTTTTCTACGTATCACTCTACTCAATGAGCTACAAGTTTATTAAGAATTTTATGTCCAACCTCTTACTTATGAATAACAATGCATTTAGATGTGAGACATTGTAAGGAATAGTTCTTTTCATTATTTTTCCTTACTATTACAAAAATTGATGCATTGGAAATATTAAGTATCTCATATATAAATTATTCGGACAATTCAAAATTGATATCCATTGACTCTCATACGCAATGATCATCGAATGAAGAGATTATTCTTTAAACTTAAAGGATCAATTGCTTAAATGACATCAATGAGATAGAGTTGTTGCTAATTAAGATTATCTCTGCAACCAGTACTAGTCACTTATCTCTCATAATATTAGCTATTTTATCACCTGGGAAGGGTTCAGTAAGAAAATCTGCTAACATTTGTTTTGTAGGAAGTACTTAACCTATCTTATTATAACACATGATTGTTTCTTATTGCAACGAGTTCGTTGTACAATCTTACATATAAAAATTTGATCACCACAGTCTAAAGTGATTTGTATCACTTAAGATGAATAATAAAACATTTGTGAATTTGAAACTCTTGTATCCAATATTCACTGTAGTTGTAATATGGTCAACACCTTGAACAATGATAGATTTGACATCTATCTTCTCGAAATTAATATACCTTGTAATAGAAAGACTTTGATTTTTGCTTCTTTAATTGTTTTACCTTTTCTTCTTGTATTGAGTACCTACCTTTTCACTTGATGAATGTAAGTCTTGTCATAATTGTTAATATCCCTACACATCCATTTGATGTAATCCACATAACTGGTTAAATGAAACTCCTATAACTTTAGTAATAAGAGAAAATATTTCAAGTAACCCATATCTTATTATTGTAACCTTTAGTTACCAATTATCTTACTTTGAATTCATCAATTCACCTTTGGTTTGAATTATCTTTTTCAAATTGAAACTTATATTTGGACAAGTTTAATGTTCAAGGAAGATCTTATTGTAACTCTCAAAGACAATACTTGAAGAAGTGACATGACATGTTACACTTGAATTTAAACAATTTAAGATTGTTCATCAATTATTCATTCACTAATTTCGAGGGAACATTATAATTATGTAATCTTCATTTGTCACAATATTAATTTGTTTCCAAATTAACAGTCTTTGCTTAAATGATGTACTTTTATTAAGTGTTCATTTAGTATTACACATATTATATGGATATTTCTTTCCTTGAAATCTTTATAAATCTTAACTCAAGATTTCTCAAATATCAAGATGTTAATAACATAAATTTAATACTATAATGATATAAAGCATATATTTTAATCATATAAATGATAAAAGTGATGATAGTCATAATGTAAATCTCAAGTTTAATCATGTAAAAAAAAAAAAAAAATCACAATGCATGTATATCTCAAGTTTCAAAAAACTTTTGGGATGGTGGAACTCTGGCTTGCATTTTGAGTGTAAATATTAAAGATATCTAAGATATCTCAGGGTAATGCCTGGTTGGGAAATATTTAGCGGCTTATCTTGCCGTTTTTCTTGACATCTTTTCCCCCCATTTGAGGTATGTGAGTGCTGTTTTGGGTAGCAAACCTTTTGCTGTTTCTGTTGGAACTTAATATTCTCATAAGATAGCTTTATAGGAATTAAGGAGGCCAATAGATTAGGTAGTAAAATTTTCTTTCTAATGTCTCACTTACCTGTATATCAAATTTTGAACATGGAGGAAAGATAAAACAAGGTCGGTCAAGCTGTAACTGGTAGATAAGAAGGTTATCTGGTTTCTTCAATCACTGATGATCATATCAATGTTATTATCAGGTTTTACACTTTTCATTTCATCATCAATTCTTCTTTCACTTTCTGCCATAAATCTTTGGTGTTTGTATGGATGAGGATATTTACCCTATCAAATAAGTTTGGGATTGTCTGGTGATATTTTCTATGAGACATGTTACATTTCTTTTATTGTGACTTACTAGATGAACTGGAATTTTAAGGTTCCATTTCATTAAAATTGTTACTTTGTGTTTTGTTTTTTATTATTACAAAACCAAGAACAATTAAGCTTATTAGCAGGTCTTAGACAGAGCTAATTAAGTACGAGGTAATTAAATTGTCTAATTTAGCACTTTGTCCTTGAATGAAGCAGCTAGCTATTGAGTAGAATAATGGATAATTAAACAAATCAAATCTTTCCTATGTAATTCAATTTCAAAGCACTGAATAAAACAAACCTGGAGAAAATGAAAAAAAAAAAGAAAAAAATCTAAACTTCTTTCAGTCTTTGTTTCCATTGTTTATACAAAATCCGAAATTTTCCATCCAGCCATAATAAACTTCCTCTGTTGGAGCATAACAGAACAGAAGATAGGAGAAAACGGGGTTGGTTGGTGGTGAGGGCTCCATTCTCTCTCTCTCTTTCTCTCTCTCCCTCTCTCTCTCTCTCTCTCTTTTATTTTTTACACAGCATTGGTAGTATTTGTTACTGCTGTGGAGTCTTCGCTAACATTTTCACTGGCTCTCGATTTTGATAGTAGAAGATTTTGCATTTTTGAACTTTCATTTAACTCTTTCAAGTTAAGTGATGTATAAACTGACATTCCACCCAGAGCAGCAACAGCTCCGCAAAGGTTCACAGACCCTGGGTCTGAATCCAAAAGTAGATATCCTCCCACCAGTATCACACACGTTTTAAATTGTCCCAACACAACATGAGAGGTTGCAGATGTTGCTCTACAAGCCAAAAACATAAAATTAACCTGCCAGTAATTGCTTCAAACCATGTACAACAAAAACAAAACAATGCTGTCTCAAGTGAAACTTGGTTCCCCATTGCTCTAATCTATAAGGCAAAAAATGATAACACTTACCCTAGAGCTAGAGCACCAGACCATTGCAAGAGAATACCAAGCAGAGCTGATATGAGAACTGTTGTCGAGTTGTTTAGATCCCATTTGTATAATAGCAATCCTGGTGGATCCAACCATGGCATCAAGGCTACTAAAAATAAAATTGTGATTGGGGTTGTCTTCCACATCAGCCTACATTTGGAAATTGTTTTCTCAATAGACCCATATGATTTATTTTTTTATTTATTTCATATCTGATAGTGACAGAAAGAAAAGATGGCAACTACTACTTATGACTTACGCAAGTGCTGTCCAGTTGGCTTGTTGTTGTAAATTAGACCACAGAATTTTGTTTATAGCACTTGGGATTATCCATGCGACGGCGATACATGCACCAAAAGCATTGAACTCTAAATCTGTTACAGTGGCTACTGCTACACCTGCTGACACAACTGCTAGAGCCAGAACCTGCAAAACCATGGATTTCAATAATAACTCCCTCAGAAAACTAGATAATAGGAAATGTAACAGAATTGAAGGAAGTGTCTTTGGAAGAAGTTGGCAGGCAGTACCTTTTTGAAGGAAATGGTTTTCCTGAAAAGAAGGAATTCTGCAAGGACAATGGTAGGAGTGACCGCAATTTTAGCCATTTGGTAGAAACCAACACTACATATGAACTGAATAGTGAGGAAACATGACCGATGACAGTTAATATTTTCAAAAAGCAGGTTGAAATATGAGGCAAAAGCAGACCTGTTATACTTTAGGCTGGTATTGGCAAGGCCAGAAGCAAAAGCCATTATAGCCCCCAAAGAGAAGAGGGACGAGAAAGGAGTGGTTTTAGAGGGAGGGGAAACTGGAAGCAATGACAATGTCTTGAAAAATGCTAGTAACATCCACGCAATGGAGTAATGTATTAAGGTTAAGATGATTGGGAAATTGAATCCAACTTTCCCCATCACCTGAAATGGAAATGTGACTCTTATAAGACGATTATTGAACATATTGTAAACTATCCACACTTCTTAAAATCCTGATAGCACATATATGAAAAACAAGATTAAGGAAGTAACTAATTTGTTCGTCAGTATAATCCCAACAGCAATAACAAAATTGAAGGACATCGCCACCACAGGTCCACAAAATCCTTGCTGTTGGCGCTTGGCTCCTTTTGAAGTTCTAAGTTCATTGTAGAGACAACTTCTGAACTCTTCCAATGCTCTACCTTCAAAAAAAAAAAGGGAATTTTGAGAGCTAAACCAATCCAAGAAAAATGCCACCACCAAGTCTATTAGCAGACGTAATCTGTTACTCATGAGTGATTAGGATTTTATGAAGTGAAGAAAATTAATGATATTGGCAAAAGAAAAATGCTAGAAGATTATAACATTTATTTCTTTTTCCATGTTAAACTAAAATAGATAACATAGCAGACTATCCTTTAACCTGTACGTTAGAGACTAAGCAGTTGCGAAAACATTAAATGAAAATGGTGAAAATACTACTTCAGCCAGCGTTTCACAAGAACTTAGGTGATTAATTAGATCAGGGCTTCAAATATGTGTTAAGAATTTAATTCTGGTCTCAAAGGAAAAATAAGAAGACCTAGACTAGGCATATTATTACTAGGTGTCGAAACAGATAAGCTACCTTTAAGACCATTTAGCAGAAGTAAAACATTCATTGTTTTCCTGAACCACAAAAGTTAAATCCTCACGACCAGCAGAAATTCCATATTCCAAAACACGAACCATTAATAAGGGTATGCACCACTGAAAAGAACAATCAACACTGAGGCTGCTTAATTACTTAGGAGTAGCAGTTCAATACAAGATAAATCACTTAGCAAGACTAGAAAAAAAATTGACGAATTCTTTTGAGAAAGGACTTGAAAATAAAAAATAATAATTAAAAAAAATATATCTAAGGAAGCCAATGAAATAAGAATGGCCAAATCAAATAATCGTTAATTATTACAAGCATATAAGCTAACCCCTTCGCCCTTTTTCTTACATTACAACTCTAGCTGGCTGCCTGGAATTCAATGACAAACTAGATATCGAAGAAAGAAAGAAAGAAAGGAAAAAGTAAAACCCATTTCAGTGACAGATTATCTCATCAAAGTGAATAATATGAAGGAGATAAAATGTTAATTAACAATTCACAGGCAATTACATACCTATAGAGGCTCTCCAAAACGAGGGGAAAAAAAAAGGAAAACCTAAACACACATTGACATTGAAACAACGAAAATTTACGGGCTGAGGAAATCATAAACGAAACGCCTTGGCAAAGAAGAATGAATACATGAATATGCAATGAAGCTTTTAAGGATTCAGACAAACCTGCTTCGCCTGCATCACTATCTTTCCTTTTGATAAACTTTCTTCCATCTGCCCCTAATAGAAAATCACACCACCCCATTTCAACACAGAAACTGCATCTGTTGGATCACATATTATCAACATGAACTATCTAAATATATAAACCATATTATCAAAAGATAGAGAAACTTTCAGATGAAGGTAAAATTTTAAAAATGGGTCTTGTAATAAATAAGAAGAAAAGATAAATGAGGATTTGAACTATAGAAAGAATAGTTAGATTGACATGAACAAGTGTCCTGTTAAAGTTAGTTACTGATAATTGAAATTTAAATTATCAGACCAGATATTGCTATGAGCGCGCATCAAAACTCTATATCATAAATAACTGTAAATTTAGAATGGAGCAATGAAATGGTAACAGCATGCCACATGTCAAATTTCTTAATTACTCGCAAAGACCACAATGGTGGGTTACAAGACAATATAGAATCTTTCTTCTAATACTTGCATGTTTCATTTTTGATGATCTGATATGGATTTCGCAGAAGAAGTTAAGGAAACATCATTTTTTTTTTTGTTTTAATTACAAAGAAATAGTCAATCTGTGTGCATGTATGAGCGTTAAGTACTCTCGGGAAATGAGCCAAAAGATTCATTCTACCACGCTATAGTTAGGTTTGGTGTCAAAATTACATTAATCTTAACATGTATCTGTACCGCAAATGAACCTTTTTATTAATAATCTTCTTCATCTTAACTACTTCAATCTCTAGACAAATATTTTATTGGTGACAACTGATACTCCGTCACCTCTTATTTTATGGAATCTTGGACCCTATCACATTATTTAAGCAACATGTATAAATTTCTTTTCCACACTCTTTATTTTAGGTTGGTCAGCTATTCTGAATTTGCATTTTTAGACATCTTCATCACTGTTTGGAGCTATATGTTTTTCCTTTTGAAAAGGTTTGGTGAAAGAAATGAAAGCAGATTTGTACCAACCAAGTGTATACTATGTGTGCAGCACTCTGCGTGACATGGTGGCATATGTTTTGTATCCAACATCTTTCATGTTGCCAGTGTACTTCATGGCTGGCTTTAAGAGAACCTTTCTTTGCTTCTTCCTGACATTGTTTTCCGTCTTATTGATACTTACTATAAGCCAAGTAAGTCAACGAATCCCAGATATTAGGATTTTATTTTTTTCTTTTAAAATTCAGATGGAAGTAGAACTTCTTGTTGTTTTCTTGGATATTGAAATCTTCAACTTCTCAAATGGAAAAAAAAAAAAAAAAAAAAACAAAAACAAAACCTAGGGAGCGGGGGAGCTACTTGGAGCAGTAGTTTTGAGTATTAGAAGGTTTGGGATGATGGCCTCTTTGGTGCTGACGTTGTTTCCTTTCACGGGAAGTTACCATGTTCAGGTACTCTAAACTACCATTGCAATTGCTTTCAAGTCTTCATAAAAAACAAAAGTTGCAACGATGATGAGTTCGCTATAAAATACTGTATTTTTTTTGCAGCATATACCAAAATTTATGCCATGGATGAAGTACTTATCCTTCATGTACAATGGCTTGATGTTTTTGTTGAAAGTGCGATATCCTAGAGACCAATTGTATGAATGTCAAAGCAAGGGGCTGCCAGCAGAATCAACCTTCACTTGACACAGTAAACCTTGATGGTGGCTTGCAAGAAGTGTGGATTTTACTGGCCATGGCATTTGGTCATGGTTTTTGTGCTTACTATTACCTGTGCAAGAGAATTAACGCAGATCATATTTGAGCAGATTCTACATTGCTGACAAATGTACGTGGCAGGATAATTGGAGTCAGACGTTTGAGGGGGCTTTATTTATTTGTTTGTTTAGTTTTTGGATAATTAAGGGAGCTTTAAGCAACTCCTTTCTGTATTCTTTTCTATTCTAAGCTTTTCGATCAACAAAAAAATAAATAAATAAATAAATAAAACACGAAAGGAATCTTGTCATTAAATTTTCAATGGAATCCTTAGGTACTTTACTTGATTAAGGGGATTTCTTGTCATTAAAATGGAGTGAAAAGAAGGGTATATACATTTCTTCTCCGGGGAAGTTTTAACCGTGGAATAAGAAGTTTCATGCTTTCCTTTGGCTGTGGAACAAAAGTAAGAAACAGTAATTGTGGAAGTGTTTTGGATGTCTGCCATATTGCCTTCTTCCTTATATTACAATCTGATGGCTGGAATAGGTATTAGTGGTCCAGACCGGTCGATATATTAAATATTTTCAACCAAGGACTACCTCACTTCAAAAGTCCTAGGACCAGACTCAAACGTGGGGAACCAGGAGAATAAGTACAAACTGGAAACGGACAATCATACGAGTTTTCTAGCTTTACCGTCTGCCTTTACTGTTCTACTAATCTCAAAAACTTGCAGGTTGATTAGATTCCTCCCCCTTCAATATTTTAATTCACGTTTTGCTTGAAAAAGAGATGCTCAATAATACTCTAATACTATTA
This sequence comes from Adansonia grandidieri, assembly GCA_038382065.1. Taxonomy (NCBI): domain Eukaryota; kingdom Viridiplantae; phylum Streptophyta; class Magnoliopsida; order Malvales; family Malvaceae; genus Adansonia; species Adansonia grandidieri. The sequence continues at coordinate 11,131,650 of JBBYHK010000001.1, read as the reverse complement.
GACAAACTGCAAACTTATTCGATACTGTAAACTTAAATTCTTTTTGATTCAGCAGTGAGATCCAATTAGTACATAATTATTTTACATAAATCAGTGTTGACTGTTGACCAAGAAAATTCATTTTCATTTTATATTAAAAAAGAAAATTCATTTTTATTTTCAAATAAGAGGAATACTTGTGATATAACAATAATTAATTTACAAGAATTAATAATAACCCAGTTTTCTTTTTTTTTTTTTTTTTGTTTTGGGAAGAGATTATAACCCTGCTTTCTAATCCTCTAACAGGGGCAATAAAAATATGACAAAAGTTGGACATGGACACATGCAAAATCGCAAATACAAAGCCGCATTAAATTCCTTAGTGAATGGTTGTTGTTTTACATATACATTATAATACATACACCCCCGCAAAGGCCTTCAAATCATCTGTGGATCTTAAATAACGTCGTATTCAGAAAGTCACTGACACCGTAAAAACTGCCAGCCTTCTCTCTCCTGTTCTGTTCTGTATCTATCTGTTGCTTTGGTGTCAGTTCTTGATTGGTTATTGTCCTCCTCTTTATCTTTCCAAGAGAACTTTCTTTTATCTTTCTCTCTCTTCTGCGGAGCCTTGATCATTCTGTTCTGTGTTCAAAACCTGTCCTGGAAATGGAGTTAGTTCCATATTCAAGTGAACCAGAACCGAAAACAAGTTCCACAACTCTTCCATGGCAAGACATGTTCCGATCTGCATCACTAAGGAAACCTTCCTCAGCACCAGGAAACAGCGATGCGCCTTCAAACCAAACCCACGCGCCACCACAGGCACCAAACTCCACCGACCCAGATCATAGAAACAGCCTCTCAGGTGATCCCCAGGTACGTTTGGCTCTTTACATAGCCATGGCTCATGCTGGTCTTGCCTTCACCATATTCATTTTATATGGAATTTGCAAGCTTTTGCAAGAGTATCTTAGGCCAATTCAGTGGGCAATCTTGTGTTCAATTCCTTTGAGGGGTATACAAGAGACCCTTGTGGAGTTTTGGAGTGAACCTTTGAAACTGGGCCTCACTGAAACTGTTCTTGCTGTTCCTGTTGCTGTCTTTAAGGCTTTTATAGGTACCCTTGCCGATATTAAGGATGTTTGTTTGAGGGTGTTTTTGAAAAGACCAAAATCTAGCCTTTCAAGGCGTAATAGAAGTGGATTTTCAAAATTAGTTAGGTGGTTAGTATCTTTTGCTGTTTTTGTGATTGCCTATGAGAGAATTGGTGGTGTTGGGTCATTGGTCATAATTGTGTTGGGGTTCGTGATTAGTACAAAAAATGTAGATTATACATTGACTGCTGTTTCATCATTTAGGAGTACTAGTTTCAGGAGAAGTGCAATTAGTGCGTATTTCACGCGTGGGATATTGAAAAGGTTGAAAACTATTGTGGCCATTGGACTGATAATTGGTATGATTGTGGGGTTTTTTGTTGGAGCTACGTTTTTCTCATATAAGATTGGTGTTGAGGGAAAAGATGCTGTGATTTCGATCAAAGCTCATGTGGAAGAGAGTAATTATGCTGAGAGGATGGGTGTTAAAAAATGGATGGAAGAGAACGATGTCCCTGGAATGGTGGATAAGTATACTACACAGTTCTATGAAACAGTTTCTGAGTACATTGATAGTTTGGCAATGCAATATAATATGACAGAGTTTGTGACCGGAATTAAGCATTTTGTCATAACTTCAATCGCTAGTTCATCTGCACAATCAACAACTCTGATGACCCCCTCTCCTTATACGGAGAAACTTTTGAGTTTGAGGAAGAGGGTTAGCAATCGTGAATGGGGACAAATTTACACGGAAGTGGATGCAATTTTCAGAGAATTGATAATCACTCGGGAGGATTTGGTTGAGAAGGCTAAAGGGTTTGCTGTTAAAGGGGCAGATGTTTCACGACAGGTGTTGGCAAACAGTGCATCTGTTTTAGGTGGAGGGGCAAAAATCATGTTCACTATTGGCAATTCCATCATCTCTGGAGCTGCCGAGGTCTTCAATTTTGTGTCTCAGTTGATGGTGTTCTTTTGGGTTCTATATTACCTTATCACATCAGAATCTGGTGGGGTAACAGAACAAGTAATGTCTATGATTCCAATATCAAAATCGGCTAGGACTAGATGTGTTGAAGTTCTTGATAATGCCATTTCTGGTGTGCTTTTGGCTACAGCTGAGATTGCATTATTTCAAGGATGTCTTACATGGCTTCTATTTAGACTGTACAAAATACACTTTGTGTACATGTCAACAGTGCTTGCTTTCATCAGCCCCTTGTTACCAATCTTTCCACCTTGGTTTGCAACAATTCCCGCAGCTGTAGAGCTGCTGCTGGAAAGTAGATACCTACTAGCTGTGACCTTCTCCATTATTCACATTTTCCTCATGGATTATGGTGCTACTGAAATTCAGGAGGATATACCTGGTTACAGTGCATATCTTACGGGGCTTAGCATCATTGGTGGAATGACATTGTTCCCTTCTGCAGTGGAGGTAACTTTTCACAATCGATTTCCTTTCCTTTTGTGTTTTACCTTTCCTCATCTTATCTTTTTAACCTTCATTTGCTCTTCCATATTGAAAGTTTATTCTTCTCCAAGTGCCATTTCCTTCGGATGTAAACTAAATTGATAATCTAGTTAAAAGGGATTCGAGGTGCATGGTTAGGACATTATCTTTTCTGATGTTTACTATTATTTCCTTTTAAAAATCCATTTCTGCTAACTAAAAGGAATTCTTTTGGTCATCTTACCTTTCTGCATTGTTAAGAAGGTAGATATAAACACTTCAGATTTGCTTGCTGCCAAATGAAATTATGATTTTGGTTGTTTTCATCTTCTGAAAACAGCTTCTCATGTATTTGTTGATGCATATATTTGTTTTCTCTGTTGTGTCGGTCATTGAGTTTGAATGGGTCTCTCTCTCTCTCTCTCTCTCTCTCTCCTTCCACAGGGAGCAATTATGGGACCGTTGATCACAACCGTAGTGATTGCTTTGAAAGATCTCTATGCTGAATTTGTTCTGGAAGAACCAAAGAAAAATGATTAAAAAAGGAAAAAGAACACCATCTCTTTAACCACGAGGTTTGCTTCCATAGCGGAGAGAGCTGATGCATCTTAGCACCCAATGTTTCCAACAATTTACAGTGACAGGTTGGTCAAAGGAAAATTGTTCTTTGCCAATCCAACAGTGCTCAACTCTGCATGCTGTGTTTATTTCATTTTTATTTATCTCTTATTTATGATAATTCTTACTTAGATTAAACAGATGGCATTTGTTACGTATCATCCAAGCTTGTGTTTGGCAGTTTGTTCATAAAGAAAAAATTGTAACATTTTTTTTTTACTTTTTTTATAATTAACCATGTAATGTTTGAGTTGTCTTTTGAGATTTATCTCTTCCACGATGTACAATGAAAGAAGACAGATTCATGAGAAGTAAAAAGTCATCTATAAAAGCTCCAGCCTAGTCTTTCAGCAAGTCTTAACCAATTCAAGAAATGCATACAATTTGATATCCATTAGTATTATATCATGTTTTCCAGGAAAAGTACAACTTAAAATCCACTATAGATACAAACTAATACAACTTAAAACCGTAAGCTTCGCTAGACTCCCTAATCGATTGTGCATTCAAGTGAGAATCATTTCATGTATTTCAGCAGGAATTTCCTGTGGAAGTCGTTCCTTATGGTATCATTAATGAAGCGCTTTTGAGGCTTGGTTTCACCACGAGCCTGGTTCTTGAAGACAACATCATCATCCCACCTGAACCACATAAATAAAATAACAACAATTAGGAAAGAACTCAGCTCATTTAGAATACCAGGCTTAACTTAAATAACACTAGCGGCAACTTTTGACCTTTCAAGCCACTCACCTCCTTTTTACGCCGAAAGATGTAGGATTATTGAGTAGTGGATTGCCTCGAAGAAGCTCAGCTTCTTTGGCTTTTAGCTGTTCTTCCTGCTCTAGTTGTTCCTGAACAAGCATAAGGCATATTTTTGTTACCAATGAAATGTCACATACACACACACAAACACAAAAAAGGCATTTTGAAGCAATAAAATTTACAAAATGATACCTAACATTCATGAATCAGAAGCTCTAGAATAATATAGCAACAAGACAATATATATCCCCGGATGGTATAGTGTTTACCTGACGGAGTTTCTCCTCTGCTTTCTCTTTCTTTATTCGTTCAAGCTCAGCCAAGAGAGCTTCTTCATCATCTTCATCATCATCATCATCATCATCATCGCTAAGACAAAAATTTAAGATCTTTTATGAAATAGTAACGTAAAGTAGAAAACACAAGTATCCAAAAGTTACCAACAATATAGAATTCACAAACTATGCAATTATAAGTTTCCGCAATTTAGTCTTTTATTGACTGGACAAACCAACAATTATGTACCATATGTTAGACCATGTCATCCAACCCATCCAAAAAACTTTAAAGAATTCAATTATCATAGTAATTGACTGTGCTAACATAAAAAACAGAGATACAGGCAAGGAGTAGAACCTTGCATCATCACTGTTGACCTCCACATCAGAATCATCGGCATCAACACTGCGTGGAACAATTCGGTCTTCAGTCTCCCGCTTTGCCCCTACAAGTGACTTATACAGTTGCTAAAATGCTTTTAAAGCTCATTAATGTGATAATGAGTAGGCAAGTCAGCAATTCACCTTCCAAAAGAAGATGGTTTCCCTTCCGATGATCCCTGTCATCTGCAACAATATGACCGCATATTAAGAAAAAAAAGCATAGAAAATCTACGGAACCTACAGTAATAGAAGAAAAGAACTCATGCAATATACAAAGAAAAGTTAGAGCATGTTTTCTTTTTTACCATTATAGGATTTATCCTTTGATGAGAAATGTCTCCGTTCACGCTCTTCAAGCTCATCACGGAGGTTTCTCTTCTGCAACTCATCTTGCGTGTCCTGCCCATCCTTTCTGCATTTTACACATGCAAAGTAAACAAAAAATAACAAATTCTTAGGACCTTGATGTATCTCTAAATGCCTAGATGTAGGGATTTAAATATAGAAATTCCTCAAAATCAAGCCTTGCAAACACATGAGAAGAAAACCACCAGAATAAAAATTCATATTCAATGAAGAAACAAGATTACTTTCCAGTTGGAATCATTACTTTTCTGTCGACATACAACAAATTCAATTTAACAGAAAACCACCAACATGTTTTAATGCCCTAATGCACACGAAACACACACACACACACACACACACATTATAAAGAAGTCATAAAAGACTCACCTAGGCTTCAGAGTAGTATGAGAAGCAAGGTCCCTTGACGAGTACTTCTGAGATGGGCCAAAAATCCGAGTACCACCTTGTTCATTCCCACCTTTGGCAGGTTGCCATGTGGGTCTAGCAGCAGTTGTCATTTCTTCTTCTTCTTCAAAAGAAAAAAAAAAAAAAAACAAATAACCCTTAACCTGCTCAATTCAGCATATTTTCATATAGCAATCAGCGCAAAAAAAAAATAATAATAATAAATCAGAAATTAAGCTTTCTGGGTATCTTGAGGAAAAAACTAAAAAATTTAAAATTTACAAAGAGAAAAAGAAAAAGAGAGAGAGAGAGAGAGAGAGAACCAAACAACTTGAAGAGTTGGTCCAAAAAGTTTATTGCATAAAAAACGAAAAAGGGGACAAAATCCTAACTCATTAGATAAATGGATGAATAATTAATAACAGAAATGCGAAATTTTAGAGTAAAAGAACCGATTTTTTTTTTCAAATTTCTCAGCAAACAAACAGAAAAAGAAAGTATAAAAATTCCAGCAGTTAAAACAATTAAATGAAACCCTAAAGCATAAAACTAATTAAGATAAAGGAAATTTAGTGTTCTACCTTTATGCGATCCACCAACAAATTTATTTTGAACGAGTGAAATCAAGAGACCTAAGTGAACGAGAAAGGGATGTACGAACTGATATAATAGCAATGCAATGAGTCGGAATGGGTGTTTGGAGCGGGGTGAGGTTGTTGTTGTCAGTTAACCTGGGTAGTCCAGCCCGTCTTAACTTGTTGAAGCCCAACCCAACCCAAACCAATTTAATTTCTTAATTTTAAATCATGGACTTGAAACGTTTCCCAAGCCCAAGTATAAGCCCAAAATGTTTTTGTGTTTGTGTTAATTTAATAAATTGAAATATGATCACATATATCATCATTTATGATATTAAAAAGAAAATTAATTTTGAGATAAACTTAATAAATTGTTATGTGACAACCTCTAAACCAATATTAGAGTTTAAAATATTCATTGATTGTGTATTAAAATAAATTTTTTGAATTATTTATTATTTTATAGTAAAATTTTAATTATTATGGTGAATAGTATTAGTGTATCAAAAGTTTCGATCAAAATAAAAAGGAATGCTGACACATTGGCATAAATAAATAATATGATAAAATGAGAAAAGAAAAGGCGTTCTAATCTTATTTTGCCATTTAATAAATAAATAAATAAATAAATAAGTGATATATGATGAATGAGCCTCCAAGTCCAATCCAAACCACCTCTGAACTTAGCGCCTTGAAACTTCACTTCCAACTTTTTAATTCTTGTAAATCAATTTGAGTATCAGCTAAGGTTTTGATTTTCTTATAATTAAGAAAAAGAAGTGAAAAAGATAACAAAGTGTTGCTTGAAAAACATGCCAAAACTGTTTTTATATGTTTCTTTTCTATAATAATAATAATAATCATCAGAAATTCATTTTTGAATGTGACATTTATATTGTCCAACACTGGAGGACCACATGGCTGACTGGCTATTGTAAAAATCTCCTACGTCTTTATCAGTTGGTAGCGCAGTCAAAATAACAATCGCAACTCCTATTTCCTTCTTAATCAATGATGTTGAACTTCACCAATTCCTATATTAATATGTATGTAATGTTTCTTCCAAATATTTTGGAATCAATCCAACATGCATACAACATAGCAATAACTTGGATTCTGTATAAAACTTAGAACGTCAACTTAAAATATTTTGAAATCAAAATCAAAATCAAAACCAGAATCTATCGGTTTTATGTTTATTGTAGTTTGGAGAGAGGGAGAAGATGAATTTTCATTGCATGATGACTCAATCATTTAATTATTTATATATATATATATATATATATAAACTATAAATGAAACAGTTACCTAAATATACCTACTCAGATTTAGAAGAAGAAACAAGTTTGCTTCCACACCAGTTCCAAACTCTAATAGATTTGAAGAAAACATGGCGGTCAAAGCTCCTTTATCTCTTTCTGGGAACCTACTTGGCCTGTGGGCTCCAATGAATTCATGTATCAATTACATAACCAAAAGAGACATCATCATTATTATTATTATTATTATTCAGAAAACCAAGATAAACATTCATTCGAAACTTTTATGTGTACATTATCAGTTGGAAGATCAAACAAGGCACCTTCGCTTGGCCAAATCATCACCTCAATCCAAATTTCTGTTTAACATGTCCGAAGAAGTAGACCAAATCTGACATGATAAACTCATCCCTAGCTAGAGGTCGGTAAGCTTTAGTCATCTGTTAAGTATACATCAATTCTACAACTTGATGTGAAAGAATGCTTCTAAATTATCTAACAAGAGATAAAGTTCGAAAAAAAAAAAAAAAACAATTTAAAGCAATATCTAATAACTGGATTATAAAAGAAATTAAATTTGAAAATTTTCCTCTGCAAAGAAAAAGATTTGGAAGGAAAATACAATTGTGATGACCAATCAAGATCAACAATTCAGATATTTCATTTAATTTTCATGACTGAAAATGTCTCCTAACCAAATTAAGAAACAATATCAATGGAGTTCTATTGCTAAATAATTAGCAACCAAAGAAAAAGAAAAAAGTTGATCAAATCACATTACTTTACAATAATACTATAATGTAATATGGATCAACTTGGTTGGATTTGGTGGCCAACAGGCCACAGCCACTGTACCCGCCATAATTCAAAATATTTTAGTTTTTCATGAATAAGAATATATTATTGAATCAATTAATTATAATACAAAATCTCTTTAGTCTTTACCATTTAGATAATCCAAGCTTTTAAGTAAGATTAACTCAAGTTAAAATATGAAGAAATATTTATCATTGCTTTTGTGCTAATTCTTTATAAAGAAAGAAGAAGAAGAATTGCAGTTGAAGAAGCAGTTGTTGTCTCAGCTTTGCTTACTAAAGACACAAAAACCTCAGGGAAGTTAGGCCAACGGTTAGCTTCCCTCCAAGTTTCCCCTCTTTCGATTCACTTGGAATCAAAGCAAAGGCTTTTTTCAGTTGATTCTTGGTCACCATCTCAAACCCAATTTCACCTTCCTGTCTTATTCTCTCTTTATTACCATCTACTCTGTTTTGTCTGCTTCTCAATCCTTCTATATCTACTGAAGTTTATTGAAATTTCTTCATTCAAAGGTCTATATCCATAAATACCCACCTGAGTTTAAATATTTTGCTTATGTTTGTTGCCTTTTTTTTTTTTTTGGAGATTTTAATTCATTGTAAAAGTGAGATGCTTTATTAGTTTTGAGCGGACTATATTTAGTAAGTGTCCCCCGAACTTGTGCTTTGTTGAAATAGAGATTTTTACAGTATTTACAAGTTGGCTTGCATCTGGAGATAAAATTTTCAAGAGTCTTAATTTGGTGGGTTTCTGCTTGCTCTGGCTAGCAGGTTGGCCATGGCCGCCTTAAGCGTTAGTGCTGCAGATATACAAGCTTCTCGATTGAACAGTTTGTCTACTGCCTCAAACCTTCTGGTATTTGTTTCTCAACTACCTCAAATAAAATTATCATGATTGTTATTTGCAAATGGACATGGAAGTCTTGCTGATATAATCCCCACTATAATATTTACGATCATCAGTTTCATCAGATTTGTGCCGAGGATTACAACTAATTTTATCCCAACAACAGAAAGATTATTGTTATTTGGAAATCAAGTGAAATATTGGTGTTATTACAGTGTGTGAAGCAGAATTTGTTCATTAGTTTTGGAGTTGGAATCATGAATACCCGTTACTCTTTTCAGCCGGATTCATTGTGTAATTCTAATTCAAGCCCTGCAGTTTCATTTTCATCAAATCCTCCAGGAGGAGAAGATAGAAGGGCTGCAGGTTCCCGGAACAGGTCTCCTCGTACCCCATCTTCTTCACTCTTGATAAGAATGGCGATAAAGATATCCAGAGCAAGGTGGTTTACCTTCTTGAGAAGGGTCTTTCACTACCAAAATGGATCAAGGTCCGACCTTGGCTCCAATCCTTTCAATTCTAACACTTGGATGATGCTGGAGTTCCTAGCTTTGGTAATCCAGATTAGCATTACAACATTCACTTTGGCCATTTCAAAGAAGGAGAGGCCTGTTTGGCCTATGAGAATATGGATTGTTGGCTATGATATTGGTTGTGCCCTTAGTTTGTTACTTCTTTATGGACGATACCATTATCTTAACATGACTCAAGGAGATGGCTTTGGCCTTTCCAACCTCGAACAACAGAGGATAAATGAAGAGTCAAGGTAAGCTTCTAATTACTTGGTTCAAATCATGCTGGTATTCGTTGTACTATAACAGAATTTCAGGTATTATTATGCCATACCATGCTAGTGTTGGAAGAATATGTTGAAACCCAACATTTTTGAAGGAAACATAACGATAAGGTTCTAATCATATGTAGTTAATTGATTTTTGAAATGTTTTCATTAATTCGAAATATAACCAACAAAGAAGTGTTGTTAAAGGTGTATATAGACAACATGAATACGAAGACCTTTTAAATGAAGTTTGCTGCAAATATAATTGAGTTGATCAAAAGAAAATTAGAGACAAGGAAAGATAGTCTTTGGCGAGCATTTAAGTCTCATGACAAGATTTCAAAAGAGAACTTCGTTGAATGCCTATTAATTGAGAGGTAGTATGTTCAGGAGCTCACATTTGATGAACAAATGCCGGACTTCACTAGAGCTGTTCTTTGCAATTTGGTTCGTGATGGGAAATGTTTGGGTCTTTGATTCTCGCTTTGGATCCTTCCACCGAGCTCCAAATCTTCATGTGCTCTGTATCTCATTGCTAGCATGGAATGCTCTCTGCTACTCTTTCCCATTTCTGTTGTTCCTACTTCTATGTTGTTGTGTCCCAATTATTAGCAGCCTCCTAGGTTACAACATGAACATGGGTTCCACCAATAGAGGGGCATCTGATGATCAGATCTCCAGCCTGCCTAGTTGGAGATATAAAGAAATCAACACCGACTTGGAGGTCGATTATGATTCAGACTGCAACGCAAGCCCGGCAAATGAAGATCCAGTAAGTCATGTGTGTGTGTGTGTGCATATACCATAATTAACGCTGTTTGTTTTCTTAGATAACAAGAATGGTAAAAAGAAACTTGAAACTTTATATTAATCTTTCAGGCTAATGGTGTTTTCTTATATGAATTTTTAATAGGAGTGCTGCATTTGCCTAGCCAGGTATAGAGATAAAGAAGAGGTGAGGCAGTTGCCATGTTCCCACATATTTCACCTCAAGTGTGTGGATCAATGGCTCCGAATTATATCTTGCTGTCCTCTTTGCAAACAAGAACTGGAGAGATAGAAAGAAAGCAATACCAATATCACAGCTGAAAAGCTCTTTCCTTTTCATTATATTTTTCCCCTCCTTGATTCACTCGCTATATATAGTGTGATTTGTTTGTTTATTTACAAAGGTTACTTTAGTGAGTTTATTGTTTTGTACAGTGGTGCTCAAAAGTAACCAACCTTTTTTTTTTCTTTCTCTGAAAATTTTATACTGTTTCTGAGAATATGTATGGAAGAAAGAAAGAGGGATTTAATACCGTTTCTAAGGGTGGCAGAGCCCATTAGTCCTCCCAGGATTGAATACCCTCAAACTTCTTCATAACTGATTTCAACTCCTACTGTAAAATAATAATGAATACAATAGCCAATCTGCTTTTCAATCGTCATTGTTTGAGTCAAATTAAAAAATTGCTACAGTTCATTTAAAGATAGTTCCACCAATAAAATCATAACCAGTTGGCAACTACTGATTTAGCAAGCAGCTCCTCCAATTACAAATAAATAACCATTAAAGTTTTTTTCTTTTTTTCTTTTTGGTTAATTCCTACTTTTGTTTTAAGAATATCACATTAATAATTGTTTTTTCCCTCGCCTTATAGGTGGTGGGGGGGTCATTTGGTAGAAGTTTGATATTAATTAACATTTTATTCTCTGTTCATGAAGAGTTTAGTTTGTTTAGTGGTAGAGTGCCAATTGTATATAGGCAATTTCTTCTTCCAGCAATTGTAGTTTTTTGTATTATTGATTTGATGAGACTGAGATCAAAACCCTCCAACCCCTTATTCGCATAATAAGAGGTTCTGAAAACTTTTATGTTGGACTTGAAACACCCCTTTGTTCCCTTCCCTGCTCTCTTAACTCCTGCAATATTATAATTCCTTAGCCTTTTTCTACCAAATCTGTCTAGGACTAGGATGGATCTCACCATTGAAACCATATCTCACTTTGGATGGTTGTTTTTTTCCTTACTTTTTACTTCTTAGGTCGAAAAACTACCTACTGATATAATATTTATTTTATAATTTTAATTTTCTCTATTATTAATAATCACAATTGATATCTATTATAATTAATCCTTACAATATTTATTTATATTTACAATGATGTCTGTAATTATAATAAATATGCTATTTATTTAGTCGGAATAAATACCAATACAATTGTGACTATAAATTAAATACATAATGACGTATTTTTCACCTTATAGAAATTTGAACCGAATAAAAAAGACCCCTTTCAAATATATTTATATATATTGTTGATATTAATCAACCACCATTCAGATATGGTGTGCTAAAAAAGTTGCGGGTTGGACCAGAAAATAAGGAGTACTTGGCATATTGGCAAGTATTTCCCTAGTACTGCCTTTCATTTTTTTTTTTTTATTCTAAGGAGACTTTTGTGCATTTAAATTAATTAAAAAATTGGGTCCATAACAATTCTTTTGGGTTTTGGGAGACTGAAACGGTTCAAGGTATAAAGGTCAATACCTACTTCAGAAAACGACAACCTCGTTTTCTTTGCTTGCGGCCACTGCCATTTTTTCTTCCCTCACCTACTTTGCACTATCCAAAACGTTCTGTACTTCTTTTCCTTTATTATAACATCACGGTCATATCTCTCAGTTCACTTCAGTTTAGTTCTGCTCTCTCTCTCTACATCCTTCATCGGAAATAACGAAAAGAGACAAGCCGAGACATGAGTGAGCTAAAACCCAAGTTTCTGGAGGTGTACTCTGTACTTAAATCAGAGCTCCTTAATGACCCTGCTTTTGAGTTTACGGATGATTCTCGCCAATGGGTAGAGCGTGTAAGTCCCTATCTCCTTCTCTCTCTGTTATTTCTTTTCTAGCCGTGTGGCTTTTGTTTGTCGTGAATTCTTTTATATTGGGTTCTTCTTGTTCTTAGATGAATCTAAGGCTGGACACTTCCTAGGGTTCTTTGTTTGGTTACTGTTGGTTTCAAAGATTAGGTACTTAGGTTCTTTTTTGCTTAAACTTGAATTTGAAGTTGTATAGGTAGCAAGAGCTGCATTAATTCTAAACTGTTTAAGATTTTTGAAAGTTTATCGAGTTGTTTAATTGGAACTTTTGATGAATCAATTTTTAGTCCTGGAAGGTTTAGATGTTTAGGTGCATACAAAATGAAAAAAAATTAAAAAAAAAAGTTTTGACATGAAAAGACATTATAACCTCTCCTTTCTTGAATAATAATATCTTATAAATAAATTTAAGTCATGATAGTCTCCTTTCTCCTTTTGTTGCAGATGCTAGATTACAATGTACCTGGAGGTATGAATTTGGTCCCTGTTCTAGATAAGATCCTTATATGAATAGTAAACGGTATCTTTATTAAGGGTGTTTAGTTTACTGATTCTAATGTTGGCAGGAAAGCTGAATCGAGGGTTGTCTGTCATTGACAGCTACAAGTTGTTGAATTGTGGGAAAGAGCTGAGTGATGATGAATTTTTTCTTGCATGTGCCCTCGGTTGGTGCATTGAATGGGTGTGCCCTAAGGATACATAATCTTTACGATTATTTCTCTTCATTTTCATCAATATTTGCAACAGTTGTTTTACTTTTATTGTACTGGAATTGAGTTCTTTTAACGTTAAACAGCTTCAAGCATATTTTCTTGTTCTTGATGATATCATGGATGGCTCTCATACACGCAGAGGTCAACCATGTTGGTTCAGGCTTCCAAAGGTATGGCGTAACAAGAATAATCCTCCCTTCGACAAAATCATGCTAGTTCCTTTGTACTTTTAGGGGATAAATCGGTTAGCAAACCACATGAGCCTGTCAATGGAGTTAGGAACTTGATATAGCCGGTGGGTTAGCTTTCTCAATTCTGTGGAAATTCTAACTTCTGAAAGTTTTATCGTAGGTTGGATTGATTGCTGTCAATGATGGGTTAATTCTGCGTAACCAAATCTTCAGAATTCTCAAGAAGCATTTTAGAGGAAAACCATATTATGTGGATTTGCTAGATTTATTCAATGAGGTGAGTTTGTTGTTCACTGACTGCAGACTGCCGATGATCAATGACTTTAGACGTAATCAGTTTGCACTGGCGTTTCTGAAATATTTTTTATTAGGTTGAATTTCAAACAGCCTCAGGGCAAATGATAGACTTGATTACCACACTTCAAGGAGAGAAAGATCTATCAAAGTACTCATCGTCAATGTAAGATGCTATTTGAAATTGTTGCACCTAATGTAACTTCAATGCAAATGATATTCTTTTTTGCATTTTTAACATATCAAATGGTTTGTTCCATTGCAGTCACCGTAGGATTGTTCAGTACAAGACGGCTTATTACTCATTTTACCTTCCAGTGAGTAACTTTCTATGTTACAAGTCATATTGTACAAGATTTGCAATCCAACTGTCTGACAAATGAACCAAATTGTAATGCTATCAATGATCATTCAAGCTTGCTTCTAGCATGCGTCTTGGTCATTTGTTTTCTAGGCATTTAACTTCACTCCTATTGTCATTTCATTATATCAAATAAGCTATTCCATATTTTTGGACAGATGATAACTGCTACTAACTAAAAGGTGCAGTTTTATATCAGTACATGTTTACTCTGCTCTGACATTTCATTTCTTCTTTTCTTTTTTTTTTTTTTTCTTTCCTCCATTACCAGGTTGCATGTGCATTGCTTATGGCTGGAGAGAATCTTGACAATCATACTGATGTGAAGAATGTCCTTGTAGAAATGGGAACCTATTTTCAAGTCCAGGTGACCACTTATTTCAAGAGTAGATTTCCTGTTTGTTAATTTGACAGCTGAGATGTTAGGAACTACAGAAAGCAAAAAAGTAAAACTTGGAACAATTACTGTTGGTTTAAAAAAAGAACTTTCTAAAAACAATTTTTTTTTTTTTGGTTGGTCTAGTGTCTTGTGTCAGCTATTAGATGAGCAAACATCTTTTTTTTTTTTGTACTCACCAATGAATTTTGCATTTTGTAGGATGATTTTCTAGATTGTTTTGGTGATCCTGAGGTAATTGGCAAGGTAAGTTTCAGGCTGTGCTAATATGGCTGTCTGGTAATAAGCAATTGGTTTGACTAGTTAACTGTTATATTCTCTATTAGGTTGGAACTGATATTGAAGACTTTAAGTGCTCTTGGTTGGTTGTAAAAGCTCTAGAACGTGCAAATGAGGACCAAAAGAAATTGTTATACGTAAGCAGGAAATTACACCACACCTGATATACATTTTTCATTTTATACAGTGGTTCTGACTTGCTTTTCCTATATTTACTTTCATTTCCAGGAGAATTATGGAAAAGCCGATCAAGCATGTGTTGCCAAAGTGAAAGAGCTCTATAAAACCCTGGATATTCAGGTTTGTCAGTCCTAGTGCAATCTGCTTCTGCTCTGCATTTATGAGCTGCAATATTTCTTTGACACATATCCGGTACTACTTGCAGGGAGCATTTGCGGAGTACGAGAGCCGGAGTCATGAGAAGATAATAAAACAAATCGAGGCTCATCCAAGCAAAGCAGTACAAGCTGTGCTAATATCATTTTTGGCTAAGATATACAAGAGGCAGAAATAGAAACTTAAACAGAGCACAGAAGAATAAACATAGTGGACTATGTGTTTCTAACCTACGTATTGTCCGATTGCAAGGGACTAAACATCAGTCTAAGTACCTTATCACCTGGTGACCTGATGACTCTGCATATTAGTAGTGAAATTGAGGGTTAGAGGGAAGTTAAACAATGAATAAAATATTCTATCTATTAGAGATTACAAACATTTGCTTGTTGTAGGGGATACTGAGTAAAACTTGTGTGCTTGCTACATTTATGTTAAAACGTTATGTTTTAAATGATTTTGTGCTCTGAAATTGAATTTTCATCTGTCATGTTTGTACCTAAGCTTTTTATGAAGATTATGCTTGGAATTGGTCCACATGATCTTAAATTTTAAATTTGTTCGATATTACTTTTTTAAAAATAAATGTATAAATCAATAGAGTTAAGCTCAGCTTTCTCTGCATGAAAAACTTGAATCTGCTAAGTCAGGTAATGTCCGATAAAGGGTCAATTTCATTCTCTTGATTTTATCCAACTTTGCAGACCAAAACAAAAGGGGGGGAGGGTTTCGTAAACATCTGGCTAGGCTATGGTATTGGTGAGTGAGGAATTATTTGGTTGGGCAAATTCTAGGAAGGGTGTTAGTAATTTTTGACTGAGAAAGGCAAAATATGGAAAAAAGTGGTTAGAAAGTAAACTGCTGATGGGGAATTAACCACTCGTTCTCAACCAACGGAAAACCAATGCAAATTTTTAGCAAATTTAACTATTTTTTTTTTCTTTTTGTTTGTGACATTCATATTTCTCCATTGGAATCAATACTTTCTCTTCATCCTCGTACTCTAATTCATTCCAAGGTCTTAATTTCCTTGACAAAACATTCTTCGCGCTGGGGAAGACATCTTCCTTGCTGTTTTTCTTTCTATTTATCAGGTTACTAAGCTTCGTTATTTTCATCTCTTACTTAACAACTCAGCGTTTCTTCTTCTTTGTTGTATCATTCATTTCGATAATATAATCAGGAATATTCATGACAAAGATTTTAAGAGTGTATTCCCTTTTTCATATTGCATGAAACATTCAAGATTTTTTATTTTCGAGAGGCTCTTACAAGATTGAACTCTGATGATTCTTGTCATCTATCATTTCGTAAATTGACCTAATATTTTGAATCAAAGATTGGATAACTTCAGAGATCAGGCTAGAATTTAGAGTAGATTGGATAACTTCAGAGATCAGGCTAGAATTTAGAGTTTTTCTTTTGATCATAATGAGAACAAAATTTTTTTTTGTCCATCAACCCTTCAAATTAATTTTCTTTCTAGTATTTGTTATAGACAAGATTTGAATATTTTCATACAATCCATTTTTGGCTCTTCAAACATATAAATAAATTTTGCTTGAATTGGAAATCTGCATAATTTCTTTTATATTGTTAAGATATAATATAATTGAATCTGAATTTGCTCATTCATTGACAATGACATGTAACTCATGTACGTATTTCTTGTTGACGAATTCTTGCATTGCATGTTCTAACTCTGAAGTTAGACCAAGTAAAGAAAGGGATGGGCGAAAGATATGAACCAAAGCCTCCAAGGATGGAGCTAAAGGGCAAGAAGTTAGCTGAGACAGAAATGAGCTTAGAGGAAATCAAGAGGCATCCAACAGTTCATGTCTCCCCAAGAGGAGCCACAACCAAACAACCATCATCATCAGGTGCTAAGTGGAACTGCCTCTGCTCCCCTACCACGCATGCAGGCTCCTTCAGGTGCCGATATCATAGACTTGCTGGCATGGCAAGGGGAGGCTCTCTTGAATCAAACCTTTCTTTGCTCGATACCCCCAAACCCCAACCCATCACTGATTCTCTCCAAGCTCAGAGCAGCTTTTAATGTTTTTTTTTTCATCCCTATATATACCAAAGTTTGAGTACTTGAATGGTGTATGGTGAATGAATGGTGATGCATTAATTGTATCAAGTTATGGAAGTTTTGATCTTTCAGGCAGGACAGTTTTCACTCAAGTCGTTGGCACTGCATTGCATGCACCTACAAGCCTGTTTTATGTATATGACATCAAAGTGTTGTCATTTGTTCAATTATATGAATATATAGATATATATATATAACTGTGTAGACAACTTTATTCGTGACATGAAGATTTGCTATTGTATCATTTTCATTTTCAAGATGGATTTGTGCTTGCTTCATTTGTCAGTTTTATTTATTAGTGCTTAATTTTATTGAGTCTGATTTAATTACACCAAGAGATCTACATATAATACAGAATTTGATGAGAGAGAAGCAACAGCACGAACAAAATAAGATAATAAAAAATTGAATATATTAATGATTCTGCGTAAACTTATTTAGTTTAATTTAAATTATGATTTAAATAATAAAATAATTTTTATTTAAATTTAATTATAAAAATATAAAATATATTTTTAATATTTTTATATATTTTAAATAATCAAATCAAATCCAATAAATAATTTTTTATTCGAGTTCAGCCCAAAATCCCAAGTCCCAACCCACCTTGAAATAACAAACAATTAGGTTAATGGAAATCCCCCAAACTTGAGTTGCCATCACAATTACAAACATGATTCTTAGTTAATTACCACCATTTCCAACGTCTCATGTGTACGTGGTAGACTTCTACATACTAAAACAATTAATTAATTAATTATAATAATCAAACAAATAAAACGGAGCCGTTTTAGTCTTTTCTTGCTTTTATCAAGCTCAGACTTGTTAAACCAATCGTAACCTCCCCAGCAAACTAAAAATATCATATCATCACGTGCCAGGCACGTTGCATCGAAATTTCCTAAGCCAACATATAAATAGAGGATAAAAGCAATTAGGTGGTCACGTCCCCCTCCCCCCTTTTTTTTTTACTTTTTTGCAAGCATTTTTTCTTTTCTTTTTTTTTTTTGTAATTTTATAGTTTATTATTTTGGCTTTTTTTAACTTAAAAATAAATTTAAAAAAAAGTAAAATTTAAGTTGAACTATTTTAGATATTTAATTATTTGAGTTAATTTTTTAGTTTAGGTCGTTTCATTTTCAATTCATTTTATTTTTAAGTCAACCGAATTTAATGTTTGAGTTAATCAAATTCATATTATTCTAAATACGAATTATTTCGAGTTCGTACTAAGTTAAACACTCAGACCAATTAGATAGAGGAGGCATCAATGTGTCATTTTTTTTTTTTGCTTTTTAAGTTTTATTATTTGTGTATTATTTAGCTTGAATAAAAGATATAATGAAAAAGAAATAAAATTCAAGCTTTTGTGTCATTTTTAGGCTCGAGTTGTTCCAATTTTAGGTTATTTCGATTTAAGTTACTTTGGTTTCATTTTTGGTTTAGGTCATTTTTAGCTTGGATCAATTTGGTTTATATTGTTAAGTTAAACGGGTTTAGCACTCAAGCGAAATTCGAGTCAAACTATTTTCAGTATTTAAATTTTTAGGTTCCGACCATTCCATTTTTGGGTCTTTTCGACTTTGCTTTATTTTGAGTTTAGGTCATTTTAGTTACATTTCACTTTGGGTTCAGAATCAATTAAGTTTAGCACTCAAGTTAATCAAGCTTGGGTTATTTTAGATTCAAACCTTTTGGGTTCATGTCAAGTGGGATAATCAGTTTCGGTCAATTAGGTTTAACACTCAAGGTTATCGGGTTCAATCAATTTTTTGTTCGAGACATTCTAAGTTAAATGTTTGAGTCAATTGGATTTCGATTATTTTTTTTTATCTAAGTCATTTTGGATTTGAGTCATTCTAGATTCGAATCATTTTAGGTTTCAATTATTTATGAGTTTGAGTTATTGACTTTTCATAACCAAATTTGGTTGAGCTGAGTTTAAGTATTAGTGCGTTGGTTGGGTCTTTCTATGTTTGGGTTAGAATTGAAAGTCTAGATGTAAGGCATCTATCATCTATGTATTACATTATTATTAATTTTTATTTTTTTTAGGTTCGGTTAATAAAACTACCATTTTTTATTTTATTTTTTTACTTTCATTTGTAATGTTTTTTTTACTGAAAAATAAAATAGTTAAATAATTTTAGATATTGTTTTTATGATCTCTTTTTTCGTATTGAGAAAAAAGCTTACTTTTTCATTATATATACTAAATTAAAATTTTTTAATTGTAATTCGCTTTTTATTTTTTTTGACGTTTATATAAAACTAAGAGTTGGATGCTTTAAGGAACATAACTTATGATCTTTATTTAGGGTATGTGTTAATTATTAACAAGGTTAGAATTTGGATTACCAAATATTTAAACATGAATATTTTCTTAGATAATTATATCAGTGATCCACCTTTGGATGTCGAAATTATTAGCTAAACTATTTGAATAGCTAATTTAATCTAATTAATCATTCTTTATGCATTTGTTTATACTTTTGAATTACGTAATCACTTAAAAAAATGTTAGCATATTTTTTAACAATTTTATTTTAGTATATTATTTATTTAGAGTATATAGATTATTATTTGTATGCGATTCTTTATTAAAAACTTAATATAACATGTAAAATATAAAAAATTAAAGTAATAATACGCTGAATAAAAAATTATTTACATTTATTATCGATATAAAGCATACGAAAATATGAGTATTTTGTCTTGTTATTTTAATTTATTTTGTCTATAATATATTTACCATTTTCATATTTCAATTAATTAATTAAAAAACTCTTATTTTTCATGTCTGCGTATAAACTATTGAAATCTCCGGTTGCTCTGCTCTTTCTTTTCCACCCCTCTCTGTCACCACCTTCACTTAATTCCCCACTGGTTTCACAGATTTTCTTTACCACTCCAAATCACTCTCCCCATAAGAAAAGGTAATAACATTTTCATTTTTTTCTGTGTTTGTTCCCTGGGAAAATTAAAAAGAAACCTGTTTGAATCTCTCTGAGCTTAAAGTAAGTAGCTTTATTAATTTTCTAAGCTTCTATAGATCTATTAAAGTTCTGCTTTACAATTCCGGTTTTTTGTAGATTTTTTGGGTAAATTTTTTATGGAATTGATTAGATTGAATCCTGATCAGTTTCAATTTGTGATGAATTTATGATTTTGGTGTTCGAATTGGGCCTTTTGATGTGTTTTATTTGTTGGGTATTTGATTTTGAACTATTTCTTTTTTTTTAGAAATATCTGTTCTATACTACAATGTCTGGGATAATTAAAGAGACTTGATAGAAGAGCGCTAAAAAAGATTGGTGATTCGTGGTCAACCTGTAATTTTTATGGAATGGCTGAAATGGCCAATTCTTTGTCGGTAGCGTCACTTATTTTGTCCTCTGCTTTTTATTTCATGATTCATGAGTATGCTGTGTACATTGCCTGATTGTATTTTGAGTATATCCCATGTATGAAAAATGAACACAGAAAAGTTATTCTTATTTTTGTGTGAACCTTCAAGAAAAGAAAGGGAGAAACATTTAGGAATGCATTTAAGATTGATAAGACAAAAACATCAAGCATGCACACTGATTGAGATCTTTGCTTTGATTTTGTAAAACAAATATTGATTTGAGTTTGAGGTCTCAAATTTCGTGACTTTGCACATTCAGACTCGGGCACATGGTCTTCAACCAGCACAATCAGGAAATGGTTAAAAGGTTTGTCCTGTTATTTGCCTTAAGACAGATTATATGTACAGAGAGAATGACGTGAATGTGATCTCTGGCCCTTTTTCCTGTTACCTAGGTATGGAGTGT
This sequence comes from Adansonia grandidieri, assembly GCA_038382065.1. Classification (NCBI taxonomy): domain Eukaryota; kingdom Viridiplantae; phylum Streptophyta; class Magnoliopsida; order Malvales; family Malvaceae; genus Adansonia; species Adansonia grandidieri. The sequence continues at coordinate 11,110,694 of JBBYHK010000001.1, read as the reverse complement.
TTTGATATGTGGAGAATATCATGTTGCAGTGCTTAGACGGATTGAAGCATTTATTTGCTTCTGTAGTGCAACGCTGTGATATTGATTCGCACAAACAATCTGGAAGTCCTATTGATCCTGAACTTCTTGCAAGAGAGACAGTTTGTATGGTTGCATTTTTCTTTTCTTTTTAAATTATATTATGAAGCTTTTTTCTGCATTGCTCGTGTGATACTTTTAATGCTTTTGCATGATTTAACATCTAGTTCAGACTTTGCCTCTGTAATTTCAGTTATTGAGTTATTCTACTGAAATTTGTTATTTTGCTTACCTTGATACAATTAGTGTTAAGTGACATAGAAGCACTTTATGAGCTTTTCAAGAAGATAAGCAGTGCAGTGATAGATGACTGGCTGATTAACAAGGTCTTTTTTTTATTATTATTATTATTCTTTTACTTCATGTTTTATTGTCAATCGATACATTTTGTTATGTTTTTCAAGTTTTTGGGCTTGATCACTCCAGTTGAATTGGTTCCCCCCCCCCCCAAATCTTTTTAGTATTTAGGTTTAATTTAATATTACCATTTGGCAGGAGGAGTTTCACTTAGAATTATTCATAACAAACAAAAAGGAGAGTTTGTTTGCTGATTGGTTTTTTTTTTT
>JBBYHK010000001.1:11090280-11109950 GCA_038382065.1 Adansonia grandidieri | reverse complement strand
TTTTATCTAATGTTAATTAATATTGTTTCCTTGCTTGATAGAAGAATACTTTATTAATTTCATCATGCCAATTCTTTGTAGCATTTTAACTCAAGTTGTTAGCATATTGCCTGAGTTGCTGTCGATTTATTTCTGGTTTCACTGCAGGTATTTGACTTGCTTGATACAAAGCACAATGGAATCCTAGGTTTTGAAGAGTTTGCTCGTGCTCTCTCTGTCTTCCATCCAAACGCACCCATTGATGATAAGATCGAGTGTATGTGTTAAACATTCAAGTTTTCTTTATCAAGATCACTATTTGCCTCTTTTGCCATCAGTAATAATCATGTTAACTTAGCGGTTGGATGTAAATGACTGGTATGAAAATGGAATTTTGAACTTGAGCACATAGTGGTTGATTTATGTCTAAATTATCTTTTCAGTTTTGAATTTTATATCTGCTGATACTTTGTCTTCTCATAGTTTTTTCTTTTAATGTGTTGCAGTTTCTTTTCAAATGTATGATCTCAAGCAGCAAGGATTTATTGAGAGGCAGGATGTAAATGTTATGTTTTTTGATTTTGATCTTGTGTATTCTATATTTCTTCTAGCCTTCTTTCCTATGTTCATATATTTTCTTGTATATAGTTGAAGCAAAGCAAATGGTAGTGGCTACAATCGCTGAATCTGGCATGAACCTTTCAGATTATGTTATAGAAAGCATAATTTGACAAGGTGATTACTCGATCAGATTTAACTGAACTCATATCTCTTGCGATTTTCATTTTCTTGTTTGTAGTTTCTACATGTTAAGTTTTTGGGTCTTTGCAACAGACGTTTGAGGAAGCTGATACAAAACATGATGGGAAGATTGGCAAGAAGAGCGGAGAAGCCTTTTTTCGCGGCATCCATTCCTTCTGAAAAATATGACCCTGCAATACCTTAAGTGAGTTCCAAGTATACTCTCGTATTAAACTCTTTTGGCTGTTGAATAACCATTAAAAGACTTACCGCTAGCGATGTGTGCTCATTCTTCAACTCTTCTTGTTTGTTGCCTTGAGCAGGGACATCACGGCAACATTCCCGAGTTTTGTATTCCACTCACAAGTTGGTGACACCTAAAATCAGCAACTGGATTCAAGCTTTTATAGACAGTTGATTATGGCTTGTTTCCTTCTACGCAAATACGGCCATTACAAATAAAAATGGCCCAAGAGTGACTATGATGTTTTGGTTCATTGGTTTTTTTTTTTTTTTCTTCCTTTTCTGTGCCCATATTCAACGGGTTAAAAGTCTTTTTGTTCTCGGTGTATTTTGCTTGTATTTTTGTTATCTGGTTCTTCCAGACATGCTGATATATTTTGCTTTGTATTTTTCTCTTACGGTGTTGCAATGTAAAAAATCTGGGTCCATTTGAATATTTCTCTACCGCACCTTCGAATATGGAAATCCTTGTGGATGTAAAACTTGAATGTGTCAAATAAACAAATCAGTAGCAGTTCCAGTGAAATTTCATGTTGCAAAAATACTTCTAGTGGGGATTTTTCGTTCCATTTTAACAGTAAATCTGAGAAACTTCATCCATAAAGAAATGAACATATGACAATGAAAAAGCCCATTGCATGGCAACACAGGACAAAAACATACAAAACAAATTTCATTTTTGTCAAGTTTTGAATCAGAAAGGAGTGCAGCAAGCCGTTAATCCAACAGTATAGAAAGGTCTTTGTTCACATTCTCGGTAGGGTTAGCACTGGCCGTGCCCTCTATCTCTTATTTCTTTAAAAATAAAAATTTTATTTTATGGCTGGCTTAAGGCCATAAAAGAGTCATTAGGGGGATCTTTATCCCTAGGCAGAAAACACAGCGCGTATATAACCTGATGTTACCCTTTGCATCGGGAATCTTTTGATCGAAACACGAGAAGCCAAACCAACATACTTCAGTCCTTTTTAACAACTCTGCATTGTAAGCAAGCACGAAGGATGAGGCACTGAAGAAACCATAAAACATTCCAAAATGAACTGCACTTTAAGAGTTTGACAAAATTACCAAAGCCTCGCAAAGGAGGCACTAAAGATAATGTAAAAGCATTAAAGTATTAGAACTAAGAAGTAGCTTCAATCAAAGTAAAATGATACCAGTAAATAAGTTCACATCAAAACATTGTTTAGTCAACTTCCTCCATCTTGCTGCTCTCGGCATCTGCATCCTCCAATGGGGGCATTTCAGCATCAGCATCACCAGCATCCTCATCAATGCTCAAGCCAAGTTTCAACATCCTGTGGATTCGGTTACCAAAGGTGTTGCGGTCATCAAGGCTGAAGCCAGAGGTGAGGAGAGCAGTCTTAAAGAGAAGGAGAACAAGGTCCTTCACAGACTTGTCATTCTTGTCAGCACCAGCAGTCTTTCTCAGCTCTTCCACGATAGGGTTCTCAGGGTTGACCTCCATGGTCTTCTTGCTTGACATGTATCCAGCCATGCTATTATCCCTCAAAGCCTGGGCCTTCATGATTCTCTCCATGTTAGCTGTCCAACCATACTCGCCAGTGACCAAACAACGAGGATAATCAACCACACGGTCAGAAACCACAACCTTCTCAACCTTGTCACCCAAGACATCCTTGATAACCTTGCAGAGACCGTCAAACTTTTCTTTCAAAGCTTCCTTCTTTTTCTTCTCATCCTCACTCTCATCAAGTTTTAGACCTTCTTTGGTCGCAGACACAAGCTTTTTTTCCTCATTCCTTGAGCTGACCAACAGCATACTCATCAATAGCATCAACCATAAACAGAACCTCATAACCCTTCTTCTTCAGCTTCTCAAGGAATGGAGAGTTCTTAACAGCCTTTTTGCTCTCACCAGTGATGTAATAGATGTCACTCTGACCCTCCTTCATTCTGGTCACATAGTCCTTCAAGCTGGTCAGCTCATCACCACTCTTAGTTAAGTGGTATTGGAGCAATTCAGCAATCTTGGCTCTGTTCTGAGAGTCCTCATGGATACCAAGCTTGAGGTTCTTGGAGATTGAACTTGTTGTAATCTTCTTTGTTCTCAGCAATTTCAAAGAAGAGCTCAATGCACTTCTTCACCAAGTTCTTGCGAATAACCTTCAAGATCTTGTTCTGCTGCAACATCTCTCTTGAGATGTTAAGAGGAAGGTCCTCTGAGTCAACAATACCCTTCACAAAGCTAAGATACTCAGGAATCAGCTCCTCACAGTTGTCCATGATAAAGACACGTCTGACATAGAGCTCAATGTTGTTGGGCTTCTTCCTCGTGTCAAAAAGGTCAAAAGGTGCCCTCTTGGGAACAAAGAGGATAGCCTTAAACTCCAGCTGCCCTTCAACTGAAAAGTGCTTGATGGCCAAATGCTCTTCCCAATCATTTGTAAGACTCTTGTAGAAAGCAGCATATTCCTCCTTGCTTATCTCTTCTGGCTTCCTCATCCAAATGGGCTTCTGCTTGTTCACCAAAGACCACTCATGTGAGACCTCTTTAATCTTCTTCTTTTTCTTCTCTTCCTTCTCCTTCTCCTCATCAACATCCTCAACTTTCCCCCCTTCATCCTTCTTATCATCCTCATCATCAGAAATCTCCTTTTCAGTAGTCTTTTCAATCCAAAGGGAAATAGGATAGCTAATGAATTCAGAGTGCTTCTTAATCAAATCCTTCAGCCGGTGCTCCTCAAGGTACTCAAGCTGGTCCTCCTTTAAGAAAAAGGTAATCTTGGTACCCCTACCAAGGTTTTCCCAGAGGTATCCCTAGTGACAGTGAAAGACCCACCAGCTTGGGACTCCCACACATACTGTTCATCATCATTGTGCTTTGTGGTAACAACAACCCTCTCAGCAACCAAGTAAGCTGAGTAGAAACCAACACCAAATTTTCCAATCATGCTAACATCAGCACCAGCAGCCAATGCCTACACGAATTCCTTGGTCCCAGACCTTTTGATGGTACCGAGATTGTTTACTAAATCTAAGTAACAGATATGCATTCACATTGAGGGCCCCCCTTTAGTAGAAACAGAACAATTAATGCACAAGAATTAATGAAGCATTAGTAAACACTTACCAGCCGTGGTCATGCCAATACCACTGTCATAATTGACAGGGTGTTGTTAGTCTTGTCTGGGACAATGTGGATGAAGAGCTCTGGCTGAGAATCAAGCTTACTCTTGTCTGCCAAGCTCTCAAATCTAATTTTGTCCAAAGCCTATAAGCTGATTTTTTATCATGAAAACAGTTAGTAACCAATTCAAAGTCAAAGGCTCATTCATATTTCCATTCTGTTAATACACATCAGACTCACGAACTCATTCTTATTCAGCCTTTTACAGTCATAGAAACCAGATTTTACACTACCAGCTTGTATGGTTCGTTAAGTTTCGAGAAAGAGTTTCATAGCCTACAAAAATGAAAAATAATAATAAATAAAAAATAAAAACCTTTTATTACAACCTCAATCTTTCATAGCTAAAAAATCCATAACTTCAAGCCAAATCATGACAAAATGATATAAGGAAAAACTTTTATTAACAAAAGCAACATACAGAAATGAACAATCAAAAAAAAAAAAAAGAGCATACATATAAAAACATCCGTTATTTAAAAAAAAAAGGTTAAAACAAGAGAAACACAAAATTTCTATCATCCAAGTATACAAACAAAATCCATTTACATAAAAGCATAGAACTTCAGATCCGTTAAATCATACACTAAAAAAATGAAAAAAGAAGTACCCAATACTTTCAAAAAGTTCATTTATTAAAAAGAATTATATATATAGAAGAGAGAGAGAGAGAGAGAGAGAGAGAGAGAGAGAGAGAGAAGCTTACATCGGAGGAGTTGCTGATAAGCTCACGAAGAAAGATGTCCTTGTTGCTGTAGAAAGTGTTAATAACCAAGCTGAGAAGCTGGTTGATCTCAGCATGGAAAGTAAACGTCTCAGTCTCCGCCATTGATGGATAACTCTAAACTGCCGATCCCAAACACCCGCAGAAAAGCTAAAGTGAAATCGGAAGCAGAGAGTCGGGTTCAAGTTAGAGTTCCGCAGAGAGGAGTAGAGTAAACAGAGGTAGGCTCTACCATGAGCGTAAAGAGACTTTCTCGCAGACTTCATTAGGGTTTCTAGATCCTTACTTTTCTTTGCTTCGTTCTTTTCATTTTTTTTTTTTTTTAATTTTGGTTTTGTTTTTCCAGATCCTTCTTTTTTCTCCTTTTTTTTTTTTTTCTGAAATAATTAGGAGGGATTTGGGTCTTGTTTCTTGTATTTCTTTTTTATATACTTTTCTTGGCCACTTGGGTTTGCTTGTTTACGTAAGGATCTTGGTTTTTTTTTTTTTTTTAATTTCAAGCTTAAAATTGTTAATGAAATATAAAGAAAAAAAAAAAGATATCCAAACTACAAATTGTATTTTTGCATTTAGAGAATTGACAAAAATTAAATCAACCCAAAAAATTATAAACTTTTACTGGGTCAGATAGACAGACTCGCCTTTTAATATTTTTATTTTTAATTGATTTAATTTAATTTAAAATAATAATATTAAATTAAAATAATATATTTTTATTTTTATTTAAATATTAAATTTAAATAAACATGTCAAAAATAAACTTAAATTTTATATTTAAAAAAAAAAAAAATCAGACAAACGCGACCGAACCCATGCTATAAAAAATAAAATTTTAAAAAGAAAAACAGAAAGAGAAAGAGTAAACACGTCCCACCCCCCCTCCAAAAAAAAAAAAAGAGTAAACACATGTTGATGTGGCAAAAAGCCATTGGCCATGGAGCTAAAAGGTTTTTGACGTGATTCACAGGCAATTGCAACCCCTTAACTGATGGATTAACCATAGTATGGGGTAAGTGTTGCCTTGCCTCATCCATATCACTAATCATTACCATCCCCAAAAACAGCATTCATTTGACAAAAGTTCTTTTGTTTCTGAGACATGCAATCGCAAGCTTTTCCATTTCAAACCTTAGCTCAATTACCTTGTTCTTTCAACTTCCCAGCGAGGTAACTTTCCACCACTTCTTTACTTCCACTTTCATGTACTAGCTATGGTCAAGAAGGGCATTCTTGTTTTCTATTCATATTTCTCAATCTTAACTGTCTGATTTCAGTTTTTGGTTATAAGGAAGAAAGCATTTGATGTAATATTTGGTTTTATAGCACATATTTCAATCCTCTTAGCGTTCTTTCTATGGGTGAAAAATCAGTATTAGCACATGAATATATGTATATATATATTAATTATATTATGCATATGCTGCATTTTTTGTTTTCTGTTGCTCGAAGACTACCTAAGGGGTAAATTATGGAGTATTGTTGAAATGCAAGCTTTTAGTTTATTTTAAATTCTTTTTAAAATCAAATTAAGGGTCAGATTAATGGTAGTGGATTCTAATGAAAAAAACCCAAGACTTGCAAAATAACATGTATGATTCTTGTTAGAAATCCCCCAAATACATATTACGTACTACCATTTTCCTTGTATTAAACTTTATGCCAGCCAGAAACAAGCCAGTTTTCAAGATTCCCAGTTCAAACATGACAACTAATAGAAACATGGATGTCTCCCTAGTAATATTTTTGAGGTACCTGTTCTATGCATTCGACAACCATAACAAAAATCAAATGGGTAGCACGTATCAGAACCAATATGACAGCATAGTATGACATTTTCTTAGTCATGAGTGCAGGATTGACATTTAGTTTACCTTGCCTATACTTATTTCATCTTTATTCAAGGTACCCTCACATTCATGTTTGTTTGGCATAATTGTGTGCCTTCAATAGCATTTGCATCTCGGTCTTACTACTTTTGCTTGAATGCGAAGCACCTAAGCCTGTAATATTATGGACAGACAGCCCAAGGATGTTATGAGTATGACTAAGCACTCGCATAACAGACACCTTTCATTAACAGTCAGAAGTTCACTTAGGCGGGTGCTTTTGCAGCTTATGGGGTTCAGTTCCATATCATTGTGCATTTATCCTCTTGTTGCTGCCCCAACACAAGAGATGAATGAACCTCAAGTAATACGGTAAATTTTTGTATGTTTGTGTTATCATCTTTCTAGCCATTTGATTACCTTCATTCTGTTATTTTGTGATTTTCATCAGTTCTCATAGAAGATTGTTATTTTGGATTTGAACTTTGGTAAGTGTCCAGGACATTGAATCTTTCCAGTGGGGTGAGAATTCAAGGTATAATTCCTCGAGCTTCTACACGAATCTGTTCTATTTCTCTCTCTTTTTGAGATGGGTATTAAAGCAATAAGAGTTTTTAGTTTTGCTAGATAGCTAGACCTGATGTTATCAATAAAGCATCATAGTGAACTTTGATCATTCAGGTGAACCTCTACACTATAATCTAGCGAAGTAACCCATCAGAGGTTTATCAAATTTTCTTTGCATTTTCCATTTCACAGGGTGCTAATTTCATATGTTATAGTTACTATTTTTGTCTTTCTTAGATACTTGAATTATTATGGTCGGTCATCTTAGCTTCAACTATGAAGCTTCGAAATTTTGTGCATGGAAATGATTTCCATAGACATTCTGCTTGCCGCATTTTTTTCTTGGCAGGTGGTGATGGGGAATAAAACAATCTTGCTACAAGAATTATGATTATAATGCTCAATGTTTTCTAATACAAAGTTAGCTTGCTTCTTCTTAATTCTTTACAACGTTGTGCAATGTAATATGTCTGATTAGCAGATGTCAAACATATATAGCATTCTTGGTCCTAAACCACTCATAATTTTCATACTTAATAATTTCTGATCACTTTTCTTTCTAGAAATTATTGAAGGGGAGGGACTGGAAGCTCATGCTGGAGACTATGTACAAGTGAACTATGTATGCCGACGATCGAATGGATATTTTGTTCACAGGTAATTGTATATACTAGATTCATGAACATATCCCTTCATTCCATCAATCCAGAATTGTGTAAGATGGTTGAAACTTGAAATCACGTATACTCTGAACTTAACTGATGCGATATTTCTTTTATCGCCACTATGATTGTTCAAATCACATATAAGTTTGGTCCTATCTGGCCTACCTCCATTTTTGTGGATAACTTTATTTTACTGTCACTACAATCCAACGCAGCACCGTGGATCAATTCAGTGGAGAAAGCTCTCCTGTCACCCTTCCTTTGGATGAGAACCAGGTGTGTTACTGTTTCATTTCTTGTGAAAATTGAAAAACATGATTGTTATTTGCCTTTTCTTTTCCATTTACGTTGATAGCATCATTGTGTTGTTGCCACTCCATTCTTTCAACGATGTGACTAAAGTTTCTCTCTCTCGAATGGTAATAGTTATTGCTAAGAACCTCTTAAGTTTCATTTGTTGAAGAGAATCTCCAATCTTTCTGTACATTTTGAGTAAAATATTCATCAAAGGTGAAAACAACGAGATCTCCATTTTTACTTCCAGTATTCTTAAACTGGTTTCTTCATCTGACAGATTATAAAGGGCTTGAAGGATGTTTTGACAGGCATGAAGGTTGGAGGTACAATTCCTGCAACTACAATATTAATTTGAAAAAAAAAAAACTACCAGAAAAGCTGTACTCTTGTCCTGTGCATACTTGCATTGATGATTGGATATGGAATTGACAACTTCGTTGTTGAATCTTATTTTCCATTTCAGCCAACTTATTGACTACTATTTCCACATGTTTGTACTTTGTTTTCAGGAAAGAGAAGAGCACTAATACCTCCTTCTGTGGGATACATCAATGAAAACTTGAAACCAATTCCTGACGAGGTTTTAACCCTTATTCTTTCATTTAGTAAAGCTTCCCCCCCCCCCAATCAAGGCAACCGGTTTTGTTACATTTATTGTTGTTGGTTGCAGTTTGGTCCTCGGCGTAGCCTTTTATCTCATGCCAAGGAACCTTTGATCTTTGAGGTCCGGCTTCTGAAGATATTATAAAAGTTACGGGGTGTGTCTATTCCAATTCATAGAATATTTGTTTTTTCCGTATATTTCAGGCTCTCTTTGAGCCTCCCAAGACATGTTGCCTTAAAAACATTCAACGGCAACAGATCATTACCATGCCTTCATTTATACTTTATGGGGATTATGAGAAAATGCTATTGCAAAAGATCTGTAAGCCGAATGCATGTCAGACAAAGTATGAATCCTGGTGAAAATATTTGATTAAGGTTATTATCCTACCATACAAAATTGGACATTTTAGACAGTGAGAAACTATCTATCTAGCAGATATCAAAACCAGGTTGTTTTTTCTTCTCTAATCGCCCGTGGAAGAAGAAATGAAGCAAAATAAACAATTACTTTTCTTCCACTCTCAAAGTTTTGTAAGCGATACGTTATACGTTCACATATATCAGATTCAGAGTGCTCTCAGCAACTGCAGCTCTGGGAGCTTTATTAGATCTTGATATGGTGCCTTACTTCCTTTCATTGATATTAATTTCTTGATAGCACAAGTGGCATTGCAAACTGAAGAAAAAAAAGTGGCTCCTTTTTCAACTTTGTTTCTGCCATTAATCAAATATCATGAAGATTTCGTTTTACCAATCTAATGCTGCTAAAGCCTTCTTTAGCAGAAGCAGAAACTTCTCATTGCAACCAAAGGATTTGCCCCTTTTCAATCAAAATTATGAAAACAACTGATGAATCCACCATTTCCTTATTTTTCAAGACATTGAAAAGTGAAAACGTATTGATTTGAAGTACTAATAAATAAACTAGCAACGCAATGAATAAGTAAATAAATACCCAATAACCTTTGACAGAAACGACACCGTTACCTCCTCAAATTGCAGAGCAGAAACCAAAAGGCATCAATTTTCCTCCCTTGCTAAGCTCTCGCGGGACAGGTTATTTTAATTTCTCATACATCAACCTCTCCTCGCCCAGGCCTTAACTAATCCAAAAAGAGGGGAAAAAATCCAACAAAAACGGTGGACATTTGGAGCTTTTCCTTTCCCAGAGGCAAAAAAGCAAACGAAAAAAAAAATGCAAGCTTGGTTCTCGGGCGGCAGTAGTGGCGGCGAGGGGCAGGGAAAGGAAGGGTCATCCCTTTTAGCAGATTGGAACTCATATGCAGCTTCAAGAGAAGCAGAAGAGGGCACTACAACTGGGTTTGGGTTTGATCTTGAGTCTGCTGTGAGGTCCGCCAATGATACTGTCACTGGCACCTTTAATGTGTAAGTCATCATCTGGAAATATTGACCATCAATTTTTATGTGTTTTTTGTTTTATTTTGGTTAATTTAACAATAGAATTTGATTTTTTTTTTTTTGTGACATCGCAAATCGAGCATTGTGTTAATGTGTTTACAAGGTGAATGGGATTTGGATGATAGATGTTTGATTTTATGGGATTTAGGGCTTGACGATTTTGTAGGCCCTTGAAGTTTGTTGATTTAGTAATAAAACTTGCATTGCTATATTTGGAAGATGTTAGTGAAATTGATTGTTGGATTATGGTTATTTGTTGCTTTTTTGCCAGTATGATTTTAGGATTTTGGATCTGGGTATCATTCAAAATCTGGGGAGTCTGACTTTGCATGTTTCTTGGAGTAGTTTATGTTTTCGGTGAATTTGAGTGGGATAAATGAGTATTCATTTTGATTTATATGCACCTAGCCAATGTTAATTTAGTTTGAAGAGCTTTATATGATTTTGTAACAGTCATCTCTTTGCATAGTAGATCTGTGGAAGTGAACTCGTATAGTGTATGTGAAAGCCTTGGCCCAAGACATTCCTCTGTTCTGTTAAAGTGTCCTGTTAAAAGCGGCTTTATGGTATTAGTTGGTTTTAGAATAAAAGATGGATGGATGGGTGGACAAGAAATAATGGCATTTTTAGATCTTCCAGTTGATAGAAGCCTTGGGCTCTGGTTTTATTGGCCTTTATGTTGCAGGACCAAGTGGTTATCAAAGCATGTAGTTGGTTAATGTGAACCGTGTTTTGTTTGAGCAAGTAGAAAGTAAGGTTTCCTCAGAACTAGTATCTGGTGTCAGTTTATGGGTTGAAATTATGTGACTAACAATGGAATAGGGTTTTTTGCGAGCTAACTGGGCTCAATCATGAAATCAAATTTATTATCTTGGTTATTTGTATATGCTGTTTTGAGTTGTCCTTGGCTATGTCATAGTCTGCCATTCAAATAGTGGTCTTAACGCATCTCTATCTAAGTGCAGACCTGTTGACTGTTGGTCATTGATATCATTGCTATTTGGAGTAAAAATTCAGCACTTATGAGTGAAGTGATCATGACAATCATATTATCTCACTGTGATCATTTATCTGAACATTGGAGAACTAGGTTCGAGATTCCTAACAGAATCATGGTTTTCTTAGAATTTGTTTCTCCTGTGATCTTCCAGTAATATTGTTGTATTCGGTGCTCTTTTTCTCTCTTTTTACTATCCACTTCACTAATACATATCATAAAACCATATAGGTAGCAATTGAAAGGAAAAGAAATTAGTGGTGGATGGACGAATATTAGTTGGCATATTTCGAAATTTGGATGAACTTCCTTTAGTGGTGGAAGAGCAATTGCTGTGGGATCTTTAATTAAAAGCTCATTTAAAGTTGTTTTTTCACCTGTTAAAAAAAAATCAACATGGATAGGTACATGTTATAAGTCATAAGATCATATTCTTCTGTTAATGCATTTTTTTTGGTTTGGTTATTGGTGGTCCAGTGTTTCAAAAGGGGTGAGAGATCTTCCTGGCAGTCTCCAATCTGCCACTAGTACTGTCCCTTCAGGAAAAGCACTTCTCTATTTTGGTTTACTTCTAGCGACTGGGGTCTTTTTTGTTTTCATTGGTTTTACCATGTTTCTTCCGGTCATGGTGCTCATGCCTCAGAAATTTGCAATCTGCTTTACCCTTGGATGTGGCTTTATCATTGGATCATTCTTTGCTCTAAGAGGTCCTAAGAATCAATTGACCCACATGTCATCAAAAGAGGTATATATGCAGCATTTAAATGCTTTTTTTAAACAATAAAATATTTTGATCATATGCATCTAATGCTTTCTTCTTCTTCTTCTTCTTCTTTTTAATTTTGATTTTCACGCTATTTCTGCAGAGGCTTCCTTTTACATTAGGATTTATTGGAAGTATGGTGGGTACCATATATGTTTCCATGGTGCTTCACAGCTACATTCTTTCTGTGCTATTCTCTGTGGTACAGGTATACTGGTTCTTCTACTTCTTTCTTGTTTTGCTTTCTGTGATCCTGTAACAGGCTGTTTATCATGCCTTTTTGATTATTTTACCTTAAACTTGTTAGGTTTGTCAAGTTATCAGCTGAGATATAATTAATTAGCTTAGTGCCTGCACAATCATCTAGTTTGATATAAGTTTTCTTGCTGTTTCCATGAAAATTGTAGGTTCTAGCTCTTGCATACTATGCTATTTCTTACTTCCCTGGTGGATCTGCTGGGCTGAAATTTCTCACATCTGCTCTTACTGCTTCAGTGGCAAGCTGTTTTGGGAGGTGACCTAGGTTACTTTGCCTTGAATACATCTCCAGTGGTTGAGATGTTAAATGGTCTTAGGTACATTGCTTTGTTGCTTCCATGTTCTCCAAATTTTCTTTACTTGTATTTTCCTGAAAAGAACCCATTGCGAAGATAAAATGTGAAGAGTGTACCTTTTATATGTATCCAATTTTTCAGAATGACTGAACAAAATTTGGATCTTTAACAGCCAAAATTCTCACTATTTTGGATCTTGTCCTGTTTGATCTGCAGTACGGTTAGAGCTCTAATCATATATATTTATACCGTTATCCCTGAGTTAAGTCCAAGTGACCACAGTCTGGCTGTTTTGTATAGCCATGGTTCATTTTCTTTGAAGATGAGGACCTAAAACTTTTGAAGGGTGAAAGATGGCCTTTGATCCTAATTAATGAGGTTTGTTTCGTTGATTGATTTAGTGTACTGTTTTATGTTGGATGTTTTTATGCTCTAGTTGATTGATTAGTGTACTGTTTTATGGTGGAAGTTAGAAGCAAATTGGCCATGCCCTTGACATGTGAGCTTCCATCCTTTTTGTGAACATGGATTCAAGTCTGAGTTAGATCTGGCAGAAATGTAATTGGCTATATCTGTTTCCAAGTATGTTGGGGTTTTCAAGCTTCCCAAATATCACAGCCGAAACTGACTTGGAGAGGTGGGGTTGGAGTGGGCGTGGTTGGGATGTCTAACTAGCTTCTATCTCTATGGCACATTCTGGAAAATATTTTTATCAATTCATATGATGGGGATTTTACGTTGGCAATCATTAGGGATGTTTTTTAATTAGGGACTTGGGAGAAAAGAATAATTGAACAGTTACTCTCCATCACTCCTATCCTATGATCTGTTATGTGTAAACCCATCCTATTTCTTTATGTTTTAAACCCTAAACCCACCAAGACATTTAACTTTACAAATAACTTTGAAAAAAAAAAAAAAAAGAAAACCCTATAAAAGCAGTCAAAAAGGGGTTTTGTAAATGGAATTCTCATTTATTTGCCATATAATCTGGTTGTCCGGCTAGCTCTGATAGTTTTAAACAAGAAGTGACTGGAAATTAAAGCATTGATGTCCGAGACAAGAAGCAATATCATGATTAATACAATAATTTGTTTTTTAACCAGGTAATTAGTAAGTAATATTTTAACAGAAACTCCTGGTTTGAAATGTTCAACAGGGTTATAGGATCAGGAAGTGAGATGCAAAGAGGGTGTTTCGATTCAAGCAAAATATTACTAACGGTACTATCCACGTCCCTCCAGGGCCAGGCTAAAATGAAGCCATGTAATGTGTTATTATTGTTATTATTTTTTATCTTTTGACATCTTTATGTTATTGATGGATTTTCGTGGTTTGTTGAATGCAAAGTTTTGTAGGGTGATTGAAGTCCTGAATTCTCTGATTACAATTACTTTGGTTTCAACCTCCGATTAAATCTCTCTGCTTTTTGGACGATCAGCTTTTTTTCTGGATGACTTATGTTTTTTTTTTTTTTGTTTCGATTAGAATAAAAGTATTTTGTTGTATTTTTTTATTATTAAAAAAAAAGCTGAAGATAACATACAGCATTACTTTACCATTGTTAATACATTGGAAGATTTTTTTTTTTTTCTTTTTGTTGCTGTTTATAAGTAAAATCATCTTTAGTAAAGAACAAAGATTTAGCTATCAACAATTGGCAATCAGATCAGCACACATAATTTGACTGAATGGAATGGAGCTTAAAAGCTTTGAGAACACGAGCTTTCCATCACTTTAAAAGTTAAATCCATAATTGTGAAGCTCATAATATTTATAAAGAAATTAAAAAAATATATATGATATGTAGGGAAACCCATATCCTGAAATTAGGGGAAGATTAGAACCACAATACTGTGATTAGAGGACAATGATTGGACCCTTTAAACGCATGACAAAAGCTTTTAATTTCATTATAATTAGATGTAGAACTATAACACTATAATTAATTTAAGCAAAGCAAAGGGATCAGCTTCTTCTTCTCCTTCTCTGTTAAGAAAAATTAAAGCAAAAAACGAAGGTAGATTTTATAAATAACCAAAAACAATGGGAAAAGCCAGCCAAGCCAAGAAAGTGTTCAAATTGGTGAACTTCAACGCACATGCATAGACCATGATATTATTAATTGGGCAGTCACCCCATAAAAAATAATATATATATTATATTATAAAAATATAATAAAGAAACAAAAATAGAATGACATTAGTCGACTCCACCTCCACCATGCATTTTGTTTAGGTTAGGGTCCAGCACCGGCTCTACTGCAAAAATCTCATTCCAATGTATAAGTAAAAGAGAAGTAGGTAGCTTAGCCTTAGCCTTAGCTAGATGGTGTCAAAAATATGTGCATCAAGGGAGGTGGGGATTAATTGGGCTAATTTCAAACCCTCCATTTCATTTCTTTTTCATTATGCTCCATAACTAGTGAAACACTTCCCATCTCAACGATTTATAATCTTACATAACAAGCGTGTACCTCCACTCCTTTGCTGTCATTTCCATCTATATTTATATAAAGAGAATGATATAAAGAATGCATTTGCTCATCATCATCATCATCACATATATATATATATATATGTTTATATATTACATACTCCCTCTCATGCGCAAGTCCCATGCCAAAATCCAAAACCGACAACAATACCAAGCAAAACTAATTAAAACATCAACCACTAACCAAAGTTGTTTGACGTGGCACAAGTGGATTAAAGAAATTAAGCTCAAACACAAATATATATAACTTTAATCTACTCTCTATATATTTTCTTACAAAAATTGAAAAGCTATATACATAGTAGTCTCCTGTTGTTTCAGCTAATCTTATACATTTGTCACAAGGAAAACCAGCAATCTTAGATCAATAACATGACCCTTAATTTGATTCCATTTGCTCATGTTTTTGATGCTAAACAACCTAAATAATTAATATATACATGAGAGATCAAGTTCATGTGATGAAAGATATATAGATCTGTACTGCAGTCCAAGGGCTTACATCCATTTTAATCCACTTCTTGATTTATTTTTGTTTAAATTTAAATGAACTCAAAAAAAAAAGGTAACTAATTAAGATGATATAATATACATGCATATTCATGCCAAGTAGCCCTAAACTTGCAATCAAGATCCACTTCTTTTAAACTTTTTACATTGATAAGACTTATATGTTAAATTTGGACCTACTGATTCACAACCTGAAAAAGTTATCAAACAATGGTGTAAGGCAAAAGATGAAAAAATAAAATGAGATGATGCCCCGATTCATGTTCTAACACAAATACAATAGTATCTTACAAACATAACCTTTTTATTTCCATAGACAAAAAGGTTTTTCCAAGTTGAGTTTCACCAAGAAAAGTTAACAACAAACGGCGGAAATTGGAAGACTGGGGGGGGGGCTTTGTATCTTCTTTTAATACTGTTGTCAATTGTCGCTTTGTTTCCCTTTAGTTTTAGTCTTATTATTATTATTATTATTGTCCGGCTTTCATAGATGTTCTCTTTTCCACATTTTTTTTTTTTTATTTTTACAGGAAAAATCTGTTTTCTCCTTTCTTCTCTCTTTTTTTAACTCCCTAGATTAGCATGTCATGTATCCGTCAAATCTGCTGGCTTAATATTGCAAAAAAACAAGTTTGAATATTTGACTATTGACCATTGGACATTGGATTGGTTATATATATTGAGAGAAGTTGGTTGGTGGTGTCTGAAGATGAAAACTTCTTTATATCCATTTAATTACAACTGATGCTCATGAGGTCCATTATTCAGTTGTGATTACAAGAAATATGCATTGAATATTGATACTTTGGCGTTTGCTAGCATTAGTGGGTCACACTCTATGATCAAATTAAAGGGTAGGAATTGGATTCATCAATGGAGTAGTGTGGAATGGTCTCCATTGTTGAAAATATTGGAAGATCGAGTTTATGTTTCGACATATTTGGCAATTATTATTCACCATGTATTAAATTTTCACCACATTTTCTCAAGAAAACAAGCCATAATTTTTTTTATTCTACTTACAAATTGAGGGCTTAATGATATTCTTTCTTTATCCTTCTGTATCTTAAAGATTTTAAATGAGTAATCTTTGGTTTTTCATGATTCTGATAATAGTGAAAATAAGCAATTAACAAGTGTTAAGTTGGTGTGGGGTTGCCCCTTCAGTTCAAGGCCAAGCACATTTCCCTTTTTTTTTTTTCTATATTAACCCTTGATCCGACAGCTTGTCCAAATTCGCAGTTTAAAAAATACATAAAATTTTCTTGCATGATTCCCTTATTTCCATGTGCTGTTCACTATTCTAATCTAATGCGCTATAAACAAACCAAAATAGATCTCCATCAATGTTTTTTTTTTTTTTTTTAAATTGCTAAACATCACCTACTTTGCTTAACTCTGCAGGAAAAATAATAAAGGTCGCAGAATTTTATCACAGATTAGCTCCACTTTGACAAAGAAACATCCCCATAGATTTATCCTAGTCAATATATATATATATATATATATATAAAAGCTAATCAAGGATTAGGGGAAAACCCGCTTTTTTTTTTTTTTTTTTGAGGTTGAAACTGTTAAAATAGTTTGCATTTAAGGTAGCCAAGTGCTCCAAACATTACTGCGAGGTAAGAACTTGTGTTTCTACAACGATTCAGTAACCAAAAAAACCAAAAGCTGTAACGAATTCAAAAAGGTTTTGTCTCAAACAAAAATATGTGTACTTAAGCTTCTTAAATCATTGAAAAGCAACTGAAAACAATACAGGAAACAAACACATGGCTGGCTAGTCAATCGTGACCACATAAGTTTCATGGACCACCTTTCTTGCATTGGCTCATTAAAGAAGACATGATGCTGTACATGTTGATTTGAAGCTAAAGCATTCCATGGTTATTTTGCCGACAGCCTGCCTGGTTTGACTGCTAACCCATCACTGTCTCTGAAACAATTTATTAATCAGATGGCGGAGCTGTAATGTTATTGTTCAATATATCAGTTCTAATTCTAGAGATGCTTCCTTGACATACTAGTAGAGATCAGTCTGATGATATAATTTTGGAGGAAAATGCAATGTCAATTTAATCAGTAGAAAAGATAATTTAACTTTGAAAAGGGAAAATTTTTGTTGACATGCCATTCAGAGTCCTTGCTGCCACTTAATTGTAGTTTAAAAAAAATAACTTGAAAAGAAAGTCTTTTGAAGGAACATTATGGGAAGAATATCAGAATAAGCTTTCCTTTTAATTGAAAGATTAACAGAAAGACAGAAATAAAGAAAAAGAAAAGGAGCAGTTAATTAAAACCAGAAATCCATCTGTATCACCCTATGACCATCTCTTTATTAACAACTACAACTATTACTATTAGAATAATATTAGAAAAAGAATGTGCAGTTGGATCCAGATCTTCTGCTTTTTGTGCTATAAACAAAACATGGGGTTCAACCCTCTTCAATCCCAAAACAGATCACCTGTTCTCTTCTCTCCTCTAACTCTAAGCAATGCCTGCAACTCTAAGGAATCTCCTGCTTTCCTCCAATATCTTCTCCTTCACCTTACTTCTCTCAATAAACACTCTTTTCTTCTATCATTGTTACTCCATCGATGAGCAGAGGCAAGCTCTTTTAACGTGGAAGAACAGCCTAAACAGCAGCATGGATGCACTAAAATCGTGGAATCCATTAGATCCTAATCCATGCAAATGGTTTGGGATTTATTGCAATTCAGGAGGCGATGTAGTCGAGATAAGCTTGAAAGCGATAGATTTGCGAGGCTCATTGCCATCAAATTTTCAGTCTCTAAAATCCTTGAAGACCCTTATACTTTCGTCAACCAATCTTACCGGCACTATTCCTAAAGAATTTGGAGATCATCATGAGCTAAATTTTATTGACCTCAGTGACAATTCTCTCTCAGGTGAAATCCCCGTGGAAATTTGCAGGCTGAGCAAATTGCAAACTTTGTCTCTCAACACAAACTTTCTTGAAGGTGAAATTCCGTCAGGAATAGGAAATCTTTCCAGCCTTGTTTACCTCACACTTTATGACAACCAACTCAGCGGCGAAATCCCAAAGAGCATTGGAGAATTGAGAAAGCTAGAAGTTTTTCGAGCCGGTGGAAATAAAAATCTTAAGGGTGTGCTGCCCTGGGAGATTGGAAACTGCTCCAACTTGGTAATGTTAGGCCTCGCTGAAACTAGCATTTCTGGCATTCTTCCCTCATCAATTGGAATGCTGAAAAGAATTCAAACCATAGCCATTTATACATCTTTGTTATCAGGTCCTATCCCAGAAGAGATTGGTAATTGCAGTGAGCTGCAAAATCTTTACCTGTATCAGAATTCTATATCCGGTCCAATCCCGAGGCAAGCTGGTCAGCTCAGCAAGCTTCAGAGTCTACTATTGTGGCAGAACAGCTTAGTTGGTAGTATCCCGAATGATCTTGGAAGCCGCACGGAGCTAACTATGGTGGATTTATCGGTGAATCTTCTGACAGGTAGCATACCAAGAAGCATTGGAAAACTATTGAAGCTTCAAAAGCTTCAACTGAGTATTAATCAGTTATCCGGTACAATTCCTTCTGAAATTTCAAATTGCACGGAGCTAACTCATCTGGAAATTGACAACAACGCCATCTCCGGTGAGATTCCTGTCCTCACTGGCAACCTGAAAATCTTGACTCTGTTCTTTGCCTGGCAAAATAAGCTGACTGGAAATATTCCAGGTAGTCTTTCTCAGTGCCAGGATCTTCAGGCACTTGATTTATCCTGCAATAGCCTATTTGGTTCAATCCCAAAAGAGATTTTTGGTTTGAGAAATCTCACCAAGTTACTGCTACTTTCCAAAGATTTATCCGGTTTTATTCCGCCAGATATAGGAAACTGCACCAATCTGTACAGGTTGCGTTTAAATAGCAATAAACTTGCTGGAACAATTCCATCAGAGATTGGGAAGATGAAGGGCTTGCATTTCGTTGACTTAAGCAAGAATCGACTTGTTGGAGAAATTCCTCCATCAATATCTGGATGTCAAAACCTCGAGTTTCTTGATCTCCATGCAAATGGACTCTCTGGTTCTTTGCCAGATACTCTGCCTACAAGCTTACAGTTCGTGGACATTTCAGACAACAGGCTT
>JBBYHK010000001.1:11073385-11085725 GCA_038382065.1 Adansonia grandidieri | reverse complement strand
CGAGTCATCAAATAATGGCTCATTTTGTGTTTCAGAAAGCACTCCTAGGGGCTCCATGATTTTAATTCTGACCGATACCATATTTAAATGCAATATCAGTGATAGTATGGTACATCAGATACCAGGAACTTAGCTGGCTGTTGATGCATAGCTTTAGACTTCTGCATTACTAATGCTTCCTTTTTCAACACTATGAGACTGGCTAAAAGAAACTGCTGTTCTTCAAGTTCTGGCTAGCCTTCCCTAGAGATGAGGCCGTGGAATTCATCAGAGAGTTTTAATTTACTTTCATAACTCTTATGGTCTGTATGGACCCCAGAGTTGTTATCCGTTGATGGGATCTCTGGCACTGGGGCGAGAGATTTAGTGAGACGTGCTTTAGTTGGAAGCATTGCTTTTGACGTTGTTTGGTTGTCAGCTACGTCAAACTTGACCTTATTTCTAGTCGGGGCTCCTTTATCACTGGATAAATATCTCCTTACACGAGGGATAGGTGACTTTGGCTTTCCAGAACGTGCCGGTCTCTCTTCAGGCACAGTAGGTATCTTTGGTGATATCTCCTTACCTATGAGCGCGGAAGAAAACTTCGACCTCCTCTGCTTAGCAGAAGAAACAGTTCTGGTCTGGAAATCACATATAAACACAAAATATAGCATTGGCGTCTATAAGTCTTTTAGAACCTCTTGGAAATTAGATAATTTGAAATTACTTCTGCACTGTGTCTACAGAAATCCATAAATTTGTACAGTATTATGTATTCGGTTACCTCAGAGCCTTTAGTATCATGATTAGGCCGTTGACATGTCTCGCGCTTCAAGTTGGGAGATATTCCAAATCTAAGCACTTTTGTCTTTGGTGATGCTGTCATGCTTCCTGCGTTCCCAACCCTCAATTGTTCTACTTCACCTTCCTTCTTCTCCAATGCCAGCTTAAGATTTGTTATCTAAGATTAAACAAATACTTAACAAGGGTTTGTTGCATTTGAAAACAAGCTAAAGGAATGTCATCCATAAAATGAGTAGTTTCTCAAAAAAAAAAAAAATGGAAACTTAACCTCTTCTTTTAATTCCAGTATATCACCAGTTTCTTTGTTAGATCGAGCTGCCCCGAGTTCTATTGAGGCAACTCTTTCAGCAAACTTCAATGTGCTAATTGTCTCCCCAATAGCATCAAGTTCAGGACTTACATGTGCAAGCATTAAAGTCTTAGCATGCCCACCTATCACATACAAAATCAAAATATTCAAGAAACAAAAAAAAAAAAATTTGCAGATTGTACGGAAAAGAAAGCTATATACTAGAAAAGAATTACATACCTAAAGAATTCTGCAATATTTGTGTAAGCTTGCTGTTTCTATAAGGAATATGGGTACTCTTTTGGGCAAGAGCTGAGATGACATCTCCAAGTGCAGAGAGTGATCTGTTGATATATTGAGCTTCCTTCAGTCTGTCACCTAGAACTTTAGATTTATCCACTCTCTCACTCCCAGCCAAGTCCACCAAATTGAGTGAACCTTTCAAAATCGATCCAGAAACCAATTCTTTTCCATGAACGTGAACAGTCAAAATGCTGGCGAAAGAAGGATGTAAACATAAACCATGCTTAACAATGTATTCAACATGATTAATACAATTGTCCTGGATAAAACTCTACCTATGGGAACGGCTGCTTCGCTCATTAAATGCAGTTGGACCTACAATACGGTTCTTTTGGCCAATTCTTATCAGATCAAGAACATCTTGAGTACTAGAAACCGGAACCCAACTTGCATCAGGAACTGTAAAGCCATTCCACTGTGTATTGTTAAATATATCTAACGTAACAAATAGTTATGGGAACTTTATGCCTAAAGGAAGAAAGAAAAAGGAAAAAAAAGAAAAACAAATCCAAAGGAGATAGAAAGCATAAAGAGGCTTCTCTTAGTTATAAACTGAAATGCATATAGAAACCAAAATTCAGAAGGATATCTTTTAGCAGAGCCATCAATAACCAGCAAATCTCTCACTTGTTCATTGTATATTTCAATCATTTGGACCCCAAATTTGTATTCTATGACATCTTCTCTTGTCTTTGATATTTGAAATAAGTCAGACGTAGCTCGAAAATTCACACCCCATGTCTCCTTGGTGTTCAAGTCATAGCCGCTCTATCAAATACACAGAAATTTTGGCAACATGTTATACAACTGAATGATAAACTTCTTGCGTATTCAAGCAATATTCAAATTGTAATATCATTAAAAAGCATTCATTTTACCATGGTGTATGTCTTTCCTGATCCAGTTTGGCCATAAGCAAAGATGCAAACGTTATAACCATCAAGTACAGACCTGATCAATGGTTGAATGTTCGTGTATATTTGTTCTGCACATTTAGCAGAAGCAAATGAGTTATCACCTTTAGCTCTAAACGATACTTACGTGGTTAGGAATAAAAAAGGCAGGAAACCTTTTCTACTCTTTGACATCCATGAAATAGATTGCTTACATTAAAATGAAGGGCTGGAAGAAGAAATCGAGAAAATACCTTGAGAAGCAGTTGCTCCAAACACTTTGTCAAATGAGAATACTTTTCTTGAATCTTTTCCTTTCCTTAAAGAATTGACGATCAGTATATTTCCATTTTCTCCAATACAGTCTACGGTTGATTGATCCTTCGACTCTCCCGGTAAAAAGGGCCTTACCCTACAGTAGATTCTTATTTTTCCTGTATTAAACCATAAGAAATAAGTCCTCCAGCTCTCAACTGTATTTCAATTTATTTTTTAACAGCGATAAAGATCATGCACCTTTGAGGTCTAACACTTCATTGAACAGCATTTGATTTTCTTTTAACATCTTGAGGTAAGACGAAGATGCCATTTCAAGATCCCTGACATGATGCTCTAAGGTAACAGGACAAGGCAATTCCAGTCAATGGAAAATGTAATATTTTGATCGTAGGTGTAGTTTAATGATAACTCTTACCTAATCTTTTAATATCTGCCTCCAAGTGTGAATGAAACTGTCTAACCTCTAATCTTGTTTCGCGAAAAAATAATTTAAGTTCCTAAAAATTTCCAAAAAGGAAAAAGGGAGCAGCAGGTGTTATAAAATATGTTTGGCGCAAGTTTACAAACTAATATTGGTATTATCTTGCAATGATTTGTAATTTATATTGCTTGGATGGAAAATTTTCACCTCAATATGTCTCTGTATAAGATCAATAAGTATTTCTACACGACCAGGAGAGTGACAAACGCTATTGACAATAACCTCATTCTTGCCAATACAAATGTACGTTTTCGAGGCATCAGTTGTTGCTTGCAGGCTAGTACTTTTGCCAATATAATCTGAGATAGCTTCTATAAAATCAGATTTAGACACTGGACCATTATCACCTCTCAATAATTTCTTCAAAAAGAGTCCAAGCTGTAAATAAGGTAAAGAAATATTCATCGTATTAAATCAGCAACAGGTAGATCAGACGGCCCTTGTGAAAAATATAATTGAATGTAAGTAGTTTCATGCTCAAAAAGTAACAATACAGACTCAAACCAATAAAGTTGTTGCTACCTTGATTCCTTGGGAAACAAGAAGTGTGGAGAAGTCATTAACTACCTTGCTGAGGAAAGCATCAATCACCTACAAAGATTCAGTCATAAATCATATGAATCACATACAACAAGAGTGAAAGCTAATTGATGTTGTATATCTTTACTAATTCAAGATGATGTGGTTCTTGTTAAATGGATCTGATAGCAAGAAAAACCTTGAAAAAATTGTCTAAGATCCCTTATTCATTCAAAAGCAAGTAAATATGCCACTTCTTCTGTTGCTACTTGCTATTGATTTTAACAGCGTGGCTTCAATTACAGTATTAACAAACGAGAACAAAAAAATAGGATGCATCTTACCTACCATTGCATTCAAGGGCAACTCTTCATTTATGTTACCCTCTCTAACATAAGCCTGTAGAAGCCAAAGCCCAAAACGATCAAAAAAGAAAGTTAGAGCATTGGCTGTTTTGGCTTCTTCAGTAGAGGCCTCAGTAGAGAGCTGGATAAAGTCTAGTAGGTGCTCATATTTTGATAATTGCAATTCTTCCCCAGATTCATCAGCTCTTTCACTTCCAGTCAAGGCATGTGGTAGTCCATTTGCGGAGGATGTGATCTTTACAGTCCCTCCATACCTCCAAACCCCAACCCCACCAGCTTTTTGCCACTCATGATATCCTTTCAGACAGAGAATGCAATCTACTACTTTATTTATTGAGCCTCCCTGCACATTAATGTTTTTTCCTTTTATATATATTTCAGATCCATAAAAAAGCAAGCTAGCAGGATACAGAAATCATAAAGATGGCAGAACACAAGGAGAATTCAATTAGTGGAGAAAATTCAGCATTTTCAAAGTGCTTTTCATGCATAAAATTTGATTACCTACATTAGTTTGAAGTGTGCCATAATAGTATTTTACATGAACACCTCAAAAGGCATAAATATGTTATTTAGATTTATATATTGCCTGCAAAGTTTTTTATTTAACTAGCATTTAATGCCTCCATGGCTGCCATACTTTAGTGAAAGTTTTGAAAATTGAGTTTATAGGTGAGCAAGATCAGTCTTCTAATGGTTATAACAAACATAAAAAGAGGGTCGAAAGAGCCTATAAAATTGACACAGGTAAAACATTTAAAAAAAAGAAAAAAGAAATCAAAACCTTTTCCAAATCTGATGCTTCAAAGAACACAAGCTGCTTATCTTTAACTGCTGCCAGAAAGTTCCTCATGTTCTCAGAAACCTGATTTGGGAACTCTGCTTCTCGTTCTGTTAATTGAGCAGAAGTCATTGAACTTTTGACCACCTGGAAAAGTTATGAACAGAGTCATCCATATATATTACATGCACACTGGAAAAGAAAAGTTGCTAAAACATCAATTTTCTTGCTTGGAACTTAGTCAAGTTCGAGGGAGAATAATTGTATCGTATTAGTTCACGTTACAGTGTTTTCATCTAAATAGAACCTTAGGAACAGCCCCAGGATTGACTTTGTTAAGAATATTGCAAAGAATGAATCCATTGCAAAGTGCAGAGCGAAACTCTTCTTCAGAAGGGTCTTTGGGCAGGACTTCAAATGCAACTTGATCCATCTGCCTTAACCATTCAGCTGCTTGGTACCTCCTTGAAGCTGATCAAGATAGAGCAAATATTTAATTTAGATTTTTCAAGTTCCAGCCTCTTTTTGTTGGAACTACTAATTGAATTAACTATTTTATCTATTCAGGATCGTAGTTTCAGTAAGTGCATCAAATATATAATTACACATTGCGAAAAAAAAAAAAAACTTGATTTGATGGGGATTAATTGATATTGCTGGCATTTCATTGCCCCCAGTTCATTTCTGTTTAGGCTACTAGTTCTTTGAAATTATATATGTATATAACAGAATTCTGATACTAAGTTCATACGTTTGATATTTCAATGGCCTCACAAACTCCTCCAAGTAGAACAGTAGATTGTGAGGCAACTATTTTGGAGCCAATATTAAAAACAAATTTACCCATGACTTGCTTGGCTTTGTGATGGGCCTTTTCAATCTCAGCTAAGGCCTTCATAGCATTAACGCTTGGATTGGCACGCATCCATGGCCCATATTTGGGCAATGAAGGATCTGGAATGGACATCACTGTATCTTTGACACAGTGACCTTCTACATGCCCCAAACAACCACAGTTGTAGCAGAAATCTTCTAAATGTTCATACTTGAAAGAAGCCCATATTTTGGATTTTCCCACCCTTGAAGCCCAAAACCCTGAGGGGAGTGGTTTACTAACATCAATTAACAGTCGAATCCTGAAGAAGCCCCTCCTTATTCCATGTGAAGAAATGGGGTCCTCAACTTCCATCACCCTACCGATCTGATCTCCAACCTTTTTTGTGTTGTCTGGGCTCATTTGGTCCAATGAGAGCCCATGCACCTGGACCCAATAGGCCACTTGAGAAAAATCCAGCTCCTCCAGAGTAAGCCCTGGTTGCCATCTGTGCAAGCAAATGCAGTAGCCCATTACTGACCATGCCCCATCCTCCAAAATTTGTTCAGCTGCTCTGGCTTCCTTGAAGGTGAACAGGTAGATGTTTTCAGATAATTCAGTAACAGTGAAATCTCTCCATTTTCCCCAAACTCTTTTGAAAACACCCTGAACTCCTCCTTTGCTCAGCGGCTTATCTGCTATGATTTTGCCCACTAAAGCTAACCTTCTTCCATTTAACTCTCCAGCCTCACTTTCATCCAGGGTCAAAACTTTTCCTTCTATCCAGGCTGTTTCCATGTCTTATGAAAGAAAGACTAAATGATGGATAATGAAAGAAAGGAAATGGTTTCAATCTATTTTCTGACAGTAAGCAAACTTGAAAATAGAAACAAAATATAATGAGATGGAAAGAGAGTGTCTGAGAATATAGGAGGATAGACAGATAATTATGTTCAAAGTTTCTGGAAATTACGGCTTATTATGATGAAGATATAGAATATGATCATAGATGGATTTGAGCGAAATGAATCTGACCAAAGAAAGAGGCAACAAAAATGGCCAAGGAAATGGCTTTAATAGTAGGAGGTGGGTGGTACTGAGACACTATCCACGATTAGTTGCAATGTCCGATGCTTTACACCAATAACACATTTATAGAATTGGTAGCTCTATATTTTCAAATCAAAAACTTTCCTGCAATAAACATAAGCAATCTAGAAAAACCAGAAGCTGACAGAAGAATAAATGGTTTACACGTACAAGCATCAACTTTTCAGCTGAAGACACCAGCTTGAGACCAACCAACATTATATTAGTGGAAATTCAATCATGAAGCGTAAGGAAAATATTAACCATTAAAATTACTAATCTGCAAATGGAAAACAATTTGATCATGACTCGATTTATGTCCTTTGCAATTGCAAAACCCAAGCATAGTAGAACAGTACTTAATTGATTTGTGTTATTTAATAAACATGACATGACAGACTTGAACACTTACCATATAGATATATTAGTTGTGCTTGAAGATATGCTCGAGGTCAGAGGGATTTATCATTTATCCATATCTGTTATAGATAAATTGTCATTGGTTCCCTGCTACCAAGAGCCTAGTTTGTTGGATTCCTTTTCTTTCCTTTCCCTCTATCAGTCCTTTTCTCTTCCAGTCCTTTTTTCTTCCTCCCTGATTTGACCGATAGATAGGTGCAGATATCTGCGAAGATAGAGGCATTTTCTCATTCAAGATTGCCGGGGGTAAGAAAAGAAAATCAGAGAAAACAAATCATGTAAGCCCTTAAGTATACAAATAATCAGCTCCAATAACATTTTGATCAACAATCTCCTCTGAAAATGCAACCCGGAAGACCAAACAGAATATTCACTGTACAAAATTATATATATATATATATATATATATATATTTCAAATGGTAAGACTTTAATTCCCATATACTGTAGAATCCTCAAGGCAAAACCAAAAATTTTCCGCGAGGAGAAGATCGGCTTCTTCTAAATTCAGGCATCAGATTAGTGTTACTTCCCTCCTTCGCTTGGTGGATTACACCATTTGGAATCCTGTCAGTTTTCCCTCCTAGCAAGGGTACTACTGCTTGCATTAATCCCCTGAACATGATGGGAATGCAATATTCATTAGAACTAGAAATCAGGATACAAATCTTAACTTCTAAAAAAACGAAACTCTTAACATTATGTCAGGTATTAGCCCCTTGGTAAAGGAAAACATTCAGGCATACCTCGGTTCAAGACTCTGTGAACTCCTCGACAAGTTCTGTCCAAGCTTCTTCATCTTCAAGGCAGCATGCACAGGGGAGCCAACAAGCGATTGCTCATATTCTGGGTCAGAGAAGTCACTTTTTCGAGGCTCCTCTATTTTCTGACCAGCGTCCACTTCAGAAAGCAATGTCATTGTGACATCAGTTTTCTGAAGTCTAGCTGGCAGTTGCTGCTTTATTTTAGCCTTATTCTCAGCCTTGTTTTTTCTAATCCCACCTTCTCTAACATTAAGGGCTTGCCTAAACTGCTCGTCTTCATGTTCTATGTGGACTTTCTTAATGCTAAGTTTCTGGAGGTTATATAATGCATTTGAGATGTTATCTTGATTGGCCGTATCTTGGAAATTTGTATGAACCCTCGAGGAGTTGCCATCTGACGATGGAATCCCAGTGCCTGTGGCAAAGGATTTGTTAACAGACACTCTAGCCGGAAATGGTACTTTTGAGACTGGTTGATTGTCAACTGTGTCAGCCTTGATCCTGCTTCTATTTGAGGCTCCCCTATCAGTGGATAAGGATCTCCTAACAGGAGGGGAAGGCAACCTTGCCTTTAAGGCACTTACTAATCTTTCTTCAGCTAGAATAGGCATCTTTGGCAACATCTCCTTATCTGTGAACGCAGATGGAAATCTTGACCTCCTTTGCTTACCTGAAGAAGAGCTTCTGGCCTGAAAATCCAATATAGAATATAGAACAGTCATTATTCAGAAAAGTTGAGCTCAGTATTTGAAGTTTGAATGCTCATCATGTCTTCAGTTACCTCAGCGATTCTATTATCATCACCAGGCCTCTGAGATGTTTCAAGCTTAATGCTGGTAGACACTCCATATCTTGGAATATGGAAAGGTGAAGCCGCTCTTCCTCTTTGAGATTCAGTCATGGTTTGAACATTTCCAACTTTTAATTGTTCTACTTCTGCTTCCTTCTTTTCCAATGCAAGTTTAAGATTTGATATCTAAAACAGTTTTTTTGAAAGATAAGAATGATTCAATAAGGTTTTGTTGAAGCAAAGGAAAATATATTAAGGAGAATTGCGCTTGAACATTTTATATTTTCACCTCTTCTTTAAGTTCTCGGATTTCACCAGTCTCCTTGTTGGATTGAGCTGCCCCAAATTCTATGGAAGCAACCCTTTCGGCAAACTTCAGAGTGCTAATTGTCTCTCCAATAGCATTGACTTCTGGACTTATATGTACAAACATTAATGTTTTAGCTTGTCCACCTATCACATACAAGCAATAATGATGATACGAACAACAAAAGATGATAAAGTTCAAGCAAAAAATAGCACATACATCTCTATTTATCAAATGACTGAAAATAGGCATATATAATATATATATATATATATATATACACACACACGTATATACCTAAAGAGTCCTGTAATACTTGAGTAAGCTTGCTATTTCTGTAAGGAATATGCGCACTCTTTTGAGCAAGAGCTGAGATGACATCTCCTAGTGCAGAAAGTGATCTATTGATGTGCTGTGCTTCCTTCAATCTGTCGCCTACAGCCTCAGATTTATCCACTCTCTCGCTCCCAGCCAAATCCACCAAATGCAGGCAGCCTCTGAGAATAGATCCGGAAACCAACTCTTTTCCATATACATGAATAGTCAAAACACTGAAGAAGACAAATGTGCCAAAAATATTATTTTTAATTGCTTTAGATCAGTATCATGTGAATAAACACAAGTTTTACCATGATGTTCTACCTGTGAGAACGGCTACTTCGCTCATTTAAAGCAGTGGCGCCTACAGCACGATTCTTTTGACCGATTCTCATCAACTCAAGAACATCTTGAGTACTCGAAACTGGAATCCAACTTGCATCTGGCACATTTAGGCCGTTCAACTGAGAATTGTTGCGAATGTCCAATGTGAAGTTTGTTAAGGTGAACTAAAACCCAAGACAGAAATTAAATACTAACTTATACAGAAATAAGCTAGACTCCTAAAGTTGCAGTATGCTGGAAAGTAAACGTGAAAGGATATCTTCTGTTAGAGCCATCCATGACTAATAAATCTCTCACTTGTTCATTGTATATTTCAATCATCTGCACCCCAACTTCATATTTAACAACGTCTACTCTCTCCTTGGATATTTTAAACAGATCACGTAAAGCACGGTAGTTTACACCCCACGTTTGCTCAGTAGTCAAATCCGGGCCACTCTATGAAGGAAAAAACAAGAATGGCAATATGCAATTCAAGGTTAAAAGAACATCCAATTTGAATTTCTAGAATATGAGAGCAACATGCGGCACAGAATAAGGTATTGAGATATTAACTGCCCAATGAAAGAAAAGAAACACTTTGTGCGGTTGCATACTCAGATAGTGTAGATGAATATACCATTGTGTATGTCTTTCCTGAGCCACTTTGTCCATATGCAAAGATGCAAACATTAAAGCCATCTAGGACAGATCTGATCAGCGGTTGAGTGTCAATATATATTTGTTCTGCAATGGTGCAAAAATAAGTAGAAAGAAGCGAAGGGTGATAGAGATCTGACTCAATGGAATGGGAAATACCTTGTGAGACATTTGGTCCAAACACTTTGTTAAAGGAGAATACTTTTCTTGCATCCTTTCCCTGCTTTAAAGGATTGAGAATCATGATGTTTCCATTTTCTCCTATATAATCTACAGTTGATTGTCCATTTGTTTGGCCTTGCAAAAAGGGTCTCACTCTGCAGTAGACTCTTATTGTTCCTGTTTGAAAACCATAGAAGAGTGAACCACATACCATCATAACATGTATAAATTGAGATTATGTATCCAACATGAAAAATAGTAACAATAACAAAAGAAAAAAAAAAGTGCACACCTTTGAGGTCTTGAACTTGATTGTAAAGCATGCGGTTTTCTTCTAATACCTTGTGGTAAGAAGAGGATGCCGCCTCTAGACCCTTGATATGATGCTCTAAAAACGCAGAACATATGGTTTCATGGTTTTACTCAATAACTTGTTAAATGACCATTAGAAAGTCTCTGTCTGTGGTAGAACAATGTTATAGATCCTTACCAAGCCTCTTAAGTTCGTCAGCCCAATTTGAGTGAATTTGTTTGACTTCAAGCTTCGTTTCTTGAAAATATAATTTAATATCCTAAAATTATATAACATAAGAAAGCAGCATGTCAGTTGTCTAAGGTGTATGTTCAGAAATTTCACAAACTAACAAATGGTAGCATATTGGCTTTAAGTTTGAGGGAAAATGTTCAAACCATGAGCTCTCTCTGCTGAAGATCAATAACGTCTGCATGAGCAGTTGAGTCACTAACTGTTTGGTGAATAACCTCACGTTTCCCACCACAGATGCAGAACTTGAAGAAATCGTTTGATGCCAGGCTAGACCTTTGACCAAGATATAGTGAGATGGCCTCTATAAAATCAGATTTTGATAGAGAATTAATGTCGGCTTTCAAGATTTTCTTCAGAAACAGTCCAAGCTGGGGAAAACACACACACACACACACACACCAAAAAACAAAATATTAGACCACTTCAGTCCAATGAGAATGAAAAAAAGGTCTTTGCCCCGAAAAGAAAAACTCAGCCACTTGCTTTCACATGCTTAATTAGGAATCAGGAGACAATGCTAAGTGAAAGTTCTTATTACCTGAGTTCCCTGAGAAACAAGCAATGCTGAGAAGTCCTTAACTATCTTGCTGATTAATGTATCTATTACCTGCAAAGTTTAATCTATAAATCACACTGGACTGCATAAGACAAGACAAAGAACCGATTCATTGCTTGCTTTCAGTTTAGGCAGCAAACTATTTCCTAAAAGAACAGAATATTTCAAGGGATTGAACAACAATTTGTCATGGATCTTACCTACCATTGCATTCAAGGGAAATTCTTCAATCCCATTGCTCTCTCTAAGGTAAGCTTGTAGAAGCCAAAGCCCAAAGCGATCAAAAAGAAATGCCAGAGCATTGGCAGTTTTGGACTCCTCAATTGCAACTTCATTAGAGAGATGGAGAAACTCCAGTAATTGTTCATATTGTGATGATTCTGATCCATCCAAAGAATCATCAGCACTTTCACTTCCAACCAAGGAGGGTGACCGTTTCGGTAAAGCTGTAATCTTCACAGTTCCTCCATACCTCCAAACTCCAATTCCTCCCGCTTTCTTCCACTCATAATATCCTTTCAGACAGAGAATGCAGTCTACAACTTTATTCATTGAGCCACCCTGCCAATTCAAGCCTTCCATATTCATAAAACAGCATGCTAGATAGAGATAAAATCATCAAGATACAGACGCAGAGAGGGGGAATTTTGAATCAATAGACAGAAGTAAGCTTCTTAATGAAACATTTTATAAGGAAACCTAAGTTATTTGGATTGCCAAGTAGGCCAACTAGAAGCATGCTTCAGAATTCAGATGCTTTAGTCCTTTGAAGATTGAAGGTGCAGTGGTCCAGTAGTCTAGTTTAATACATTCCTAAGTTGTCTTGTTGACCAAAAAAATTTAACATTTGATTTTCTCAAGGTATCCTGGAATGTCTGGCCTCATTTTGATTAC
>JBBYHK010000001.1:11051779-11063432 GCA_038382065.1 Adansonia grandidieri | reverse complement strand
AAAAAAATAATTTTTAATATAATATAATTTGATTTGATTTCATCACCTAATCTCATTAGAATTTTAAGCATACTAATGGCACAAACTATGTAAATAAGTACTTATAGTCTTTTTGCTCCCATGTGATCAGATGGGTGATATTTTTATGCTCGCAATTTTTCTTTTGGATCTAATCTTTTTTTTTCTTTTTTTGAAAAAAAACAAAAAAAAAAAGTGCAGTCAAATCACATAGTGGGATTTGGAAAAATAAAATAATTAAATGAAAGTATAAAAAAAATGCACAAATTCAAAGTATGACTATGAAATTTATGAATTTATTTTGATTACCCACATGGGATACTCTGTTTCTTTTTTGACCAAATTGTGGAACTTGCCACCTCATTAGAATTGAGATAAACATGTAAATTTGCTAAAAAAAATGCATCTTCCAATGTAAGGTAGTTACGTAGTTATTTAGAATTTACCCGAAAGGTTTACTACACTTTCCCGTAAGAAAATATAATTAAAATAACAAACTATTGGTAAACTAGTCAACTAGAAATGGTCAATTGTAAAACTATGATCCTGTAGAACCCGAATTACCAATTTTGTAAAGTAATATTACTAGAGATGTCAATTTATAATTTTATATAATCATGATAATATTAAATTTGGATTCTAATATTTTAATTTAAAGAAATTAAAAAATTTTTAAACTTTGATATTTCATAGAAATATATATATATAATAATTATTAACTAAATGTTCAAAAGCAAGCACTTATTATTAAATCCACAATTAACCAGTTCATAACATTAATTAATAGATATTAAAAGCTGAGGGAATTCTGTCGTTACAAAATCTTTATGACTTATGATAAATCTTAGTCAATATTAGTGAGAAATTGTGGCTTAAAGCTATTAGTTGATTCAAAGGTGGATTTTAATAAAATTAGAATTCGATCCT
Source organism: Adansonia grandidieri (assembly GCA_038382065.1). Classification (NCBI taxonomy): domain Eukaryota; kingdom Viridiplantae; phylum Streptophyta; class Magnoliopsida; order Malvales; family Malvaceae; genus Adansonia; species Adansonia grandidieri. Next base: position 11,062,487 of record JBBYHK010000001.1, on the reverse strand, counting down.
AACACTAGTAAAGTTCCTTGTCCAATATTCTTTGAACCTTATTCTCTTTTATAAATTAAAAAAAAAAAAGAATAAATAGTAATCAATGTTATTGTTTAGACTGGTAATAACTGAACAATGTTAGATAAAAATTATAATGTGTTATTATAATTTGTATAGTTAATTTACCAGCTCTTGCGATTTCTTAATTCAATGTTTAGGTAGGATAATCCCATGACGTCAAGCTGATCAACATTGACACAATTTTCATTACTTATTGTTGTTATATACTTACTGGTTAGGGCAAATTCCAATCTAATAATTTTTTAATTTTTCAAAATATTTTTTCTCATTATTTGGAATGGAATATCCCATAATAGTATTAGTAAAATGTTTATGGATTATTATTCTACTGGTTGATAGTAAAATTTTTATAATTCACGAATGAAATATTTTTCATTTTTATTCATTTAAGATTATGTTTGAAAATTTAAATTTTGATTTAGATTTAAATTTTAAAATTTTAGATTGAAATTTATGATTTTTAAGCTCATGAATTTAAAATTTTTTGTTTAGATAATTAAAATTTTGATTTAGATTTAAATCAAAACAGAGTAGCAATGAAAAACTGATTTTGTAAATTTTTACTTTCAAATAAAATTTTATGTTTTATATTTAGATTGCTTAAAATTAATATTTAATTTTTTTAAAATTTAAATCTAATTTTTTATTTGATATCCAAATGATGAATTTAGATTTATAAATTTATATTTAAATTTATATTTTCAAACGGATGATAAATTAATTTTAAAAATGTTTTCAAAGCTAAAATTAGGGTGCGCAATCTGTTTTTTGATTTTCTTTCTCCACCCCACCTAGAATTACGTATCAAAATCTTATACTAGCAATAGTCTTTTTTAAAAGTCGTCGGTGGGGTCGAAAAAACATTAAAATAAATATGTTTTTTCGCATCCAAGGTTGATAAAAATATCAAATAATTTTCTTTTTTTTGAGTAAGTACACAAAAATTTAAGGCAATGGTTTTTGGACGGTGGATCCGACGTAAAATAATTCATGAGCTGAATTATTCGTTCAGTTTAATTTAAATTAATATATTTAATAATTAAAAAAATATTTAAATATAGTTATAAATATATAAAAATAATATTTATAATTTTTTTATTAATTATGAAAACTGAAAACAAACCTGACTAAAACTTTTTTAGATTATAATTTTAGCCTACGGGCACTTTTAATGATTATATTCTATCCATGCATGGAAAAGGAATAAACTTTTTAAAAAAGGAATTGAGTTTTAGAATATTAAAAAGAAAAGATACATTAGATGGTTGATTGACCTAAATGTTTTAGGATGGATGGATGAGGATGAAGTCTATCTATGTACGAAAACGACCTCTTCTCACCTCTCCTCTCCATCAAATGTCTATGACGTCGTCTCGTCCGCTTCAGTTTGATCATTAGACGTTTATTCATTGTCATTTCTAAAACTACTTTGAGTCTTAACTTTATTTTTGTTACAAAATTTACTTTCTTTTGGTTTAGTTATTAATTTTTAGGATTTCTCTCCCTCTTGCATGGATATGGATATTGGTATTCAATATTATTATATGTATGTGTGTCTAATTTGTGTTTTTTAATTTTTATTTTAAATTTTAGACAAGTACAATCAGTTAAAAATATCCAAATATGAGATATGGATGCATGAAATAAAAATGTATTATAATAATATCTTAAATAAAGATATATATATATATATATAAATGTAAATAATGTAATACCAGATTACTTGTATCCTAGTATTCATATTTATATATAATAATATTTCTTAAATGGTGGTTATTTCAAAGAAATTAAGGATATTTATTTTTTTAAACTTTAAAACAAAATATATTTTTACTTTTTTCTTGTGTTTTCCTTTTAAGAAAGAAAAAGAAAAAGAAAAAAAAAACTACCCAGTCATCCATAACTTCATTTTCTTTAAACTCAAATTTTATTTTATATTATTGTTGGAGAAAATTAGATTGGAATTTTAGATAAAAACAAAATGAGTTCCCGATAAACTTAAAGTCCTTCCCGCATATTTGAGCAAGACAAGCACAAATTTCTATCACTCCAAACTCTTTTTTAAATGAATAAAATTAAAGGTAATCCTCGTAACATCACATCATATATATATATAGAATTCATGATTTTCTCTCTTAGTACGAATTCTAATGAACTTCTCAAGTATCATACTAGCTAGTTCCTGGGTATTGGCAAAATCTGTTCCACGCACGACGATTATTCTTTTTTCCATTTATAAACTTGTATGTATAGATTGGGTTCAAAGAACTTACCTAGTTTTAAATATTTGTTTTAATGGCCGTGGTTGGTAAGATTAAATTTGAGCTTGTTTGCCCATAATTGTGGAAAGATAAAGTGTTGGATTATTATTAAATTAATCTATATATATATATTTAAATTTAAAGTAAAATGAGTGTGTGTATAACTGCGGCATTGAATAAATCTATATATCTGTTACAAAAGTGGAGTTGGATTAAATTTAGAATAGCAGAAATGAAAGAGGGAAACTAGTTGGTATCTGAAAATGTTTTCATAGCCGTCGAGATGGAAAAGAAGCATTAAATTAAATAATAAATAAAAGGCATACAGAGCAGATTTTTTTTTGGGGGGGGGCGGGGGAGGTGGGGGCTTGGGCTTTCGCTGCTAGCTAAGCTAGATACAGCTGGGATCGGGCCTACTGCCTACCCAAATACACCAATCAGAACCGTCCACGTTGTCCCTAAGGGGGGGTGGTGGTGTTCTGTCCTGGTGTCTCTACTTCTCTTTTCCACTCTCTAACATTCTTTCCTTGATTAAGCGGATTTTTTTATTTGTTTTGTTTTTATTTTAAAGAGCAACTGAGATTGATAGTAATTGTGAAGAGAATGAATTTGGAGCCAATTCAATTCTGCATGCTTCTAAATATGTTCCTATCTTAAATAATTCTTAATTTAGAGGATATATTTATATTTTCCTTGAGGAGTTATTATATCATCTATATTTTAAAACTATTTTAACTCCTTTATAATGTAATATAAATTGTAGCATTTTGATTATGATTATAAATAAATAAATAAATAATGAGAAATAAAAGAATCAATTGGTTGCTATTAGGCAAGGCACAGTGAGAAAGAACCGAAACAGATGCCTTCTGCCCACCTAGCTACTGGTACGTAGTACAGACTGACAGAGGTAAGAGTCAGAAGTGGGCCCCACAAGTGATTGGGCGCTTACGTGGAAAACCTCAAATCTAATCCTCCAACTGCAGATTTTAGCGGCAGCGGGCAGCTTGGTAGATTTACGCAGTGGCGGAGGTAGACATCACCGTGAGATTTAATGAGACATTTAAGTAAATCACTTTTATTTATTTTAATATTATTTAAAATAAAAAAATTGATATGATAACCCCAAAAAAGTTTACATGTTAATATTTCAATCTTATCAGTTAAATTCAAAAATTTTATTATTAATTAATATATATACACACAAACAAGCGCCTAATCTAATATAAGTTATTATATTATTATTATTATTATTATACGGGTATAATAAAAATGTGAAATTTGTCAGCTTAAATATCTTTGTCCCTTTAAAGAGACCCCTCCCACCCCCCCCAAAAAAAAAAAAAAAAAAAAGAGAAAGAAAAATCGAATGGCCATATTATACATGGTAAATAAATCCCAAATAAAAATAAAATAAAATCCTATTTTGTTTTGTTAAGGTGTTAGGTCTTCCTCACGCCTAAAACTGTATAAATACCTCGAAACCAATCCTCTGCGTATCACCCACCTCTTTCTTTCGCTCCAAAAGGGGAAAAAAAAAAGGCCCACACACACACACCCACACACACACATTTTTCTCAATCTCTTAATATTCCATTAAATCAGGTAATTTAATTCAATCATCCTCATTAAATTACTTTTTTAATCCTTTCTTTTTTCTGCATGAACTGATCTGGGAAATAAATAATCTTTGCTTAATTGATTGTTAATTGATTTTTATTTTAATTTTTTGTATTTCACGTATTATTTTTATCTGGGTATTTTCATTTCTTCCAAAACGGTTAGATTTAGTTTTTAGGGGCGCTCATCATTGCTGTTTTTCAAGGGATTATTTAGATTTTAGCGTCACATTCTTTGGTTATTATTATGTTATGTCATGATTGGGAGCTAATTAAAAAACTGTTCATATCTTGCTGGTTTTTTTCTTGAATACTGTTGATTATAGCTCCATTTTGTTGTATGATAGATTTGATTAATATGGCATGCAAAAAGGCAGTGCTTGTTTTTGAATGTTTCTGATTGAGTGGAATTTCCTTGAAAATATGATTTGTTGTGTTTGTTTGTAGCAATCAGTTGAGAATGATTGATAATGTGGAAAATGGAAAAAGAAAAGAAAGGAGCTTTACTGGACTTGTTTCCACTATGATTCTGCTTCTTAATGAATTTTCTCCAGTTGGATTGCGATGTGCGTGATTCTTTTATCTTTTGTGTGTTTAACTTGATTGAAGGTGCCTTGTGATGTGTAAAATTGAAAAAGGGGACAACTTTTATGGGATTTGGTAATAAGCGGACAGCTTTTCTTCCTTGTGAAGGTTGTATGAAAGGGACTGCTGCATCCATGAATGTTTTCTTTCTTCTTCGAAAGGAAAAGAAATGGACTAAGACACGATTCAATCAGGCCAGTGTCTATGTTGGATTTAGTTTCTATCTTATTTGTTTTAATGTACAGGGCTTAGCTTATGGAGTCTAAATCGGTTGAGGATATGATGGAGGCCTCGTCTGGGGTCCACTTTTCGGGGTTCCATATGGATGGTTTGGAGTCAAGAAATATTGAGAAGCTTACAACTTCACCAGATGCTGTAAATGTGCATAAACAACCTTTTGTTATTGGTAAGTTTGAGCAAGGAAAATGTTGTTAGCCTATTACTCACTCTGTCTTTTAGATGAAATATTGATCAAAAGTAGTTAGTGGAAAAGTTTGGATAAGAATGCTAAGGAAAACTTTATGGTCATCCGAGCTCTTTTTTTCCCCCTCAAGCGTTGCCATAATATAATATTCTACCGAATAACGGATTTTTTACTTTCATTGTGCTTGAGACGTCAGCCTTGTTAACAATACTGATGTATAATGTACTCTTTCTTCAATTTGTTCGACTTATAGTTGAGAAACTATGTTCAGGCACTGAACTAATACTTATTTGGTCCTAGGTTGTTTATTGCATTGGTTTCTTTCAATTATATTATGATTTTTTTTCTCTTTCTGATTTTCATTTTATGTAACTTGGCTATTATTTTGTGGGTCAGGAGTTGCTGGGGGAGCAGCATCTGGTAAGACTACAGTCTGCGATATGATTATTCAGCAACTTCATGATCAGCGCGTGGTATTAGTTAATCAGGTAATTTTTTCTGAGTTCCAAATCTGGATTTTCTTAAGCTTTACTTAGAAGCGAAATCTTCAATGTGAACTTTTAACTCCATGAATTTTCAAAGTTGAATAATTGAAGCTCTGCAAATTATATGAAAAGTGAAATACTATCCTCCCCTGCCTCCTCTTTTGAAACTTATTTTCTGCCAAAATGCACTTTAAACTTGGATTTTTGAATGTTTTACTCGGTCTATTGGTTCTTTAATTGATCTATGACCGTGGGAATTGATCATTGGCTTCCTTCCAATATTGGGTTTTTTCCTTGTCTCAAGTTGGTTATGCATTGAGTGGATTATAAAATTGTCGGTCATTATTCATAGAGAGAAAAGGGGGAGAGGGTTAGCTCTTGTCATTTGAACATCATTTGTAGAAGGATTGTTTAACATTTTGATCTGACCTTTTTTGTAGCTCTTTTTTCAGTACTGCTAGAAACAATTGGTCTCCTATTGATTAGATTTTTAACATGAACAATGTGCCAGGATTCCTTTTATCACAATCTCACTGAAGAGGAACTTGCAAGGGTTCATGAATACAACTTTGACCATCCTGGTGAGAATATTTCTATAACAGAGATCCAAAACATTAAGAAAACCACGACCTGCTGACTTACGATGCTTATTATTTGACAAAAATTCATACTATCACTCTTTCATATCTATTTAATTGTTCAAGAAGTGTTTTCTATGTATTGTCTTGGTAATGAGGGTGCTATCTGAAATTACTTTGTCTTATTCTGAATTTTTAAGCATTTGATATCATGTACATCTGCTAAATTTTGAATTGTTTAATATGTTCTAAGAGCATTCAAGTGTTATTAATGAGCAAATGACAAAAGGCTTGTTTTCATCAACCAGTTTTTACGAAATGTGAATGTGAATGTTTTATGTGCATGATGTTTGGTTCCACTTTGTGTTTTCTTTGAATTCTATTGATCCAATATTGTTCCTTCTGCAGATGCATTTGATACTGAGAAATTATTAGATTCTATGGAGAAGTTGATGCATTACCAAGCAGTAGATATTCCAAACTATGATTTCAAGAGTTATAAAAATAATGTTTTTCCTGCAAGAAGGGTAAGGCCTCACAATACTCAAATGCATGGTAACATGACATGGAACCTTACTTTTCGGTTCAAGGGTTTGCCAAAATTAATATCTTCGACGCGGTACTTGTTGACTCCAATTTTTGATACGTCTTTTGCCTTCTTAAGTACCTAGAATTTAATTATAATTGTTTATATGTACAATGTCCAAGCTTTTAACATCTTCTAATAATCCGTTATAATGGGAGACATGACTTTCCGCAGCCCTTTTTGATTTTTTTTGTTCTATACAAAGGAACTCTAGTAATAAATTTGTACTCATATTGTTGTTTTTGGACGTGTAGTAACTCTCACAGTCATAAATTTTGTGCAGGTTAATCCTTCAGATGTTATAATTTTGGAAGGGATACTCATTTTTCATGACCCTTGTGTCCGTGAGTTGATGAACATGAAAATATTTGTTGATACAGGTTAATTAATTATACTTTTATCTCCCTTCTTTCGCTGATCATTGTCTGTTTGCATCCTGCATATATCTGGCATGAAAATTTACTTTTACTTGAATTCTATATTTATGAAGTGGTGCTATTTTATTGTTGATTGTGGTACAGGAAAGGGATTTCTTACCTCCCGTTATCTCTGTTCTTCTTTTGAAAGATCTGTAGCTCCCTATAGCTAGGAGCATATTAGGTTGTACTTCGTTTTGTCAGTATACATCACTTAAATTACCGGACTGTTTTGATTGCTGTGCTATTCTTAATGTGGATGAAAAACAAAAAAAAAAAGAGCTAAAGAACTTACTGCGAAGAAAACAAAAATCAGTGACTTATTATTAATTGCTGAAAGATTTAAGTGAATAACTTGGATACATATCATTCATGTTGCTCCGTTGCTGTTACTGAATTGGGCTGTTACTTCATATTGTACAATTTTCAGTGCAGATGCTGATGTACGACTGGCTAGAAGAATAAGGCGTGATACTGTAGAGAAGGGCAGAGATATTGGTGCTGTCCTTGATCAGGTCTACATTTTCTTCACCACTTACGTTGACATGATAAATTTTTGTTTTCAAGAACTGGGGCATCAAAATTGGCTTAAGGTTTCGGTATGGTGTTGTTTCCTGTCTCTGACCAAAAACAATACACTGGGATATTACTATGTGAGCTTGTCAAACAGTTTCTTGCTTTAATCTCAGTTGTTAGAAAGCTTGGACTTGATTTGTTTACTCGATGTGAAAAATATGTGGCACAATAATTTATGATCTTTTCTATTCTCATTTACGAATGTTTCAGCTTTCACTTCTTTTGGAGGTGCTTCTTTTCAGATGATATTTATATGCAATTAATTTTTACTGCAGTATTCAAAATTTGTGAAGCCTGCTTTTGATGACTTTATACTCCCAACAAAGAAGTATGCAGATATTATCATTCCCCGTGGGGGAGATAATCATGTGGCAATTGATTTGATTGTGCAACATATCAGGACAAAGCTTGGTCAGCATGATCTCTGTAAAATCTACCCAAACCTATTTGTCATTCAATCAACTTTTCAGGTATAAGATTTTTGTTTTCTTCATTTAACTAAGGGTGTAATATTTTTTCTGCATGTATTGAGCCCAAAATAGCTACTAGAAAAATATTAGTGTATATTTGTGAAAAGACCATGATTTTTTTTTATTTATGCAGATACGAGGCATGCATACCCTCATCCGTGATTCTGAAACAACGAAACATGACTTCGTTTTTTATGCTGATCGGTTGATTCGTTTGGTGGGTATATTTTGACTTAGTTGAAATTTTATAATGAAACAAAAAAGTCCCCTTAGGTTTCTTAGTCATTTAAGACCATCTTTTCTAGGTTGTTGAACATGGGCTTGGACATCTGCCATTTACAGAAAAGCAGGTGATCACTCCAACTGGTAAGCTGATGTTTCTTTCTCTTACACTTCATTAAATATTACGTATGTAAGATCTGGTGGCATACATTTGTTATCTGACATCTATAATTGACTTTCTACTTTATAATAGAGTTTAGTGTGGGTGATCGCGAGTTGCTTTTATAATGTTCTAAGTTGTGACGTTTCTTCTTAATTTCATCTGCTTACACAGTGCTACTTAGTCATAAATTATTAATATTGGTGTTATTGTGGATGCAGGTTCTGTATATACTGGTGTGGATTTCTGTAAGAGGTTATGCGGTGTCTCTGTTATTAGGAGGTACAACTCTGGTCTTAAATCTAAAAGCACTGGATCAATAATTCCATGGCTTCCATGATTTAGAACTTTCTTGGGGGTATTTGAAGGAGGTGGGATGTTTCTGAAGAGCAAAATCGTGGGGACTGATCATTTGAAATTGTATCAGCAATGACTTTGGTGGTGAAATAGTCATTTACATTGTGATGATGTTATAAGGGTAAACCATAACTACTTCCTATATGCCTTAGACTTGTGAAACTGTAAACTAATACAGTTGTAGTTTACCATGGTTTAAGTGGGTGTGGGAGTTGGAAGACGTGTTTCAGATAGCTTTAGACCAATAGGAAAAGGTAGTGGTTGACTGATTGCAATTGCATACCCAATAAAATTTGAATCTATCATGGTTGTTAACTTATTGATATGAGTACCGCACACTTGCTCTATACGTGCACATTATGTTAAACCATTAGCTATTGATCTCTTGAAACTAATGCTAGTGGTGAGAGTATGGAGAATGCGTTGCGGGCATGCTGCAAAGGTATCAAGATTGGCAAAATTCTTATTCATAGGGAAGGTGACAATGGTCAGCAGGTTTGTAAACCCAACTACCTTCCACATATAAAAAAATTGTGTTTTTTACCTACCGTCTCACTTTTTCATTCCTGCTTCAATGATTGACTAGCTTATTTATGAAAAATTACCGCAAGACATCTCAGAAAGGCATGTGCTGCTGCTGGATCCTATTCTAGGCACAGGTTTGTTTCTTTTCATGATTGATAATCATCTTCTACTATGCATACATGTTTTCAGGGTAACCATTTTAGATAGCATTTCATTTTAGAGTATCATTTGGGTCGCATGCTTACTAATTGTGCCCTGAGCTGAGGATGGCATAAATGCACCACATGAAAAATCTATGAATTTTCTTCGTAGTCCTGAGTCACCCAATGTGTTCTAACCTAGAACTATAATCCCGTGGACATATTTATTTAACTCAACGTCATAGTCTCGTGATTTTAGAATATTTCAAACTTTTCTATAGGCAATTCAGCTGTTCAAGCTATTTCGTTACTTATAAAGAAGGGTGTACCAGAGTCTAACATCATATTTCTCAATCTCATATCGGTAAGTTATTGTTACTTCAAGCTGTTATAAATATTAGTAACTTGTGGCTTTCTTCTCTTAAATAATTTCTGTTTAGATTTACTTATCATCTTGTTCCATGATCATGTCCCTTGATTCGCCAGGCACCTCAGGGCGTACATGTGGTGTGCAAAAGCTTCCCAAGAGTAAAGATTGTGACGTCTGAGATTGATATTGGTTTAAATGAAGATTTCCGTGTTGTCCCTGGTATGGGTGAGTTTGGAGACCGATATTTTGGAACAGATGATGATGACCGGCAAGTGGTGGCTCCTATGCAACAGTTCAATCAGGGCTGCTGAATTTTGAACCCAGAAATCTTCTCCCAGATGATTTGCTCCTGAAATGGAGGATTCAACTAAGCATGCTTTAGTCATATTGAGCTTTGACGTAATGAGTTTTGAAACAATTTTGACTTAATTAGACCTAGAGTTCCCAGTGATGAATTAATTTTTTGTTTTCTTTTTCCTAGATCTTTTGAGTCGCACACTAGGGCAGCCATTTACATATCTCTATCATCTGATGATAATACTTGGAAAGGGTCCGTCTAACTTGCCAGGAAGGTGGAATAACCTGGCCTAGTCAACTCCCAAAGAAAACAAGTTGATTTTTCTCTCTCTTGGTAATAAAGGGGAGTAGTTGCGGGCCCAACTTTATAAAATGATTAGCAGCCTCCCCATGATATAGTGTAATTGATAAAACCCCAATAGTTTAACTTCAAGATAATGAAATTCCATACTGTATCATTCTTGTTATTCTGCATGGCAGAACTTGTTAGTAATGCGTGCTATGTTCTTTCTTCGTGGCCGCCCCAGGGCTAAGGGCTGCACCTATAGTTAAGGTTTGTGGCTGAAATAGAGAG
>JBBYHK010000001.1:11001244-11017303 GCA_038382065.1 Adansonia grandidieri | reverse complement strand
TTTTTTTTTCTTTCATCCATAAGGATAAGTAAGTTGATATCTAACCATGTTAAATTTTTGGTCTTATTGTTCAATTATATTTTTGCTTGATTGGATAATTATTGATTGAGATTTAGCCTAACAGAATTTCAATCTCTAAAAATGGCAAAGAAGATTTTTTTTTTTCCTTTTAATACTGTTAATTAACACTAAAATAACAGAAGAAATTCTAACATATAGCTTTTAAACCTCAAGCATCAAGTTTACCTAGTCTCTAAGCAAAGGTTTTTTCTTTTTTATTATTTCTTTTAAGATTATAACTTCTACTTGTTTCCTGGGCTAAATAATTTATTTTTAAAGAAATATAATATAAAAGAAGTCAAAATTTAAAATTAAAGGAGACTTTAACTTATTTGTTGGGATGAATTATTTAGAAAATTTATATAATTGACAAGATTGTAACTTAAACTTGTTTCTTGGGTCAAACTAATTTAGAAATTTTTATATGATTGGCCAGATTGTATTTCTAACTTGTTTGTTGGGTTAAATAATTTTAAAAACAAATTAATATAAAAAAGTCAATATTTAAAAGGAAGTGACCCCAAAGATTGTGACTTTAACCTAATAATTTAGAAGAAAAAAATTCTATGCAATTGACAAGATTTTGACTTAAAGTTTTCAACTTGTTGCTTGGGGCCGAATAATTTACAAATTCTATGTGACTGGTAAGATTTAGACTGATTTGTTTATGGGGTTAAATAATTTAAAATTTTCCAATGTAAAGTAGACCAAAACTTGAAAAGAATTGAAGGATTGCAACCTTAGCTTGTTTCTTGGGCTGAATAATTAGAAATTTTTATGTAATAGGCAACATTGTAACTTTACTTCTTGGTCCTAATAACTTAGAAAGAAAAAATAAAATTGAATCTTAGTGAATTGAAGTCTTTTTAGCATACTTACAAGTTGTCAATTTATACAAGGAGATTAAATTAGATCTTTTGAGTCATGTGCTCACAATTGTATCCTATATTCATAGGGATTGATTGGTTCTTTAATTATATATAAAATTATAATTTATGATAGGAGAGTGATATATACCTTGAAAAAAATTAGAAACATTTAAACTTTATAATAATTTTAAAAGGTCCAACAAATGATTTTAAATTTTCAAAATACTCTTTACTTTTTTAAAAAAAATATATGATTTTGTCTTTACATATACTTGAAATCTTGAATAAGATTATAATAATCTTTTTTGGTTGGTACATAATCTTTTTGTCTCTTCCCACTCAAATCTTTTTAAAATCATTTATAAAATTAATAAATAAAGTTGAGAACATTGAAACCATATGTAAGTGGTAATATCGTTGGATTTTCTTTAAAAGTGATGGTTGAGTAGATTCGGGTCAGATTATTTTGAATTTAGATATTTTCAAATTTTATTTATTTTGTGTTTGAACTTGGGTTTTACCTTTTGCTCATTTACAAAGATTTATTGTTGGACAAGTTAATTTACTTATAAACCGAACAAATCTTAATAAGGTAAGTTTATGAGAAAAATGTGAGTAGAGTTGTAAGAATTTTCAAGATTGGGTGTGTATGAGATTTTTATAGATCAAATAAGAGTCCTCATAAATGATCAAATCAAAGTGCTCGTACATAATTAGAGATTTTGACAAGTTTATGTATTCGTGTGATGTTTATGTTATTTTTCTTGTCATGTTTTGTTTTAATCATTTTTTTATATTGTTTTCATATCATATGATCACGCTGAGTCTGAAATTACTGAGTCTAATTGATATTATTTAAATAATTCTTAATTTTATATATCTGAAAATAAATTTATTAGAAAAATATAACTTAGGAGAAAATAACAATCAATATATAGAAAATATAAATTCACTAAAAAAAATATAATATAGGAGAAAATAACAATCAATATATACAAAACACTAGGATTCACATAGTTTGATTTAAACACTACATTCAAACTAGTGAAAAAAGAGGAGAAATTTTACTATAGGTCAAAACAAAATGAAGATTAAAAAGAATTTTGACGCCAAAAACTCATCCAACAAAACTACAACTCAGTCAATACCCAAAAGCAAAATTATAAAGAAAGAATTACAAATAAAGACCCCAAAAAGTTCCAAGCTCACTCTAGGTCTCTCAACCTTCTTTTTTTTTTTTTTTTTACTTTTTAAATCTACTTTTTTCTTGCATTATTATGAAAGTCATTAAAGAGCTAGAAATAAAGCGAAGGAGGACAAGCTCAAGCACAAAGCTACATTTAGAGGATATTTTTAAGATATATATATATATATATGTGTGTGTGTATATTTGATTTTCTTAAGTTTGTGCTTTACAATATTGTAATTTTAACTTATTCGTTTAAGTTGGATGCTTCGAGTAAATGGTATAAATTAACTGAAAATCAAATTGGTCAAATCCGATAAAAATAACTGGAAGTAATCCTCAATAATATATGATTAAGATTCTCGACTTTTGGAGAAACTTTTTTATTTTTATTTTGGATGATTTTAATGAGATAATATATAATTAGGTTACGTACTAAAGAAGGTCTTTATATTAGAGCTCAACTTGGTGACAATTGCTTGCCATATGTTTTTTCTTTCATATTTTTAAAAATATATATTTATTTATGTTATTTTTATACAATAATTATATTTAAAAATTATATGTATAAGAATTTTAAAATATTATATATATTTTAAAATATTCGTACATCTAATATTGTTATTTTTATTTTATGTTATACTTTAATATTTTTTAGTATTCTTGTTTAACTCGTTAGCGTTCCCTTTTAATTTAGCTCCTAAAGACTTTGCCCAAAATGGAAAATTTTCTGGAAAAATGTGCAGTGCGAGTCCCATTGTTGACTAGACTAATTAAACAGAATGAAAATGCTTCCAGGACTGGACCATGGGAAAGGTCTACTGTACCTAGATATAGTAATTTTGAATAAGATATAATTATATGATATTAATATTATATAAAAATAATTATAATATAATATAATTATAATTACACAATCTTAATATTATATAAGAAAAAATAATTAAAAAACAAGAAAAATTAAAATCTTTTTTTAACATAAATATCATTTCAATACATGAGTTAAATACTTCTTAAGTTTTAAGACGACTAAAAATTATATATGCCATGTGTTGATGTCTTTTTGGACGGTGAGAGATAATGGATGCATAGCAAAACTTGCAACATAAAGAAAGATCAAAACAGCACCAGAATTGAGATTTCAATATGCATTTTAATATTTAAATCAGTCAAAAACTTTAAGAAATAGAAATCATAGCGAATAAGAAAACACATGATAACAAAGAGAACTTAAAATTTTAGGTCTACCTCTTTTCGCTTATACCTGGTCAGATGTAAGATGTTTAAGTTGCCCGTCCACTGTACTCGACGTGATCGCCTAGTTGCTTGTCTCTTGGGTACAATGGACATACAAGTTAGCACAGCACTTACAGAAAAGTGCTTAACGCTCCTAGACAGGTGATCCAGATCATATTTCATTATTTGAAATCGGCTGCCTTATTGCCTTGGGCGATTAGACCTCTTAGGCCTGTCTAATAGTTGGGCCCTATGCTTCTTGGGTATAACACCTTTTTCGTCTCATGCTGATTGTTTCAGTTAATGTGATCGGCAAGATGGTAACTCTCAACTCATTTCCTAGGTTGAAAATTTTAGATATTTTTACATGACCGGCAACATTGTAACTTTGACTTGCTTCTTGCGTGGAATAATTCATTTTTTTAATATAAGGGCGAACAAAATCATATATATATATATATATATATAATAGAGTATATGTTAACTGTGTAGATACTGTTGACATAAATGCTTATATTGATGTCCTATTTATATGACACGTAAGTAAATACTGGATTGAAGAATGAATAGTGAACCTGCAATCGTCAATAGGATAAAATCTAGTTTTTAATATGTTTTACTTCTTTATATGCCAAATACAAATATTTTACTAATTATCAAGTAAATTCAAAATTTACTTAATATCTAAGAAACAATTTAGTATCGATAGTTATTATCTAATTATTCATTTAAATAATTAAATTTTAAGATTTAAAGTCAAACTACATTGTTTACCTTTGTTATCCAACAAGTTAACAATTAAGCATATCTCACTAGAATCCTTCTAAACTAAATAATTGTAATTATCTCTTAAAATAATTAAATTTTAAGATTCAAAATTAAACTACATTGTCCACTTTTGTTATTCTCTAATTAAATAATTATAACATATCTCATGGACATTTTAATGCCATGATTTCAGCACCATTCACCTCCTGAAAATCAAAGGGCCATTAGACTTCGTGGTAGTAGGACCGTTATTCCATGAAGCCTTTATGGTTTTTTGGTGTTTGCTTTTAGTATTTTGCCTTCTTTTGTTGATTGCAACCTTCTTTTGTTTTATAACCTTTTTGGGTTATTAATGAAATTTCTCTGTTGATCGAGTAAAAAAATGTCTCATGGCTTATAACTTGATACTGAATATGTATAACAACAAACATACAAACATAATCAATAATATTTGTAGGACAAGTTTTCTGATAAGGTTACTTTTAGTTTCTGTTTGGTGTAAAAGTACACGAAGTTGCTGCATTGCGTGAGAAAGGACTTACTCATAAAGTTCCACTGCAATTTTTGCGAGTTGTACGATATATGCCCCTTCATTCCATGTAATGTACAACCTTATCAATACTTTGCATCTCAATCTCTCAGTGAATAAGATAGACCGTTGTTTTTTCATTAAGTTTGAGCTTCTTTTTTATATTGATTTGAATTTCAAGTGATTTGATTGACATTGTGTTGCTACATGTAGGATGGTCCGAGACGGTCATTTCGGGTTTAAAAACTATTTCAAATCTTTGTGCGACAACATAGAGGGTAGGCATGACTATTTTCTTTTTGGTGCTGATTTTACAAGCTATATCTAAATGGCCAGGTAAATAGTTGGCTTTTCCATTATGTAGGAAGAAGAATGCCTTTAGGGAGGATTTTCATTTTAACTGTGGACTATGTTGAAACGTGCAAGCAGCCGCTGATAAAGTGTTCGTTGATGAAAAGAGATGGACTGAAATGAGTACATTTAGTGCAGATGGTACTGGGAGATTAACCAGTGATAGGACAATCCAAGAATATGCTGAAGACACTTCGAGAATCCAACCTTGTAGATGTCCCATTCAAGTCGTGAACCATTAGAAATCGAATATGCTGTCGCCATGGATGGAATTTTTTTTAAAAAAAATAAATTTAATTATATATATTTATTCTCCTTTTAAATTTAATCATAGCTCCAAGAATATATATGTATATATATACAAAATAAATTTGAAAGCATATCTTAATTAAAATTAATTAAATTTACTTCTTTTTATTTTGTTTTAAAAGATGATTTTCTTTTTTTTAAATTTCTTATCATTAAGTTTTCTAAATTTAAATCTAATTTTAAAATTAAACACCTTAAAGATTAAATCATTTTGATAAATAGCACTCTTACAAAAGTATTATCATAATGAAAAAATATTTATCTTGATTATCTAACCATTAGTCTCTACATTTTGATCAAACAGGAAAAATTAGCACCAAAAGTGTTGGCATTTAGTAAATGAATTGAAGGAAAGAAACTTTTTGGATAAAGGAAATGAGTTTTATTAAGATAAATAATTATTAATTTTAAATGCAACATATGCAAACTATGATTATTTATACCCTTTTTCAATACAATAATTATTTTTAATACAAAAAATATGATAACTTGTACCTTGGATTACATATAATAGATCAATTAGAATATGCACATTCTTTCACTAGGATAACATGTAAAACTAATTCGTATGTCACTTGTATCTTGATTTTTATTATATGATTGCATATCTTACGTAAATAGATAAAAGTTAAAGCTTTTGGTAAAAAAAAAGAATTAATCCTATATGAATTATTTATTTGTTTAACACATATACCAACTTTAATAAATGTCACATGTCCTGTATTTAATTTTTATCTTTTATAATAAAAAATGTATACAATAAATTTTATTTATTTATTTATTTTGACATTTTTAATTGATTTACATTTCAATTTTTTTTCTTTATCTTGAATAGAAAATTAATTTGAGCAATTATTTCCTGCAATAATTTCAAAAGGTAATAGTGGTCCTTATTAATTGTATTTAGTGCTATGTCTATTGGACCTATTATAAATGCATTGGTTTAGGTTATTGCTTACCAGTTCCATTTTATTTTGCATCATTCTTTGATATAATTGTAAAAAGATGATTCTCCCTTTATATTTATTACTATTAAATAAATAAAATTTTTTATTTGTTTCAATGTACTTATTTTTTAATTATTTTGACTCTCTCTACATACAATCATTCGTAACTTTATATATATATATATATATATATATATTGTATTTGTTACGTAAAGAAATGTTAAGAATCATCCAAACTTTCGATTTCTGAGAGTTAATAGACTAAGAAGTACGCTATTGTGATTAAAAATTTTGTGAAACTATATGTGACGTTAAAAGGTAAACAGGACTGCAACACTCTCTATTGGTTTAACTATTTTTAAGGTAAAAAACAAAACTTCGAGCTTTTTATGGATTGCAAATTTTGATATTAAGTTGTCAAATGAATTTTTAGATTCCATTCTATCGTTAGAAAAGTTATCATAAATTATTATTATTATTTTTCTTTTTATGAATATTACATTGATATGCTTAATAATACTATTTATTTTATTTTATGAATATTTTTATTTTTTCAAATATTTTTAAGAATATTTTGAAGTTTTGTCATATTCAATTAATCAAAAATCATATTATGATTTAATATATTTGATAAAAAAATATATACTTGATTATAGTGTACCAAAAAATAAGTGAAAATTATATTTATATATAAATTAGTGAATATGGAAGTGATCAGTTTTTATTACTAATTAAAACCAGTAAGACAGAGTACAATATATGAAATACACACACACACACACACACACACACACACACATATATATATATATATTAAAACGAATCCACCTCTCGCTATGAAAACCAATCAAGAATGATTTTCCTTATTTAACCAATTAGTTCCGCGGATGGCAATGTTCGAAATAATAGAGAAATATTTCATGTTTTTTGTTTCTAGTAAATAAAAAATAATAGTGTATCAATAATATTAATATATTAATTTTAATTTTGAATGACTTTTGATTTATGTTTAAGTTAATTTAATTAATAATATTAATTAATGGTAAGTTTAATTACTATTTAAAATTTTATATTATTATTTAAAAATAAAAATTTAAAGGCATACAAATTTTAAATAAAGTTTAATTTCAATGGACTTCTTTGTGTTTATAATCCAATTTATCTTAATTGATAATATTCGACTATTTAACGACAATGTTAATTATTATTCGACTTAAGGAAAGTATTTAATCAAAGTTACAACAACAAGCATCAATTACAATAGACATTTTACTTGAAACTTGCGTAAATCTTGGATTTTAAGCAAAATTGATGCTGCATGACATTATTGGTAAGATTTCTCCAAAATGTATATCCATGATTTACTTAAAATATATGTGAATTACAGTAACACATAAGAATATATGCGAACAACTCTAGGTTTTCACCACATCTGATAAATAATTCTCATATATACAACATTTACTCTCGATTAGGAATTCATTATGATTAAATTATATAATTAGAAAGCCAATTAAGTCATAACAATTAATTTTGGATATGAGAAATTGAGAATTTTATTCCTAAAAATCTACTTAAATCCTAAATTTACCTTAAATTTGATCCGTTTGAATTGAGAATTTATTCCAAAATTCATTTCAAATCCGTAATTTACCTTAAAATAATCTCTAAATGATTGATTCTCTAAGATAGAAATAGGTAAATAGATTTTATTTTTTTTCTCATAATCATTTAGATCAAAGTGCATTTGTGAATAATCTCTATATGATTAATTCTCTAAGATAGAAATAGGTAAATAGCTTTTATTTTTTTTCTTAGAATCATTTAGATCAAAGTAGATTTGTGTTTACTACTATATACCGGTACTTTTGATAAAATAACAACTAAGAAATTAAATGTAAGCTTTTCTACATTAAGAATTTATTATGATTAAATTATACAATCACATAAACTAACTAATTCAACATTTACTCTCAATACTTATAATAGCAATATTCACTTTTACTATTATAAAATTACTTTGCATATATAAGTATATGTTTTTTTTTTTATCATTTTTACAACTCATGCATAACTTACTTTCCTTTTACTATACTACACTTTTCACTCTGCATTGTTCTTTTGGTCTCATTGTAGAAAAGTGATAATCTCTTTATACTTATAATTACTAAACTTTTTATTTGTTTCAATATATTCATGTATATATATATATATATATATATATTCAATATATGAATGTGTATATATATTACACCTGCTCGTGGGCCGAGCTAGGTCAGATTTGGGCTGGGCTTGAGCATGGTATTAACATTAAATATGTTTGCTCAAACTCGGCTAGGCCCGAAATATGGGCCTCAAATTTTGCCCAAGCCCGCCCATATTTGTAAATAGATAATCCAAATCTGTTTAGGCCCCCCATATTATATTTTTTATAATTTATTTTTTAAAAAATATATTTTTTTAAATTTGATTTTTATTAATTTATTAATTTTCTTTTATTAAGTTTATAAATATAAATAATTTAACTTAGCTTTTAAAGTTTACACTATAATGTTATATACATGTATTATTTATATGATAAAAATTACATAATACATAAAATATAAAATATATATAATATAATAGTAAAATGGGCTTGGCCGGGCCGGGCTCGAGCTTTGAAAGTCAAGCCCAAGGCTCGGCCCATTTTTTAATCGGGCTTATTTTTTTGTCCAAGCCTATTTTTCGGGCCTATTATGTTTGTCCAAACTCTCTTAAATTTCGGACAGACCTTTGAACTTGGGCGGGTAGCCCATCCCTCGATCAGGTCTAATATATATATATATATATATATATTTACTATTGTTGTACACTAAAACACAACTTTATTGTTTCTAATTAAAAATATCAACAATTATATTTATTAAATTTATTTTATAAATAATTATTTTATTTTTTGGGTTTAATTCACTTATCTTTTATATCTGTACATATATTGTACTAACATAAACAAGAGGTTTTAAAAACAATACCCAAAAAAAGTTTTAACCGCATTTTTCGTATATAATTTCATATATTTTACTTTGTGTTATCTTTTTATATTTACTATATACAAAATTTAATTATTATACCAACACAAATAAAATAAATATTTTATTTATTTATTTTTATGTTTTTTTATAGTTAAAATATTTTTTACAATATATGCATGGTATCTATTTAATGTTTATATTCATTTTGTTTTCAAAAAATGTTAGAAAAGAACTTCAAAATTTGATTAAAAAAAGTTATATTATGATAAAATACTTATAAATAAATTTATTAAAACATAAACATATTTTCCTGCGTCTAATAAATTTAAAATTAATAATATTTACGTGTTTTTCAATATACTATAGACTGTAGCATTAATTAAAAAAAAACTTAAAATTATGAATATAATAAAAAATACCCCCCACGAGTTTAAAAGACTAAATATATAGAGATATATTTATATCGCACCGATACACATAGTGACATGCGGTTGTAAATTTGTTGTCTAGAAAAAAGATTGATGAAAGAGTTAACTTCTCCAAACGCAATCGATAATATCGAATCAACAGTAAAGAAGGCTACGCTTAAGTCTTAACAAGATTGGGTTTATTTTCTAAATAGGAAAGTTCAGAACAACACAAACTGAAAACATAGAAGTAGTTATAGTAGTACTTTGTATTTTAGAACACTCAATCCATACAAGACTCTCATCTTTTTTTTGAGTTATTATTTAATCTGCAGCAGGAGAGAGACGGCTTAAAAACTCAACTCCCAATTTGTTTAGCCAGAAATCTGGACAGCCTTGACATCAGGTTTTTTCACTCCCAGTTTTGGAACAGTGACGGTGAGCACCCCATTTTCCAGAGAAGCCTTGATCTGATCCGTCTTTGGCATCCTCAGGCAACCGGAACCTCCTCACGAACTTCCCACTGCTACGTTCCACGCGATGCCAAGTGTCGTTCTTGTCTTCTCTCTCCACGTTCCTCTCCCCGCTTATCTTGAGCACCCTATCATCTTCGACCTCCACTTTCACTTCTTCTTTCTTGAGCCCTGGAACATCAGCCTTGAACACGTGAGCTTCTGGGGTTTCCTTCCAGTCAATTCTGGCATTGACGAAAGCTGAGGTTTCAGGGGTAACCCTGGTGAGCGAAGAAGAGAAAGAAGAGAACGGGAAGTCACTGAAAGGATCCCAAATATCAAGAGAGAGGGGATCAAAGACGTTGCTGCGTCGGCTGCCAAAGAAGCTCGGAATCAGCGACATCTTCGGGAATGACAAAATGAAATCAACAAGAAAATTATGATGCTGGGAAATTTGCTAAAGCTGTCGCAACTTTGCTTTGCTTGTCTGGGTACTCAAAGCACTCCCAAATGGAGTTTTATAGGGATTTGTGGAGGATTCTAGCATTAAGAAGATTTTTTTTTTTTTTGTCAGAAGGCATTTTCCAGGGGACTAAAACACTCGAGTATTCTAGGACATTTCGGAATGCTCATATGCTATTTGGGCTTTAAACGCAGATAAGTGGTGAATTTAAGGGCCATTGAGAAGAGAAATGGACTCCACTATTTTGAGGTTTCAGCCTAATCTTCATTGAACGCCCCGCTTAATAAAATTATAATGATTCTGTTAGTCACGAAATTTCACATAAATATACACATTCCTTATATGCAGATTAACGTGAGATTCAAGTTGTAAATCATCGTACGCATATCATACTGAACCTCGTTGAAGCACTTTTAAACGCACACGCACACTCAAATAAATTTTTTATTCAATGATGAAATATATCATTTAACAAAATTAAAACGTAAGATTTCGTATAAACACACACCCATCGCATCAAATACTGCTAACTTAAGAGAGGCTAAAATCTAAAAGTAAGAATTATAAAAAAAATAAAATGGATTGATATTTATTAAAAAAATAAAATAAAAAAATAATAAAAAAATATTAATTATTAAAAAATATTAATAAAAAGATTATAATTATCTTTTTGTTTTCGATTTTATCTTCACTTTAGCTGCTTTCTTTTCCATAAGGCAATAATTAGGGCCTGGGTCCCTCGGGTAAGGGAACCGACCTCATACATAACATGTATTATAAATTATAAATTATAATATATATTATACAAATTATCTATAAATTAAAAATATTATTTAAAATTAACAATATTTTACATTAAATATTGAATTATTATTTTAAAAAAATAAAAATAAAAATTATTTTATATTAAATTTTAAATTACTATTTAAAAAATAATAATAATTAAAAATATTTTATATTAAATTTTGAATTATTATATAAAAATAAAAATAATAAAATTTATGTCAAATCTCGAATTACTTTATAAAAATAATAATTAAATATATAAATAACTATAATTAAATATACAGATGATTAGAAATAAACGTACAGAACCTTAAAATCGAATCTATGTTAAACCTTACAGCCATTAACCGTATTCAAATGTTAGGTACAATTGTGCTCATGAGTTGGACCTCAAATATAATAATCATGTAAGATATATATATATATATATGCTAATAAGTTAGTATATATTTGACCATAACACATATTTAGCGATACGAGCATATCCCTATGCAGTTACGCGTTAGATGTGTTAAGAAAATATTAAAAGTCAACTATGTTTAAGCCTAAGTAAATGTACATGTGACAATAAATGAAAGTACGACTCGTTATAACTAAATGTACAGATGAGTACAACTAAATGTACAGATGAGTACAACTAAATATACGGATGACTATAATCAAATGTATGGATGGATATAACTAAATGTACGGATGACTATAACTATATGTATGGACAACTACAACTAAATGTACAAATGATTATAGCTAAAAGTACAAATGGCTATACATAAATGTATGACTCACCATAACTAAATTATAATTGAGTATAACTAAATATAAATATGACTATAACTAAATGTATGGATAACTATAATTAAATATACGAATGATTATAGCTAAATGTACGAATGACTATAAATAAATGTACGACTCACTATAACTAAATATATAACTGCGGATAACTAAATGTATGAATGACTATAACTAAATGTATGGCTCAACATAGCTAAATGTACGGATGAGTATAACTAAATGTACGTGCATTTTTAGTCATCTGTGTATTGCGGATGAGTATAAGAAGATGTACGAATAACTATAATTAAATGTACATTCATTTCTAGTCATCTGTATATTTAATTATAGTCGTTCATATATTTAGTTAGTATTTTTATATAGTAATTCGAGATTTAATATAATTTTTTTTTATTTTTTATTCATACATTTCTATCAATTTGATATTTAAAAATAAGAACTCCTAATTAGGCACTTGAATTTCAGTTTCATAAAGCACATTAACCTCGTTAACTAATTAAAGCAGTTAGTCAAAATATTCATATTAGATATGTCAATTCTAATTCGAATCCAAAGAATTCGATCAACTCATTTCAATCTGACTCTAGGCATTTGAATTTCGGTTTCATAAAGCACATTAACCTCGTTAACTAATTAAAGCAGTTAGTCAAAATATTCATTTTAGACATGTCAATTCTAATTCGAATCCAAAGAATTTGATCAACTCACTTTAATCTAACTCAATTCAATTTGATAAAAAAAAAAAAGTCAATAACTTGAAACTAACTAACCCGAACTCGAAATGATTTAAATCTAAAATGACCCAAACTTGAAATGGTCTGAACAAAAAATAACTTAAACTTGAAATGACTTGAACCCAAATTGATATTAACAATTAACTTGAGATGACCTAAACCCAAAATAACCAAACCCAATAAACCCGATTGTTAAACCTAATTGACCTTAAGCTAATTAACCTAAGTGTTAAACCTGATTAACTTAAACTCGAAATGACTCGAATTCGGGATAATCCAAACTCGATTAACCCTAGTGTTAGACTTAATTGACCTAAATTTAAAATGTATTAAATTCAAAATGATCCAAACTTGATTAAGTCAAGTGTTTAATCTGATTGATCCAACTCCAAAATGACCCGAACTTGAAATAACTTAAACTCGAAATGACCAAAAACCAAAATGACCCGAACCTAAAGTGACTTGAAATCGCAATAACCTGAACCTAAAAATAATCCAATAATTTAAAACCAAAATAACGTAACTCGAATTAACCCAATCCAAAACTAATCCGATCTACTAAATTGACGGGTCTAGTTGATCCAGTAAAAATTATTATCTTATCGTTTAATTTTTACAATGATTTTTAAATTAAAAAATTATTAATATAAAAGTTTCATAAATTAAAAAAATCTACTTTTCTATTAATTTTTTTTTCTTTTGAAAAGTAAAACAAGCATTCTTTCTTATATTTTTGCTTTTGAAATTAAACAATAGAAGTTTAAAAAAAAAATTCAAACAAAAAACGAAAGGCAAGGAGAGCAAAGGTAAGGAAGTCATGGAGACAAAGAAAGGGACGAGGCACAATCCACGATGAATCTAATTGACTTGGTGATAGATTGGGCGTATCTATTTGTGCTGAGGCAAATCAATCTTTTGGTCTCCTCTCCTCTCTCCTCTTCCCTCCCTTTACCTCTCTTCTCTCTCTCTCTCTCTCTATCTCTTTTTCTTTCCTTCTAATTTTTTGAAATTTTAAATAAAAATTAAAAAAAATGATATGATATTTTTTTATCATCTATTGAGATTTTGTTGCTTGTTTATGCTATGTCCACATAATGTTTATAGTATTAGTCAATTAAGTAATATTTTCGGCAAAATTGAAGTATCTAATTATAAATTTCTATTCTCTAATATCAAAATGATAAAAGTGGCATAAATCATATTCGAAATTACTCAATAGCCCTTATTTATATTATTAAAAGTGCACTTGTCCTACGTTTCTATCCGAGTAAAAGAAGGGAAAATAAAGTAAAACAAGGGGAAAAAAAGATTTTTTTTCTTTTGTTTGAATAAAAATTTCTATCAATAAAAAGTGAGAAGAGCTGAGTGTTCTTTACGTTCTCTTAAAATATTTTATTTTATAAATTTTAATTTAGAATAAATTGAAAGAAAAAAAAATTATTCAAACAAGATATTTATATTTGCTTTACTTTCTTTGACTTTTCTTTTTTTTATTTATTATTTTCTCGTCTTTTACTATTATGTATCTAAATATAGCGTTAAATATTTGAATCAATAGTATTTTGTATATATCTCCATTTAAAGAGCTGAACTTCAATCTCCTTTTTGTCTCTTTCCTCGACTACTTGCTGCATTATCTTCAATTTTTACTGAAGGATTTTGGTGAAGATTTAACTTGTTAGAATATTATCATATTTTTTTCTATTTATCATATTCATTTACTAATGTTTTAAATATACGCTGAACGGTGTATAATAAAATTTAATATTATTGCTGGAATTTATAAACTCCATTGGCTATATATAAAATTACTTCCTTTATCTTCAAATATCTTTGTTTGAATTTAGTCCTACTAATTTTAATAAAGGGATTCAGAAGTCATTTTCCTTGCTACCAAATGCCGAAAGAAATTCATATTTCGTATCCAAAATCATTAAGTCCAATGCCGGCTTAACAAAAACTGATATATATACAGATTCAGAAGGATGAGAAATGCATGAGATGGTCCCGGCGAGTATCAATATATCCCAGCTTTTTCAACTATATTCCTTTCTGGGTAAATGTTACAAAAGGTATTTTCTACATTGAGTTTTATGGAATGTAACTGTCCAGTCTTTCCAAAAGCAAAAGCTGGAATGAGAATTGAGATGTTAATATATACACCAAAAATAAATTTTTTCTTTGTCAAAAAAAAAAAAAAAATTACAACAATGGCAATACCTGCATGCAAAGCCGAGAAACCTCAACATGCTGCACTTGAAAATACATTCCGTCTGGCTAAAATTTGATTGAGCAATGCCCAAAGGAGCAGTAGATACATTGCATGGTGGTTTGCCTCTTCCATGAAAAATTTTATTCCATGAATTAATCCGATTTTGTGGACTGTGCCAGTTCTATAACTCGATTCCCACTCCTTCCAGTGCAGCTGCCATTGAAGCCGATGCCTCTTCTAGGGTTCGCTTCTTTTGAACCGTGTTGAAGGCCTCAAGTATATCTCCTTCCTGCCATTCATCGTAGTCGTCCATTCCCACACCGCACTCCAAACCGGCATTTACCTGTCCAGAAGAGAGATAGGTTGCTGATTGATTCTAAAAGAAAAATGCAATGATCATCAACGTGTCAACTAAACATGAAACCAAGAACAATTCCAGCAAATATTTTCAAAGATCAACATTTCAAGCATTTATCTACCAGATAAATTAGTGGGAAAGCTCAAGAGACACTATGTTGATATAGCCATTTGGCATGATGATAGACCTAGCATCTCTCGAAAAAGCGTCTCCGAACATGATCTAGAAGTATAAGAACAGAATCCAACTTTCCCAAACACTGAACCTTCTGTAACAGAACATAAACATATCTCAACATGAAGAAAAGGATGAAAAAAACCGAGGTCGAAGGCAATGTCACTGGATCTTACATTAGATAAATAGGGATGTAGAATGCATCAAGCATAGGATCAGCAACAAATGAAAAACTAAAACGAAAACATGTTCCATAATCCAATATTTACTGAGGTCTTGAATTTATATCTTCAGTTCAAATTGCCACACTCAAGAACTATGATATCAAGAGAAGTTTAGAAAATGGGGGCAAGATGAGATGCATAAGGGAAGGAAAAAGGAATCATGAAATCGTTACAAGATCATTGATTTG
>JBBYHK010000001.1:10969709-10984771 GCA_038382065.1 Adansonia grandidieri | reverse complement strand
GTTTCTAGGATTTTTGATCCATCTTAAACCAATTTGGTCGATACCAAATTGTTCTTCTCCTCGTGTAAATCACAACGACGAAAATCCGACTCCCAAAAACCTATCCACGCGCCATCGGAGAACGCTGCCAGCAAAACTCTAATTTCCAAAACGATCTGGGGAAGAAGACGTCCAAAACGATGTCATTTTGGTTCCAGTGCCATGTCAGAAGCCGATGCACAGTCACTGTCACATCATCGAACATGTCATCACCATGTAAACATCGTTTTGGCATCCAGCAAGCCACGTCATATAGCCGCATCATCATCCGCGTAAGCAATGAGGCCGAGCCATAAATCCATATCAGTAGGCCACGACAACATACACATCAGCATAAAGAAGGTCCAATCATCGACACATCATCAAAAATATTGGCACATGGTGGTCCAATTATCGCCACGCCATCAGCAAGGTGGCTACCACGTCATCCCACATTACACGTATCTGATCTCTATTTGTCCACATGTTTCTCTATCATTGCCACATCATCATCTTGATTAGCGGCCACGTCGTCGTTGACTCATTCGTGGTATACACGTGTCATAATTCTATTGGTACACATGTCCTGCAGCTCTACGTCAACTTTCTTCTCTTTTGGTCTGATTTAGTTTGGTTCGGTTCAAAGCTTTTAACCATCAGCCGGTTCATCCTCTTTTCATCTGGTTCCTTCGTAAACCAAAGTGGTTCTTAAGGTTTTCGACCATCTTGAATCCATTTTTGGGGTCCATTTTATTAAAATCCAACTCTATAGTCATGTTTTCTCTTTTTGTTGATCTTTTCTTACTATGGATGCTTTCAACATCAAGTTTTAAAACTTAAGCTCTCATCTTCTACGCCACCTTGAGTTTGAGGAGGGTGTTAAGACAATAAATTAGTCAACTTATTTGGCATAATTTTAGTATGTCAATTAGTCAATTGATTTCTATTTTCTTATTTAGTTTAGCTCAATTATTTCTATTTCCTTATTTAGTTTAGCTCAATTATTTCTATTTTCTTATTCAATTTAGCTCTTTCTATATAAATACCCATTTGTACAAATACAATATAAAAAATATAAGAAACTATTTTTCTTCTTTTCCCTCTTTTTCTTCTCATCCACCAATCTAAGATTTTAACATGAACAATCTACTTTTGCAGTGAAATATAATGTAATCTCCTTTTTAACTTCAATTTCAAAAAATGTGAATATATATATATATATATATATTCAAATATGTATTTATGTATGCACTACCTCACTACATTGCTTACATTAGTTCAGCATACAAAAAACAAAATTGCAGTAACGCGAAACTCATCTTAGTATCAATTTAAAGTTTTTAATTTATTTTTGAAAGTTTAAGAAGCAATGTGATTGTGATCATGTTCATAAGTTTTTGTAAGATATTGTTTAACATTTAAGTGTGAAAATAATGGTACGAAAGAGTGGAAGCATATACTTGATAAAGTTATTAAAAAAATAATATGACCCATGTGATAATTTAGTAGGACAAAATAAATGTCATAATCACATTTTGATGGCTGGACATGACAAGTAACTTCAAAACAAAGGAACAGCCATCAATTTTCCTTTTGGTTAAGTGCGATTTACCATCTAAGAAAATTTATCATCTTAATAAAAGCTTAAAGTTAATTAAGATTTGTTAAAAAGATAATTTTGGATTTGTAAAAATAAAATTAGGTTCGATAGTATGATTATGTGTTGGGAATGATTAACACTCCCACAATATCTATTTAAAAATTATATACATTAATCATGTGTTACCTTTAATCTTAAAAAATTCTTTTAATTCTGATATCTTAATAAGAAATAATTCCCTTAACACATTTTATTAAAAACAGTTTTGTTATTATCATTTTTTCGGTGAAAAATCTTTTATTCAGGAGTAAAATGAAAATTTTCGACGTTGGCAACTTCTTCTAATTTCTCCAACATCTAGCCGGAACTTAAATGCAGTCTTGCTTTGTCTAGAAATTTCATGATAATCCATCAAATTCAAGATAAGAAATCTTTCGTAAATAATGATCATCAAGAGCCCTCCAGCGTCTAAGCAGAATACCAAGAATCATTTTTACTTGTTACACTGTCGCATTTCTTACACAAATTCTTCGTAAAATTTAATCTATGGTCCGTGTAATGTTATGCAGCGAGCAAGCGACATGATCTTGTGTGAATGCACAAACATTAAATAAATACAGAGTAAAATGCATGGTAAATTTATCTTTGTTTTTGAAAAATAATTTTACTTCATTTTATTTCAATGGAAACTTTGGACGTAAGAAGTCTTCTAATTTTCTCACGTCTAGGTGGAGTTTAGAAAGATCCTCTACACTTACATGATATTTGGATTGAGGGGAGAAGAAATTATAAAAAAAATAAAATAAAAAATAAAAGGGAAATATAAAAATCTTTTCTTGTTTAAAAAATTTTTTAAATAAAATAAAAGCAATAAAGGAGAGTTAAGGACCCCTCACTTTCCCTCAAATACTCCATTTTTCAATTACCCCAAATACAAGAAAATGGTGGAGAAAATAAAGAATTAAAATTTTTTAATTTAAAATGACTTTTATTACATTAGCATTTTTACAATGGTCATTATGATTTAGTATCCCTTATTTTCTTTGTTTTGTGTTTGAGTTTAAATGTTTTATCATTTTATTATAATTCACAGTTCTTTTTTGCTTAAGAGAAGATAAAGAAAAAGACAAAGAAGCATATAGAGATTAAGAATTAATACCTATGATAATGAAGCTTTTTAAGCTTATAATAAGATCCTAGTAATACTTGTACAAATTTATAATAAATTTTATCTTACTAAAAAATTTTAGGATTTTGAATTTTTTTCTTTGGAATTAAATTTCAAAAAAAATTTATATTGTTGTCTAAAAATTCCCATAATACTTCTCTTATGAATTCATAAATAATCCATCTCTTTAATTGAAATTCTTTTTATTTTTATTTAAAATGTAATTATAACAATTAATTTCATTATTCACAAAATAAATTAATTAAACATTGAATTAAAAAATATAATTAAAATAACATATTTAATATATTTATTTAGGATAAAGTATCATTTCTTTTCTTCTAAACCATTTCATTACCTTTTTATTTCTTTCCTTTACGAACTTCAATGCAAACAGCCTTAGGATTTCGCAAAAATTTTTAAATTAAAAGACTTCCTCGCAGAATTTTATTGGGAAATCCTCCAACCACTAGATAGGGTTCTCGAGAAATATCGAGATGAAGGAAAAATCATTTATTCTCGTTGAAGTTGCGTTTGTTAGTTTTTTTTTTTTTTTCAATTTTTTTAATTTGTAATATTGCTTAAGCAATTTATTCGCTTTGTAATAATCTTCTATTTCTTTGGGTGGATACAAATACCATTTATCCGAAGGAAAATCTTGTTAACGGTTCGAATTCAAGGAACACTCGGAGATTTTAGTCAGCAACGGCACATTGTTTGATGCTAATTGCTCCGATTTTCTTTCTTCGCCTGAACTGTTGAAAGCATGCCTAAGCTAGTTGTCGACCCTCTATTATAGCTAGTAAGTAGTCTTCGAAGAAAATTGACATTGTCATATGCAAACCCAATTCATATTCCAATTGGCATTGCCCTGATTTTTTTCACGCGGTTTAATGGTTAAACTTGTCCAAGAGTCATTGATTTGATTGATTTAGTTGATATAACTCAATTTTAATTTAGTGAATTTAATTTCGTTCTTAACAAGTTTTACTTATAATAATTTAAATTTTCATTCAATTCAAAATATTATTTAATGCATAAAAATTTTTATTTAAATTTAATCATAAAATATATTAAATATTTATTTTTATATTTTATTATATTTTAAATAATAAAGTGAATCCTTTGAATCTAATGGATTGGGTCCAACTGAACCCTGAGTAAGTAATTATTTTTATTGTCCCAGCTGGGACCAATCACACCTGACTGATGGACCAAACTAATGCGATCATGGCATCAACTTCATTGTAATCTATATTTTACCATTCAACGACTTATAGTTTGCCCAAACTGCACGTAAGACTCGGCAAAACCTGGTGTTCTATGGGCATGGCACTAACAAAACTACCTTGGTCTATAATATCTCCATAATATAAATTTTCAGTTTAGCAGATTATCAACTTGGAGGAGAAAATGAAGACCAAGGTGGCCCATTTTGTTTGTCTCAACTGATTTTTTGTTTTCTAGGTTTAATTCTGAATGCTTTAATTTGAAGGCTAAGCATGAATTTTATTGGTTTTGATGGTATTTTGGAGATTTCCGTGGATTATCACGAGAAATTCTTGGCATATTGCTTACCTAGCTTCTTAATAGTACACCTAACTTGAAACGCTTTTCAATATTTTTTCAAGAGTTGGAATTTTCTCAACTTCTCATGAAAGCTTGAGTTTGAAGAAAATTAACCTTTACAAGCTTCCATATAGTTCCCTTTTTTTATTTTTTTTTTAAACAAATTTGTTTGTCGTATTGCTGGCCAAGTGGAGATGGTTTTCCTGTTTGTTTGTTGAAATTTTGCTTATTACGCACTTATGATGCTCTGCTGATGTGTTTTTATTCTTGATATTCGAAGAAGCAAGAAGCTTCTGTATTCGTGTTCACGGACATGATTAAACTTTTGCGGTCGAGTTTTAATTGTTTTTTTGATCCTTTTATTTTTAAACGATTTGATAATT
The DNA here is from genome assembly GCA_038382065.1 of Adansonia grandidieri. NCBI lineage: Eukaryota > Viridiplantae > Streptophyta > Magnoliopsida > Malvales > Malvaceae > Adansonia > Adansonia grandidieri. Next base: position 10,980,033 of record JBBYHK010000001.1, on the reverse strand, counting down.
TATATATTTATATATTTATTATATTATAATTATATTTAAAATATTTTATATTTAAATTAATTTAAATATATTAATAATTTATATTATAAAAAAATTAAAATTTAAATTCATCACATATCATGATTTATTACTATATACGTGTTATATTTATATAATCATATTTAAAATTATCAGATATACTTAAACTATTTTGTATTTTGTTTTATCTGTATAAGAGAATCTGTTGCCTTTGTTGATAGCTTTTCACTCTTTTGAATTTTTATTAAAATCCAACTGATTTAGAAAAAATCATAATCGTCGAAAGAAAAAGGATAATATTTTCTAGAAAAGCATAAAAAGACCTAATTAATTTCGACAACAATCGTAATTTTTATTATGATATTGAATTAAATTAAAAGTAAAACACATATTCCAATATTTATTTGTTCAATGCATAGTAATAATAGTACATTTTAGGAAAAGAATAGAGGAGAAAGCAAATCAACTATTTACTAATTATACACTACTGCAAGTTACGCTTTACAAAATAAATCTGTTTTCGATGCTTCTTTTTGTGGGGCAATACACAGTTTCTATTAAACTTTAGACTAGCTTTCTACTCTGAGACAAAGGGACCGACCACAAATTTTTCAACGGCTCTAGCACCCTTAGCTTTTCTTAGGTCACTGCTTCAAACAATAAATAGCTTGATTTTGTTGAAATTATTGTTACATATAATAGTTAGATTTTCTCATATTAGTTTAAATTTTTAAAATAATTATTTATCTAACTTAGTATGATATCAAGTTTTCGAGCTCAAATTTTGATTATCATTTTTCATTTTAATAATTTTCATCCGATTTCTTATTACCCATTTTGTGTGCTACTATTATTATTTTAATCCTTTTTAGTGCGCATTTTTCTTTGCACCTAGTTTCACGTCAAAGACTATTAATCATTTATTTGAATTATATGTGAGATGGTCTATCGGAACTTAAATATGATTGTTAGACCTTAATCCTATTTACTTATGTTCTTAAAATAATTGGTTACCCAATTTTACAAAATATTAAAATTTTACCTATTTTGTTTCTTATTCATAATTCTAAGGTCTTTTTCTTAAAGTAAGGTATTGATGCAAGAGCATCGAGATTACTGCTTTAAAAATTAAGTCTTTTGAAAAGAATTATGTTTCTTAAAAATTACTACTTTAGGATAATTAAGAGTTTAGTTTATTTAGATTTATGTTTTAGATTTTTTATTTTAAGAATTTTAGTTTAATTATATTATTGTTTAGGATAAGAGTTTTAGTTTGAGATAAGTTTTATAATTAAGCTAAGTTAGTATTCCACTAGGAATAGCAAATCTTTTAGGAGTAGAAGTTCTAGCCTAGACATATGCATATAAAAAGTTGCTACAATGTATTCGATTATTATTTTATTTTTCTATCTCGAATGTTTCTTTTTAGAGCCTAAATCTCTCTACAACATCTATCTTTCTCAACTATTTCTAATTTTTTTGTGTTTTAGCTATTTCCTATCATCTCCACTGTACATCAATTTGGCATCAGAGCCATGGTAGGACATGCAAGAGGTCGTAAAAGAGGGAATCAAGAACAACAGAGAGAGTTGATCGAGTTAAGACGCATGGTGGAGGATTTATCACAGGGTGTACAAGTTTACAGCGACAAATATATGTGAGAGTTCGAATGAAGATACTGAAAGGTGACCACAATCCTTTTGACCTACCGGAAGGTGGTCTTGAACATGTGTCAGATAAATGAGAGCCCAAAAACCCTTTCCATAATGTTAGACCTACAAACTTTGTAGTACAAGGCGGATTGGAAGATAGACTATTGCATGCTCTCGAGTTAACGGGAGAAAGAGCAAAGATTCAAGTGGATGACTTCCATGGAAAGTTACATGCAGAAGATTATTTGGATTGGCAAGCTATTACAGAAAATTATCTTCAAGAAGAAAATAAAGAACTATTAGAACCAAATTTTGATGAATATAATAAAGATAATGGGGATATCAATATACACATTCTACAAGTAGAATCATTGATGGTGATGACTACAATGAACCAAGAGAAAAAGAATAAGTTGGAGAATGATGGCAAGAAAGCTATGATCAGAGATGATGGAGAAACTTTTGTTGATCATATTCAAAGGGTCCATGAGGAAGTACAAGCAACTTTAAAATCTAGCAGTGAGGCTTATGCAAAAGCTATCAATCAATATAGTTGTTTCAAAGAAGGTGAAGATAGAGTTTTTGATGTGCTTTTGGGTAAAACAATCCTATTTCTTTCAAATATTTTGCTTGGGCATGATGTTCTTGTCTACAAAGCTATGCAGATGCTTGAAGAGTTGGTAATTACCTTTCTATAACCATATCATGCTAGAGTCAGTTTTGGTTTTAGTTTTCGTGAGGCTGTGAACTTTGCTATTGATAATTGGTTTCAAAATGGTATTTATCATAAATGGAAGTCTAATAAGTTTGGACCCTGAAAAGTTTTTTTTAGAAAATGCTGCCACCTTTTCAACTAGGAAAGAATGATGCAGTGCATCAAGATTATTGCTTTAGAAACTAAGTTTTTTTCAAAAGAATTATGTTTCTTAAAAATTACTACTTTAGGATAGATAAGAGTTTAGTTTATTTAGATTTATGTTTAGGATTTTTTACTCTAAGAATTTTAGTTTAATTAGATTATTGTTTAGGATAAGAGTTTTAGTTTGAGATAAGTTTTATGATTAAGCTTAATTAGTATTCTACTAAGAATAGCAAATCTTGTAGGAGTAGGAGTTCTAACCTATATATATGCATCTACGGAGTTGATACAATGTATTTAATTATTATTTTATTATTTTACCTAAAAGGTTTCTTTTTAGAGCTTAAATTTCTCTATAGCATCTATTTTTCTCAACTATTTTCAATTTTTTTGTGTTCTAGTTATTCTTATCATCTCTGCCCTATATCAATTTGGTATCAAAGCTATGGCAGGACATGCAACAGGCTGTAGAAAAGGGAATCAAGAACAACAGATAGAGTTGATCGAGTTAAAGCACATGGTGAAGGATTTGTCTTAGGCTATGCAAGTTTTGCCACGACAAATACATGTGAGAGCCTAAATAGAAATACCGAAAGGTGACCACAATCCTTATGACTTATCGGAAGGTAGTCTTGAACATGTGTCAGATGAAAGAGAGCCCGAGAACCCTTTCCATAATGCTGGACTTGCAAACTTCGCAGTACGAGGAAGATTGGAAGATCGACTATTGCATGCTCTCAAGTTAATGAGAGAAAGAGCAAAGATCCAAGTGGATGACTTCCATAGAGAGTTACATGCAGAAGATTATTTAGATTGGTAAGCCATTACAAAAAATTATCTTCAAGAAGAAGATCAAGAACTATTAGAACCAATTTTTGATGAATAAATGAAGATGATGAGGATATCAATATACATCTTTTACAGGTAGAATCATTCATGGTGATGATTACAATGAACTAAGACGAAAAGAATAAGTTGGAGAATGATAGCAAGAAAGCTATGATAAGAGATGATGGAGAAGCTTTTGTTGATCATATTCGAAGAGTCCATGAAAAAGTACAAGCAACTCTTAAAACTAGTAGTAAGGCTTATGCAAAAGCTGTCAATCAATATAGTTGTTTCAAAGAAGGTGAAGATGGAGCTTTTGATGTGCTTTTGGGTAAAAAAAATGCTATTTTTTCCAAATTTTTTGCTTGGACATGATGTTCTTGTCTACAAAGCTGTGCAGATGCTTAAAGAGTTGGTAATTACCTTTCTAAGACCATATCATGCTAGAATCAGTTTTGGTTTTAGTTGTTGTGAGGCTATAAAATTTGCTATTGATGATTGGTTTCAAAATGTTATTTATTATAAATGGAAGTCTAATAAGTTTGGACCATGAAAAGTTTTTCTTCAACAAATGCTGCCACTTTTTCAACTGAGAGAGAATGATGCAGGAGACTGAGATTACTGCTTTAGAAACTAAGTCTTTTCAAAAGAATTGTTTTTTAAAAATTACTGCTTTAGGATAGATAAGAGTTTAGTTTATTTAGATTTATGTTTAGGATTTTTTATTCTAAGAATTCTAGTTTAATTAGATTATTGTTTAGGATAAGAGTTTTAGTTTGGGATAAGTTGTATGATTAAGCTTAATTAATATTCTACGAGGAATAGAAAATCTTGTAGGAGTAGGAGTTCTATCCTATATATATAAGCATCTAGGGAGTTGCTACAATGTATTCGATTATTATTTTATTATTCTATATAAAAGATTTCTATTTAGAGCCTAAATCTCTCTACAATGTCTTTCTCGACTATTTTCAATTCTTTTGTGTTCTAGCTACCCTACATTAGGTATTCTTTATTCATTTTGAACCTTTGTTTTTATTTTATAGTTTAGCCAGCTAGAAGGGATCCATGTTCAATGCCCCAAACTTTCATGGCATTTTCGGAGAAGTATGCATGTATATTTGTGCACAAATAATTTCCACCCAAATTTACATTGGAATTTACCAAGTAATTAAGTTTTTATTTAATTTAGCTCTCCCATCCCATAGAACTTAATCTCCGCTTTCTGTAGAAATTGAATTATAATCTCCAAAAGTTCATTCTCTTTTATAGGCATTATTTCTCACAATTGATGTAGCTATTTAAATGCTAGATTTCCTACTTACAGGTGGGCACTCTTTTTGTCAACCATGTTATTTGATGTGGGATTTAGACTCAATATACTCAACAGATCTTTCCTTAAGTCAAAATCTCCAAGTAACTCAATCTTGTTTGAAAATTAAACTCTTCTCTTAATTTTCTTCTTCTTCTTTAATTTGTTACCTCCAACCTCTACTCTCATGGAGTAGCCTTCCAAATAACAAATGTCTTTTGCTTTTTGACTTACAGAACCAAATGATTTCTTTCACGCTTTCTGCATGTCTTCCCAATTCCTACATACTTGCACTAATGTGATGTCACCTCTTTCAATAAAATAATGTTGATATTAACAGTAAGCACATACCTTACATTAGGAACATCTTAGACTTTACCATTATGGAACTTCATGTGAATTCTTCCTATGCCTTTAACTTTTAACTTCTGTTTTCTTATTGATGCAGCCAAAATCTCTATTCTTTTATAAAGTAGTAAACATGGCTTGATCCTTACATACATCCATATCGGTGATAGAATCTAACACCCTTTTAGAATGACTCTTAATAGAATCACTACCTTCTACATAAAGCAAATCAGCATGATCATCGGTTTCAATTACATTAGTATTAGGCTTCACATTCCATTTTAGCAGTTTTAAACTCTTCATGTTTTCTCGCATATGTGGACATTCAAAATAAATGCACTTATTTTTTTTTAGCAGTAGCACTTTATCTCACCATAGTCTCTCCCTTTAAACTTTTGTCATTGTCCCCTTCTACCACGAGAAATGTTCTTTCCTCTTTGACATCTTTTCATAGCTAGTACACTTTCATTTTCATTGATGTGATCCCTTCTTTACATCCTCTGATCCTTTCGCAGGACAATGCTTACAACATCTAACTTAATCGTATTTTTGCTGACCAACAGCAATCACACCATTGATTTGTAAGATTGCAATAGTGAAGCTAATAAACCAATTCTAGCTCTTCTTCACTTAGCTTCTCTCCTATATTCAACAATTGACAAACTAGTTGGTAGATTAATATGGTCATGTAGACTACCTTATTCTTCTATTCTTGGTATGTATAAGTCTATCTTCAAGCACAAGCAATTGGTTAGTGTCTTTAACAAATAAATCTTCTCTGACTTTTTTCATATTCGGTGGTGTTTTCTTATGTAACACATTATACTTAATTGCAAAGTAAAAGTTAAACTGATTGTGTTTGTAACTTTCATCAGCATAGACTTCCACTCATTTTCCTTAATCTCATCAGGCTTTATTTCATCTAAAATAGCATCAAGACCTTATTGCACCAAAAGATGTTTTATGGTGCACTGCTTGTTGGTAAAATTTGGGCTCACACTTATCAAAAATAGGCATCAAAATATTTAAAAGAAAGTACATAGCGCAAATTAAAATAAGAGAAATAACTAGATTTCTATAGGATCTTTAGGTTGAAATTTACATGTGGTTATACAACCATGGATTGGTTACATCGATCTAATTCAAGATCTTACCTATTCAAACTCTTGTAACCTTGAGTGTGTCATTCCTTGCACAAGCACAACCATGGCTTGGTTACTTTGATCTCTCTTCAAGACCACAAGCAGTACAAATGTCCTCCTTCTAATGGTGATTAAGATGAACGATCACTGAAGCCTTCTCAAAGCATGGTAATTTATCCATCCTAATAAACATGCCTTGCAGTCTTAATCAAAAAGTCACTCCACCTTATCTTTCCACTTAGGCCAAAACTAGGAACAACGACTCTTAAGTGCACTAATCAAGGTAAAATTAAAAAAGAGCATGGAGGAGATATGGTAACACTATGAGAATGGTGTTGGGTCAAATTTTTATGAATTTTTCTTTCGAAGGAAAATATTTTTCTCTAGAAAAATTCAAAATTATATCTCCTTGCTTTCACTTAAGAATAATTGTATTTTTCCTTTTTAGAACTCCTTTAGCTAAATCAATCCTAGAAGAAAGAAAAATTGCACTTTTATCTTTTCTTCTAACTCTACATATTGGCCTACATGTAAAGAATTCTCATCTCAATCAAATGTCTTGGTTTAAATCTACTTAGAGATAGGAAAGGATGAAGTTTAATCTCACATTAAACTCCCATCTTGATTGGTTAACTTAGATTGATAGGTAAAAGTAATTTTAATATATTAAAATTACTTAGATAGGAATAAATAGTTTTAATCAAATTAAAACTCTATGTAAGATAGGAACACTTCCTATCTTAAGCTGCCTAATTTAATTACACTCTATCTCATAGTGTCATAAATAAATCATTCACGCATTATGTCTAGATATGTTGTCAATTTCATGACTGTGAATCACAATCAACCTTTTAAATTCCTAATTGGATTCAACTAGCTTGATTTAACAAAATATGTTTCATAATCAAACTCTTTGGTGAAGTGAAACTTTTTCACTTAGCGATTGTGAAGCTCCCAGTTAAACACTAACTCCTAGTGTTGAGCTTGGACTTAGACAAAATCAAGGCAATGTTCGACTTAGTGAAATACTAAAAGATGGAATTTGACTCCTAATTAAATTCCTTATGGATGAGATTTTTTTTTTTTTTTTTTAAATTTGGACAACTCCAAATTCATTCAAGACAACTTATCTTAAGACATGTTTAATTTAGGGTTTACCTTGTTAAGAAAGCTTATCTATATTTATCAATACAAGTTTACTCGCCTTATTTAATTAAGACATCCTTATTTGAATTTCCTAAATCCAAACTATCTTAAACTTTCCTTAGTTGAAACTATCAAGTCCTCCAAATTTAACTCTTATTCAATTAAGTCTAACTAAAATTTAATCCAGCAAATCGTCCTATTGTATGTAACCCATTTACTTCCTAATGTATTGGCAATAAACATAATTAGTCTTATTAATTACATTCATTGATCAATAGTGGATCTAACAACCCATCATGATCGTCTAAATTTCGAAGAGTCAATATGACCTGTTAGAGAAACGTTTAGTGTAATTTGATCTTCTTATAAAATATCCCAACAAGACCATGAACATACTGTAGTGTCTACTCATGTATCAATCCATGGTAGTTCTTGTAGTATATGGTTAACCTCATGAATTTAGAGAAAAGATTTCTCTTAAATTTATCATGTATTGGCCAACGATTTTATCAAGTTAACCAAAGTCAAGAACAAATGAGATATTTCCATGATGTTAGTTAGAGTGGTGAATGAATCCTTTCTCGATCACTCATCCACCTTCGTATACTTCATATCATATCCAAAACTACCCTTTCTTAGGCATCCATCAAAGTAAACTCAATCATGATGGAATCAAAGCATGAAACTGCTCATAAAAATGACTTGTTATCACAAGTTTGATGACTAGTTACATGTCTATATGTGAGAACATTTCTATATAAACTTAAGTGGTAATACCAAATAAAATTCTCATATGGGCCATGTTTAGTGAACTTGTTTTCAGAAAATAAACACCCACATGCCATCCTAAGTATCCCATATACTTTAATCTATGAGATTATTTGCTTACTTCACAAGTAAAAAGCATAATACATGCTAGTCTTTGAGCATTGCTAATGTCTCGACTTGGCAATACAATGACTAGTAATAGTTTTAGAAAACATGACTTTGATGCATAAGGATCTTACAATTGTAACTCATTAAAATTCCTTTTTAAGACTTTTTATGCTCCATAGGCTTTATTTAATTAATGGTTTTATGATTGTTGAAAAAAAAAAAACTTGAATCACCAAAGAATAGTTATTGGTTTGCATTGTTAAGTGTATACTCCTTATCCAATTTGATTGGGTCAAGGGCACATACTAACACTACCACACAATAAAATTGTTTTCCTCATTAAAGCGTAATACTTCAAATTTCATTGCAGCAACCATTGTATGGTGGAGCACTCCTCCCTCAACCCAAAACTCTAATACCAATTAAGCATGAGAACTCACAACAAGCACTCAAGAAGAGAGAAAATAAAAATAACCAAAAATTTAACTTGGCTCAGCTTTGCTAGCCTACATCCACAACTCTAAAAGGTAAAAAACTATAATAGATAACACCTTTTTTTTCAAAAAAAAAAATGATACAATCTAGAATATAAGAAAAAGAGAAATCAGATTTCAAATCTATTAAATATCATTTTTTTTAAATGATTAAATGAATCAATTATATTAAATCTTATTTCAACCGTTTTCTCTCTCATTTTTCTTTTACTTTTATAGCAGTAACTAGTAATAAAAAGATAACGAATTATTTGTTTTTATTGATGCAACTGTGCACACATATTGATTTACGTAATCAACGTTCTCCCTTCTTTTTTTCACTCAAAAATTTATATATAAAAATGTAAAGCTTGCTTCACGTAATAATACTCTAAATTTTGGATACTCTAGGCATATTCGAATGAATCTTTAATGGAGATTTGAGTTGAAATACGGGATTGCCTTTGATCATAAGCGTAGGTAATACGTTTGACAGAGTCAGATTTATCATCCTTAATAATTTAAAAGTTTTTTTTTTAACAAAAAGGTCAAAGCCTAAAGGTCAATTCAGACTTTAATTTAGATCTAATTTTTACAGATATATGTACGTTCGATAGAAATTAGAGGAGAAGAAAGACTCAGTTCACGTAGGCTTCGTAATTTGAGTATTTATGTCATTTTTATTTGTCATAATTATTTTAATAATTTATTTATATATTTTAATAATTTTTATTATATAAATTTTGATATACATATTTATATATTTGTATCATATTTATATTATTTTATTTATCATATTCGTTTATATTTTTTTAACATTATATTCATATCATATAATTGAATCGTGTGCAAAATTATAATATTTAATTCACCCAAGTCTCTTGAAAGGAAGATTACAATAAAATTGGTTTCGATCTTCAACTTACAAATTTCTTTTATCTAAATCTCCTTTAAGTCTTGATTTCTTTCGTACTGAATAAATTAGAAGGGAAGAAAGAAAACGTGGCTCTGTATAATTTTTCTCCTTTTTCTTAGAAGATAAAATAAAATAAGAAAATGAAGTTAAAAACATTTGCATATTCACATAATTTTATACCCAAAAATGAAATGAAATTGCGATCTATTTTATATTTTTTTCTCCATTAAATATTTTCTTTATTTTTATATCTAACTTGTACAATTAAAAAAAAGGAAATTATATAGTTTTATCCTTTGATTTCCCTTTCTTTTTTCATTTTCTTTCTCCTCAATATTTGAAACGTGCCGTATCTTGTATATCTCCGTCTTTATCATTATTAGAGTTATGCCATTAAGTAGTCATTATTGATAAAAATTAATTTTAAATTAAATTTTATTAAATAAAGATTATATGTTTAAAATCATATATAAATTTTAAATCGATCCTAAATTAACATGTAGATCAACACTTTGAATATTTATTTATAAATATAATAAAATAGTTAACAAAATAAATTAATTTTTAAAACCTTTTTCATCAATTAGTTTGGGTACGAATACTTGTGAGTTAATGTCAAAATCAATTTCTTTTAATAAATTATTTAAAATAAAAATAAAAATAATTAATGTTTAGAGGTAAGTGACTTGATAATTAATGTTGAAATTTAAATTCAAATTTATTAATATAGGTACATATGTACATATAATTTTTT
>JBBYHK010000001.1:10959587-10969609 GCA_038382065.1 Adansonia grandidieri | reverse complement strand
GTAAGTGACTTGATAATTAATGTTGAAATTTAAATTCAAATTTATTAATATAGGTACATATGTACATATAATTTTTTTCTTCAATTAAATTTTTTAATCTAATAAAAAAACTATCTTATTCTGTTATTTTTTAAAAAGGTCATCACAAAACAGTTTTACGTATATTTTTTTGGGTTGATTTGTTAACGGATTAGGCTAAGTCAAGTCAGATTTGAATAATAAATAAAAGTTTTTACTTATCTAACACTCGACTCAATTGACTTGCCGAAATGCTCATTTTATTAATTAAAAATAATAACACTATAATTTTTATATTAATATTATATATTTTATAATTAAACTTATATAAAAATATTTTTATCACTTAATCCAAATTCAACTAAATCTGCTCGGATTAAAAATTTCCTATCTCAAAGGTCAAATCAGGTGAATATTTTGATCCTTGACAAATTTATTTATGTTTATATTTCTGATGTGTGCAATGTTCATTTTTATTGCATAAATAGTTTAACTTTCATGGAAAATGTGGAGTGGGATTGTTTCTTTGGAGATCAATTTCCGTGGAAGTAAACTGTTGTCAATTTCCCATCATCTCCATCCGTCCCAAGAGAGTATAAAATGCATTATTACTTTTAAAAAAAACGTATGCATTAAATTATTTTTTATCGTACGGATTTGTCAAGCTATATTGTTTTTTTTTTTAAATTATCTCCATCATAATTAATTTAGCAGATAATGATCAGACGCAACCGAGGCCATGACCATGATATAGCTGTCAAGCACCCATTTCTTGATCGGAAGAGAAATTTGAATTAAGGTTAATTTCTCGTTTAAATCACATCTTTACTTTTAGATAGTAAATTGCAGTTTATTTAGAAAGACCAAAAAGTTTTATGAGACGAAAATAAAATTCAGATTTAATTGGATTCTTTTGGTCATTTTTAAAAGTAATATTTAATAAATTTAATATTTAAATAATTTAAAAATTTTTTATATTCAAGCTATGATTATTTTTGTAATAAAAAGACTCATGCAAATTCTTAGTTGAGAGATTTTGCTTTGTTGATTTTATGGATAGTTAAGTTGCCATACTTTCTTACTCATTTTCAGTTTTATACCATAGTGGCGCCAGACACAACCGGCCGGCGGGGACCCTGTATTTGTTATCATCATTTAATTAATATATATGATTTTATTTTCATAAATCTACTTTTTTTTATTCGGTCCACTGCATCATAAATTGCAAGTCAAAATTTTCTTCCCATTGATGGGTTAATTAATAATTTGGGAAAAAATTTGCAAATATAGTTGGTACTTTCAATAATGGAAGATTAGTATCTTATATTATATAAGAGCATATATATAAAAGTAATATTCGAGCCAACCCTTGATTGTTTAATTTAACATCGATGCCCCAACGGATGAGGTAAGAAGGGAGGACCAATTGTGACTCCATACCAAATACCTTGGGGGCAGGGTAGGCAGAAATGATAGGGAATCACGAGATTGGGTGAGAGAAAATATTACACTGAGTACTTAAAAAAAGTAGATATGATGCATTGATTTCACATTAGATGAAAAATGAAAAATCTTTAGGCATATAAGCGGATGAGCAGCATATCTTATCAGGCAAGTCTTTTGATATGAGAGTAATAGCCCTGTGAAATACGCAAAGCGGAAACTTGGGCCAGTGAGATAGGTAGTCTTGAGAGTAAACCTACTAGGTTGGTTTAAGCAGGGTTTTGTACATGCCTTTTTTTTTTAAATCTGAGTTGACTCTGTCCAACCTGGATTACTATTTAATAATTAAAAATATATAAATATTAATTTAAAAATAATTTTTTTTATTTTTATTATTTATGAATAATAATTTTGGGCCTGGATAAGAAATGTAGAAAGTTTTTGAACCATGACTCAGTTCTTGAACATCTCTAGTTAAGAGACAGTGGTGGTAAGGTTTTAGCATTGTTTTTTTATCCTTTAAAACCTTGTGATTTTGATGTTGTTGACATGTTGGGATTAATAAGCATCAGAGATTTTCATGACCAATGGCTCAAATGATAATATGAAGATTGAGTCAAATTCAGCAATTACTTTAACGTGGTGTTTAAAGATTAAAGCTAGACCATGGAAGTTCTGAAGAATTATGAATGCTATTGATCGTCGAATGGGAAGATGTAGGAGTGTTAAAGTGGTGAAGATTTTTAGAGAAACAACTGGAAAGGTTGATTTTTTTTTGGCTAAGACAAAGGTAGATAAACCCAATAATTTCATTGCATGATGGTAAGATTTATCATTATGGTGAGCAATAGATTTTGATTTTGTGTTATTATTAGGAGCTGAAGGGGTGCTTGTTTGGTAATGCCTAATGATTTGTATTTGGCTCTGACGTTTTGTTAGTCCTATTGCTATCACTAAAGACTATTTTATGTTTGACATTTTTCATATTAATATTGAGAGAAAACAAGTTAACACACTAAGCATTAAGTTAACATACACATTACACATTTTTTGTAATGCGAAAGGTAGGGATAGAGTCATGGAAATGTGGTTCTAGTTTTAATCAAATTGTAGTAAAAGCTGAATTCAAGATTTAATTCACTCATACAATCACTTTTAAGATGTGACATCTAGTCAAACTAGTTTTCAAATTGTAGCATCTTCAATCCCTATTATATTTTTAGGTTATGATTTTTTTTGTACAAAAAATTAACTATGATAAGACCAATTTGTTATAAAGTTAGTAATAGTATAGTGGTTTTTTTCATAGGAGATTAGGATGTTTTCAAGTATTTTAATAAAAGGGTAAAATGTTCTTAAAGTAACAGTGTCATTAAAAATTGTTAATGTAATTGTCATAGTTTTTGTTTTTAATTACGAAGCATTTATTGTTGTAAGTTTTTTTTTTTTCAAATGGAAATTATATTGCTGATGAAAATATTATCAATAACTTCATTTTTTGCAACATAATTTTCATTGCAAAAAGTTATTTTTGATGGAACAAAAACTTTTTCCGATGAAATTTTTTATCGAGAAAAACTTTTCTCTTGTAATACTCCAAATAGTGAGGGTATTGAACCTCAACCAACAATTACCCTTAGACCTATAGATAATCGACATGCTTTAGAATAATTTATGTCTCAACCTATAAAAAAAAAAGATGAACTTGTGTGAGTGAACTTAAATGAAGTAGAAAAGGAAGCCTAGTAAAAAAAAACTTTACCGTTGATTATCATGTATTGAATGTTTAATATAATATTACTAGTTTAGACGATGCTTTATACTCTCTTGATTCAGACCTTCAAAAATAAGCCATAAATGATGAAATGGACTTTTTGATAACCAACAAAACTTTGAACTAGTAAAGCTACCATAAGGCAATAAACTGATAGAGTGTAAACAATTATTATAGTTGAAGTCAAATGGCTAAATTGATAAATATAAACTAGACTTGTAGCTAAAGACTTTAGGCAGGAAGAGAACATAGATTTCTTTGATACATTCTTTTTTTGTGAGGAATATAACATCTATAAGGATTCTAATTGCTTTTGTTGCCATCTATGATATGATAATCCATCAAATTGATATAAAAACAATTTTCTAAACGGATAGGTGGAAGAAGAAATTTATATGGAGCAAACTATAGGCTTTGTTATTCCGGGTAATGAAAATAAAGTGTCTAAATTGTTAAAGTCATTATATCGTTTACAACAAGCCTAAGATAATGGCATGACGAATATGACATATGTTTCATTTCTAATGGTTTTACAACTAATGAAAGTGATAAGTGCATATATTACAAATAAAATAGTAATTCACATGTCATAATTTGTCTATATGTTGATAATCTCTTGATTTTTGTACAAATTTAGAGTTTGTAAATGTTATCAAATGCTAATTACTAATCATTTTGACATGAAAGATCTAGGGGAAACAAATGTAATTCCTAGCGAGAATCACAAGAACTTTAAATGGAATTTTTCTAGCTCAACCTTATTACATTGAAAATTTTTTGAAAAAAAAAATAGAAGTTTTTTTATTGGAAAGCTTTGTGCTCTTTTTTTTAATCCAAATTTACATTTATTTTCTATAAAATTGATCAAGGTATTTGTACTTAGAAAAAATATTCTAGTATTATTGGTAGCTTAAGGTATGCCACTATCACACTTAGTTCGACATTGCTTATATTGTAGGGCTACTAGCTAAATTTACAAGTAAACGGACCTTAAAGCACTAGAATGCAATTAATTGCCTAGTTAGATATTTAAAAAGGACTCTAAAAAAACTTAACCATTGATTATCATGTGTTGAATGTTTAATATAGTATTACTAGTTTAGACGATGATTTATACTCTCTTGATTCAGACCTTCGAAAATAAGCCATAAATGATGAAATAGACTTTTTGATAACCAACAAAACTTTGAACTAGTAAAGCTACCATAAGGCAATAAACTGATAGAGTGTAAACAGTTATTATAGTTGAAGTCAAATGGCTAAATTGATAAATATAAACTAGACTTGTAGCTAAAGACTTTAGGCAGGAAGAGAACATGGATTTCTTTGATGTATTTTTTTTTTTTTTGTGAGGAATATAACATTTATAAGGATTCTAAGTGCTTTTGTTGCCATCTATGATTTGATAATCCATCAAATTGATATAAAAACAACTTTCTAAACGGATAGGTGGAAGAAGAAATTTATATGAAGCAACCTATAGGCTTTGTTATTCCGGGTAATGAAAATAAAGTGTCTAAATTGTTAAAGTCATTATATTGTTTACAACAAGCCTAAGATAATGGCATGACGAATATGACATATGTTTTATTTCTAATGGTTTTACAACTAATGGAAGTGATAAGTGCATATATTACAAATAAAATAGTAATTCACATGTCATAATTTGTCTATATGTTGATAATCTCTTGATTTTTGTACAAATTTAGAGTTTGTAAATGTTATCAAATGCTAATTACTAATCATTTTGACATGAAAGATCTAGGGGAAACAAATGTAATTCCTAGCGAGAATCACAAGAACTTTAAATGGAATTTTTCTAGCTCAACCTTATTACATTGAAAATTTTTTGAAAAAAAAATAGAAGTTTTTTTATTGGAAAGCTTTGTGCTCCTTTTTTTTAATCCAAATTTACATTTATTTTCCATAAAAATGATCAAGGTATTTGTACTTAGAAAAAATATACTAGTAATATTGGTAGCTTGAGGTATGCCACTATCACATTTAGTTCGACATTTCTTATGTTGTAGGGCTACTAGCTAAATTTACAAGTAAACGGACCTTAAAACACTATAATGCAATTAATTGCCTAATTAGATATTTAAAAAGGGCTCTAAGTTTTGTTATACTTTACCAAAAGTATCCTCTTGTACTTGAAAGATACAGTAATGCTAATTGAAATACCTTAGTGATTTTTTATCCGTCACTGGCTATATGTTTACATCGGGAAGTGGAGCAATTTGTTGAAAATCTAAAAAGTAACAAATCATTATAAACTCCACCATGGAAGTTACAAGATCTTTTATTTGAAATTACAAAATGAAAAAAAAAAAAAAACGAATACCACTTGTCGTAATCCATTGTGATAGTATTGCAGTTATTAAGAGAGTTATAATAAATATCACAATGGAAATCCACATCTGTAAGAGAACAAAGCTATATGACATCTTATATAATGAATGGTAACATTATCTTGACTATATTAAAAGTGATGATAATTTTGTAGATCCTTTAACAAAAGCTCTGATTGGAGAAAAAAAATTAGATAACATCGAAAGGATGGGACTAAAGCCTAAAGATAAATAAAAATCGACTAAGATGACACCTTATCTAGTAATTAGAGATACCAAGAATTAGGTTTAAAAGGAAAAATGAATCATGTATCCTTTAACAGTAATTGAGCTTCATACTCTTAATGAGGTTTATAGCTTGTTTGAGAGTATGAAAGTTAGGCCGTTTCCTTTGAAAAATTAAGCTTATTCTCCATAATACACATTATAATTAAGAGCAAATGGTCAGAACGTCTTAGCTAACAAGGCTAATGGCAAAGCAATAGAAATCTAGCTTTTTGATCAAACTACCTTAGTTTATAAAACTAATTATCAAAATACTATTGTAACAATTTACCAAAATACTATTGTTTTTCTTCGTGTGGCATTTTTGAATTTTTTTTGTTCATGCCAAGAGCATTAACAAAGTTGGTGCTTCTAGCTTCGAGATGCCCCACGCCTTTTCTTTTCTTTTTTAATTTTTTTTGTATTTTTATCCAGTTCTCGACTTATTATTTCAGATTTTTTTTATTTGATAAATATTAAAAAATTTAATGCATAAAATCTAAAATTATGTAAAAAATTTTTCTTAAATATATATCAGTTTATTTTTATCAAATAATAAAATACTAAAAAAGATATAAATATATGAATAACATAAATTATTAATGTATTAAAATTTATTTAAGTATAATAAATACAACACAAATACACAAATAATTAAAATTCGATATAAAACATGACATGAAAAAATAGTGAAACACTACATGAAAAAAATAACATCAACACGACAAGAAAAAGAACATGAACATAATAAAAAAAACACAAATACGATATAAAAAATAAAATGAACATGACATAAATGAATAACACGAATAGATTATTTTCTTTTCTAAAAAAAATGTATCTACGATATACTCATAGATATTTGGTTATTCAAGGTCAACATATATATCTTTTCTGAATTAGAATCTTTATTTAATTGGTCTATACAGTAGCTTTCAAAAGGTGACACCTGATAAATATGGGTTCAATTTTCAGCATCTTTAAATTCTTCCCTTATATCAAGTCATAACTTCTTTTATAAAAAAATATTGATTTTTTTTTCAAAAATTTAATATAATATTATATTTATGAATATATCATGTTAATTGCTCCTAACTATTTGATTCAATAATAAATACATATATCTCCCATTCAAAGAGAGATTTAGAATACCTTTTGTTCCAAAATTATAAATCATGAGAATGTATTTTAAATTTTGTATATATTATAAAGTATGTATTTTATATTGATTCATAAGTCAATTTATAGATCAATCAGTTTAAATATATTATTTAAAAATAAAGTTATTAATAAAATATATTTATTTTTTTAAATTTTTTCTAAGTGTGTTTGGTACTAATCCTAAATTGATATTTGAGTTAACATATGGATCAATCCAAATAAATAAATCATTTTAAAATAAAAATAATTTTACTTTAATTTTTCTAAGTAAGTTGGGTACGAATTCAATATTGATCTGTGAGTCAATGTGTGAACCAATCCCTTTAAATATATCATTTTAAAATATTTTTTAAAATTTTTCTCAAGCAGGTCGAACATGAATTCTAAAACAACCAATCGTTCAATCTGCAAATCAACTTTTTTAAATACATTATTTAAAAATTAAATAAAAATACTACTTAATAAAATAATTTTTATTTTTTTGTATTTGTCAGCTCATATCCTAAAGTAACATGTTGGTCACGTGCACACAAACTTCTTTAAATACATAATTTAAATATAAAATAAAATTAAAAACTTAAATTTTAAAATATAAAAAATTAATAAAATAAATTTCATTTTTATTTTTTTGAGAGAGTTGTGTGCAGATTCTAAATCAACTCATAAATTACCCTGTAAATCAACTCCTTTAAATATATCATTTAAAAATAAATTAAAAATCTTAAATCTAAAGAAATTATTAATAAAATAATTTTTTATTTTTGCCAAGCATATGGAATACAAATTTTAAGTTAACCTGTGTGATTTAATTTACAAATCAACTCCTTTAAATATATTATTTAAAAATAAAATAAAATCTAAAAAATCTAAAAAAAATTAATAAAAGATTTTTCTTCTCAAGTGGGTCGAGCACGAATATTAAATTGATCCATAAATTTTAATGCGGATCAACCCTTTTAAAATACATCATTTAAAAATAAATTAAAAACTAAAACCAAAACTAAAAAATTATATTATTTATTATAATAATAAATAGTTTTTATTTATTAATTAATTAAATTTCTAATTTTTTAAAATATTTTGCTCAAAGATGGTAGCGAATTAGATATATATAATTTTTTAAATATTTAAATTCAAATCCTCTTAATTTATCCAAAAATCTAAATTAATTTATTATTTGATTACAGTCTAAATCCACATCTTTTTCAAAAAGCAACACTTGTCGAATATCTAAATCTACTAATTATTCAAATTTGTTAAATTATTTTTTAAAAAATAAAATATAAAATTAAATAATAATAAATATGTAAACTAACGTTGGATTCAAATATCCAAATTTATATGAATAAAATGGATTGGATTTAAAAAATAAATATAAAATTAAATAATAATTAAATATGTAAATTGATATCATATTCAGATACTCAAATCTGTATGAATAAAACGGATTGAATTATGAATTTAGATATCTAATATAATCTAAACTAAAATTAAAATGGATTTGGTTAACTGAGAGTCAAAGGTTCACATTTCGATCCATTTCAAATTTACTTCAAACAATAAATCAAATATCTAAATTCATAAAAATAGATACAATAGTTTCGGATATCTAGTTTGTAAAATTAATTGCTATTCATCGCAAAAGTAAAAAACAAAAAAATAAAAATTCTTTATTTCTTTTTTATTAATTATTTGTTACAATGACTATAATTATAAATACTTTTAACCAACAAACCATTTTATAATTCTCCTAAAATAAAAAAGTAACAACGGCATCATTTCAGGAGTTGATATTAATCTATAGTTTTGTTTCCAAGACTTTTAAAGCTAAGTCGAATCGGATCGAAACTTTAACGAAAGAAAAAATTTTAATATTTATTTTAATTTTAATCAATAATAATAAGTATTATATTAATTTTTAAAACATAATTATAACAAGTTTCCTGTAAAATTAATATGTTCAACAATATAAATAATTACCAAATATAAATACTAAAAATACGATAGTACTTGCTTTGAAAACGTGAAAAAAAAAAATATTGTTTTTAAACTACACCGACAAAGTGCAGAAGATATTAACCTTTCAACAATATATATTATTAAATTATGGAATTATTATTGGAAAGTCCCACTGAAATGCGGTAATAAGTCATAATCTGCCTCGCTCATGAACAACATTATTTTTCATTAGCTTATCTTTTATTAAATGAAATGTTTGACTTTTTGGCTTAGTGTAATTTAACGTACGTTAAAAAATTAAATGCATATCAAATTTTGAAGTTGACATACATTCATGACTGTTTCAATTTTTATTAAGTATTGAATATTCGTTGGGTAAACTTCATCCTTAAAATACAGGTAATTGCTTATTAAACTCAATAATTGGATAATTTGGTCAATGATCAACGGCATAAAAAGGATTTTTACTATCGGATATTGTTCTTAAGCTTCCACGTCCACAAAATCTCCACCAAAATAATTATAAAAATAAAATTCATCTTTAATATTTTATCGATTAATAATGTTACTAACAATATTAAGATTCTATCACATATTGCACTTATTTTTTAATTAATTTTATAAAATTTTAATACACTTTAACGTAGTATGTGTTTTTGTTGATCTTATTTATTAAGTTAAAAATTTTATCAATAAAATAGAATAATTTTATAAAAATTTAGTGACATTTTTTTACTTAAAAGAATTTAAGTTTTAATTGTATTATATATTTTTTTGTAATTTAATATTTTAATAAGATTGTTTTTAGTACGTTCAAATTGTGCGCACATTGTATATTTTAATTTTTTTTTTTTACTAAGGTTGTATTTGGATTTCATCGCACCAAAATCTAATTTATTTTTATTTTTTTATTTTAGAGGGAGGTTTCCCACCCCCCACCGACACAAACTCCACTTGAGGTGCATTCGGCACACTTATCGTGGCGGAAAACGACTTCATTAGCCCATCCTAGTTCATTGGAGGGCAGGGTCCCGTCATTGCACTGGACACTC
>JBBYHK010000001.1:10910770-10924966 GCA_038382065.1 Adansonia grandidieri | reverse complement strand
AAAAAAGTAATAATCATTCTTATTCCCTCAAAATCAAAAGGTAAGTCCCTCATCCTTTCAAATTGACCAAGCATCAATGTTATCCCAACCCTTTTCTTTTGTTGACTTATCAATTTTGTCTTGATCAACCTTTACCTATGTTGATTTGTTAGTTTCATCCTAATCAACCTCTTTCATTTGTTGACTTTTCAATTTCATCTTGATCACCCTTTTCATTTGTTAACTTGTCAGTTTCATACCTATTAACCCCTTTTATTTATTGACTTGTAGGTTTCATCTTCGTCAACCCCTACCTATGTTGACTTATCGGTTTCATCTCGATCAACCCCTTTTATTTGTCGACTTGTTGATTTCATCTAGGTCAACCCTACCTATGTTGACTTGTCGATTTTATCTCGGTCAACCTTTTTTGTTTGTTGATTAACATTTCATCTTGGTCAACCCTTTTTATTTGTTGACTTGTAGGTTTTGTCTCGATCAATCCTTACCTATGTTGACTTGTTGATTTTGATACTGATCAACTCCCTTCATTTGTTGACTTTTAGGACTTTTTTTTTGTTCATTTTCATGGTTTTGTCCCAATCAATCCATTTAAACTTAGGTTCCACCCTGGTCATCCTTTAATTTAACGATTCACCTTTGGTTAATTAACTATTATGTTCGTTATTAGTTTAGATTATATTTCGAAGCTTAACGATCCAAACAAAATTATGTCTATTTGGTCTTTGCCATGGTTTTTATTCTTAGCAATGGTCAAAGAAAGGCAGCCATGTTTAAATGGTTTTAAGTTCACATGACAGAAAAATCATATTTTTATCTCTAATTGCGAAAATATAAGATGAATATTTAAGAAAAATTATTTTTAATAGTTTCTTTTTAAATTTTGAAAATATATCTCCGCAGATGATATCACGGTCAAATTTCTCACATTTAAAAATTTTTTAAAATTTTTCCTAAAATTTGGGAAATTGACTGTTGTACATTTTTATCGATGCCTAAGTGGTATTTATCCCAAAACTCACTCTGAAAAATTAGAAATATTCAAGGAAAAATTAATATTGGCATTTTATATCACAAGGTGTCAAGTTGCCCATTTTAGTAATTAATTTAGAATTTTTTACAATACCGTGAGTATTATACTTATGAAATTTTTCTTGGTAAAATTATTTCGAATTTTGGATTTTTAGCTTTACCATTTTCTAAATTAATATTTTGAGTAATATTTTTTATTTAATTCATTTTATATAAGTTCCAATGTATTTTTTTGGAAATTTTTCGGTTTCCAAAATATGAACTTTCTTTTATCTATAAAAGCTTTGGCAGAATTTTCTTAAGTTTTGAATTTTAAAATATTTTAAATTTTCACATTTAACCACTATTAAATCAGTTTTTAAAATTTCATTTATAATTTATAAATTTTAGGATTTTCTTTGTTTTCCAAATATAGAGTTTTCTATTTTGTAAATTTTTTTGGGTGATTTTTACAAATTTATAATTTCTAAACTTCTACAAATATTAATATTTAATTCATATTAAATTAGTTTTTTCAAAATTCAATTTATTTTATGAGTTTTTTTAGAATTTTTTGTTTTCATGAGACGGAGTTTCCAACTTCATAAATTTTTTTGGGGGATTTTTCTATGTTTATATTTTTTAAAATTCTTTAAATATTCTCATTAAATTCATACTAAATCAGTTTGTCAAAATTCAATTTATTTGATAAGTTTTGCATTTTCTTAGAATTTTTTAATGTTTCCAAATTACGGAGTTTTTCACCCCGTAAATTTTTTTGGTAAAATTTTTTTGAGTTTATAATTTTTAAAATTCTTCAAATATTATTGTTTAAATCATATTAAATTAGTTTTGAAAAATTCAATTTATTTTATGAGTTTTGCATTCTTTTACATATAACAATTTTTTCGATAAGGTTTGTTTGGTAAATTTTTACAAGTTTACTATTTTTAATTTTTTTATATAAATTAAAAATTATTTTTCTTATTAGATTAAATTAAATTGATCATATGAGATTTTATTTCAAATACATAATTTTTAATTTTTACAATTTAATCCTTCTAACTAATTTTTAGTACCATAATTTTACATATTATACAAATATCTTCCAAAATTCTCTAGAATTTAATTATGTCATGCATGACATCATCCATTAAAAGATAAGTACAATTAATTTAGGTCACATCTAAATTAATAAAAATTAAAAAATAAAAAATGTAAATAAAATAAAGAAATGTGTGGAAGTTGGTGGAAGTTCCACCATTGTTGCTGTCTTTCATCCCTTATAAATAGGGGTTTCATTTCCTCATTTAAAAGCTTTAGTAAGTTCCATAAACAAAAAAATCAATCACTAAAAAAAATGAAAATTCTTAAATTTTCAAGCTTTAAAGGTAATTTTTCTTATAAAAATTCTAATTTTTCTTAATTGCATCTTTGAATCTTCATTTTAGTAAGTTTTATGATTGCTTGAGCTCATTGATTTCATTCCATGTTGAAAGGCCAAGTACAAAAACAATGACCAAAGTTTATGTATTTTGTTGATATATTTGATTTTTATTGCATTTATGTTAATTTTCATTATAATAATTTGTGTCTATTAGTAGAAATGATATTATCTTTATGAACATATGTTTAGTAATATTTATCATGTCATGTTCATCTTGATTTATGTTGAAATATTAGTGATTTTATGTATTTTCAAGTTTGATAAAAATTTGGTTATATATTTATAATATTATTTATGAAATTTCATTATGGAAAAACTTTGTTTTAGTGATATTCATGCTTTGGCCGAATCTGATTGGAATTGATGATGATGATTTTGTGCTATTATTGTCTTAATTTCATGGCTTTTAGGTTACTTTGTAATATTAGTAAACATAGAGACTAAATTGCAAATTTTGTAAAAGTTTTTTAGGTCATTTTTGCCTTGGCCGAGAGCTTTATGAGCCATAGAATTCTGATTCATGTAACACTTTAGGGGTCATTTTGTAATTTTAGAAACTTTAGGGACTAAATTGCAAGATATGGAAAAATAATGTTTTTATGGTTAAAAGTGCTAGGCCATACCTTCATGTACATTTTTGCCATGATTTTTGTTGATTTTGATTTGATTTGATGATATGATTTCTTGTGATGTTTTGTGGTTTTTTTTAAGTAGGGGTAAAAATGCAAAATTAGAAAGTTTACAGACTATTTTACAAAAAGCTAAAAATTTTTGTTTCAAGGCCAAGGTGTTTGGTCAAATCCTTGTGGATGTGTTTGTTGTGTTTTCATATGTATTTTCGTATGTTTATAATGTTTTATGATTTCTTTATGTAAGGACTTAAATATAAATTTTGAAAAGTTTTGGTACTAAATATCAAGTTTAAGTATTTAGGAGTAAAATGGTCATTTTCATCACTTTCAAAAATTTATAATATTCCTATGGTCTTCCGTAGGGGTATAGAAATTTTCAAAACTTTTCTTATTCTCTTGGTTTTTATAGGGTACGAAATGAAATTTTTAAAAGTGTAGGGGTTTAATTGTAATTTTTGCATTTAAGCCAAATTTCAAACTTTAATTTCCCTATTTAGGGTAAAATTCATCATTTCATGATCATTTTAGTGTCTACTAGGGTACCGAGATACTTTCACATCGAAGGTATACCCTAGGGGCATTTTGATAATTTTTTAAAATCAAGTCCTAGGTAGTCATCGGGATGCTTTTATGCCAATGGTGTGTATTTAGAATAGGTTTACCATTTCATGATCATTTTAGTGACTATTAGAGTACCAGGATGCATTCACGTTAAAGGTATTCCGTTAGGAAATTTTAGTAATTTCTCTAAAATCAAGTCCTAGGTAGCCACCAGGATGCTTTTATGCCAAAGGTGCATATTTAGGATAGGTTTGTCATTTCATCACCATTTTAGTGTCCGTTAGGGTATCGGGATACTTTCACGTCAAAGATATACCCTAACGGCATTTTGGTAATTTTGCTTAGAAACCTATTCCTAGATAGTAATCGGGATGCTTTTATGCCAAATGTGCATATTTAGGATAAGTTTGTCAATTCATCACCATATTAGTGTCCGTTAAGGTATCAAATACTTTCACATCAAAGGTATACCCTAAGGGCATTTTGAAAATTTTGCTTAAAATCGAATCCTAAATAGTAATCAAGATGCTTTTATGCCAAATGTGAATATTTAAGATTGGTTTAGCCTTCCAAGAACATTTTAGTGTCCATTAAGATTATCGGGATACTTACACATTGAATGTATACCCTTGGGGCACTGGGATGCTTTTACGCCAAAGGTGGATATTTAAGATTGGTTTAACCTTCTAAGAACATTTTAATGTCCATTGGGGTTACCAAGATACTTTCACATTGGAGGTATACCATAAAGGCATTTTGGTAATTTTGCTCACCGAGATGCTTTTAAGCTAAATGTGAATATTTAGGATTGGTTTAGCCTTCTAAGATCATTTTAATGCACAGCGATACTTTCAAGTTGAAGGTATACCCGAGGGCATTTCTGTAATATTGCTCATGGGGATGCTTTTTCTCCAAAGGTGAACATTTAGGATTATTTTAGCCTTCTAAATTCATTTTAAAGTCCATTAAGGTTACCAAGAAACTTTTACATCGAAGGTAAACTCTAAAGGCATTTTGGTAATTTCCCTTAAGCCGAGTCTTAGGTTAGCACTAGGATACTTTTAGGCCAAAAGTGCATATTTAGGATGGCTTCACATTTTTATTAGCATTTTCAAGTCCTTACGATAACCGAAATACTTTTACGTTAAAGGTATACCCTAGGGGCATTTTTGTAATTTTGCATTATAACCAACTCTTATGTGAATACTAGGATACTTTCATGTCAAAAGTATACATTAGGAACAGGTTCATCATATTATACTGTTTTTAGGTCATAGGGTTAATATTTTTAATAAAACAAGGTTTTTTTTTTTAAATTAAGGCAATGTCTCCTAATTAAATTAATACTTAGAATTCTTACCCGAATACGCGAGGGGTTTTATAGATTATTTTAATAACGAGACATCCTTTTTCAAAACGAAGTCGAGATTTTTCAATTTTTGTAAAAGTAAAATCTTTTGTATTCCACAGGTTCTCCAATGGGGTACGATAGAGAATAATAAAAACTTTTGTGTTCTCTTAGTTCTCCAGGAGAGGACAGAAGATATTTTGATTTTCAAAAAATTAAAATTAGATTTTATCATCTAGAATAACAAATTTGTTTTGTAAAATCTAATTTTTGAAATATGGGAATTAGAATTAAATATCAAATATTGAAGCCAAATAAAAATTAAAATTTAAGCTAACACGGGATTAATAGATACCGATTGCAAGGCATCATGAGAAGAGCGATACTTACTTGTGATTGTAACCAACTCTTGGACCTTTTTAGGTGATCTTTGATATGAGCAAAGAATTCAAAGTTTCTTTTTAAGGGTTTTGTAATCCTTAAAATATAAACTCTGATAGGTGTCCAATCTTATCTGGCCAAAATAAGATTGGTGGCAACCCCAAAATAAATGGTTGTTTTATAATGACTATTTTAGAGTTAAGTTGAACGAGCGATTCATCTTGGCAACTCAATCCCCAAACATGAAAATAAAGAATAATAATAATAATAATAATAATAATAATATGGGTCCTAAATAAAAGAAAATAAGGATATACGGATATATATAAGAACAATGTGTACACCCGCCATTTTAAATTAGGCTAGTCAGGATTCGTACCTAGGTCACGTTGCAACAATCGCCATTGAGGAAAGCCACTTTGGCATCCATTTGATGTACTTCAAGGTTGTAAATTGAAGCAATTGCAAACATCACCTTTACATAAGTGAATTTAATAACTAGTGAGAGAGTTTCAAAGTAATCTATATCTTCCTTTTGACTATAACCTTTGACTACCAACCTTGCCTTATATTTGCCAATACTACCATTGATATTGAGTTTTTTTTTTCACAACCAACTTAGTGTCAATAGGTTGTGTTAAGAGGTAGATCCTCTAAAGACCATGCCTTATTCTTATGTATGGATTTAATTTCATCATCCATAGCTTTCTTCCAAAATTTGGAATCATGCATATTCATAGCCTCTTTAAAAGTTTTAAGAATGTCCTCTAACATGTAAGTATACATTTTTGGTCCAAAATTCTTTTCAATCCTTTTTCTTTTGCTTC
Source organism: Adansonia grandidieri (assembly GCA_038382065.1). Taxonomy (NCBI): domain Eukaryota; kingdom Viridiplantae; phylum Streptophyta; class Magnoliopsida; order Malvales; family Malvaceae; genus Adansonia; species Adansonia grandidieri. Next base: position 10,918,759 of record JBBYHK010000001.1, on the reverse strand, counting down.
TACTCAATTCAGTAACAATAGATGCATTTTTATAAGATGTACTAGCATGATTATCACTAATATGATCATGTAAAGATGCATCAACATCATAAGAAACAAAGTCATGCTCATTCTGTAACAAATTATTTGACAATTCTTTCTTTAAATCAAGATTACTAGCATCTTCCTTTTGACTATAACCTTTGACTAACAACCTTGCTTTATATTTGCCAATACTACCATTGATATTGAGTTTCTTTTTCACAACCAACTTAGTGTCAATAGGTTTTGTGTTAAGACGTAGATCCACTAAAGACCATGTCTTTTTCTTATGTATGGATTTAATTTCATCATCCATAGCTATCTTCCAAATTTTGGAATCATGCATATTCATAGCCTCTTGAAATAGCTTTCTATTTTTCCTTTATGCTATTCCATTTTGAGGTGGAGTATTAGAAGCAAATACTTTTTTAATAATACCATTAATGCACATAAAAAAGTAAACTCATTTGATAAAAACTCACCTCCTCTATCGAATCTAAGTTTCTTAATATTCTTCTTAGTTAAATTCTCAATTTCCACTTTAAAAATTTTAAATATTTCAAAAGCTTTATCTTTTGTTCTAAGCAAATATATATAGGTATAATTAGAGAAATCATCAATACAAGTATTAAAATATCTTTTTCCTCATTTGGTTAAAAAATATTATTATCATTTAAATCAGTATGAACTAACTCTAATAAAGAAGTTGTTTTAAAAACCAATTTACTAGAAGACTTAGTAATTTTTGCTTAAGCACAACATTCATAAGTTTTAGTACTCAAGATAGAATTGGATTTAGGAACTAAACCATGAGAGGATATTCTACTCAATGCATTCATGCCAATATGCCCTAATCTATAATGCCATAGAAAATTGAACTTATTCACATCAACAATATAAGCATCTTAGAAATAGTTTTATTGATACAAAGAAATACATATTGTCTTTAGATAGTTTTTTTCCTACAAATGTTCTTTTCTTAAACATGATCACTTTTTGAGAATCAAACACAACTTTAAAACTATGGTCATCATGTTTCTTAAAAGCAATTAAACTCTTTCTAAGATTTGGAATGTGATATAAATCTTGCAAAGTTAGAACTTCACTGAAAGTAAGAGGAAGTTTGTTAGTCCTTTTGCTAACAACCTTGCAAGTGGAGGAGTTCCCCATGAAGATTGATTTGTCCTTATTAATTTCTTTATCATATTTTTTAACATGACAAGTTGCACCAAAGCCAATCCATTAATTCTTTTGATTATCAACCATAAGAACTTCGATTAGCATTGCAACCATGTCATCTTTGGTTACTATGTTGGCTTCATTTTTATTACCTTTGTAAAAGTGGCACACCTTTACAAAATGGCCATTCTTTCCATGCACAAAGCAAGGACCTTTCTTCTTCTTAGAGTAATTTCCAAGTTTATTGAACTTGCTCTTTGAAGAGTTTTCCTGCCCCTTGTTGTGAGTTTTGTTCTCACCTTTGAAAGAAAATGATAAAGTAAGACCTTCAATGTTATGCACATTGTTGTCACTCACTTTATTAGAGGTTTCCTCTCTATTTTGGGCTGCACTTTCAATTTATATGTACTGAACCAATTCATCCAAGGTAAATGGTCTTTTCTTAGGTTTCAAATACCTTTAATAATCTTTTCTAGATGGGGGTAAATTACCTATGATGGTAAATACTTGGAAAGTTTTCAGAGATTGGTTCTCTCACATCATTGCACTCAATTGCAATGTCATTTAATTCATTCACTTAATGAATAACTGGTTTAGAATACATCATTTTAAAGTCAAGATACTTGCTCACAAGGAAAGATTTCTTTCCCACATCTTCATTCTTATATCTCATTTCAATTGCATGCCTTTAACTCTAACGTTGAAGTGTGTTTGTGAGACACATTGAAAAGTGAATTAATGAGGGCTTAAAAGATGGTTACGTAGCAAATATAGTTGTCTTTAATCCACTTTTGTTGTTTTATCGTCAGTTCTTCATTCTTGTAAGTTTTTTAAGGGTAGTACTCATGCAGTACATAAGCAACTTTTAAAAGACTAATTTGATAGTAAATCTTCATGCTCCATCATTTGTAGTTGAGGCCATCAAGTTTCTTCACTTCATAAAAATGAGGTTTAATTATAATAGTTGCCATTGAGAAGTACTATTATCCTAAAATTGTTGTATATGGGGGTTGGACTAATGTAATAAAAAATAGCTGTGAAGAAAAAGATAAAATGGAGAAGATTGTAGGCAAAGCACTTCTAGAGAGCTTTCTTTAGGATAATAGTTTCCAAGTTGTAGGCAAGTCACTTTTAGGAAGCTTTCCTTAGGATAATAGTTTCCCTATTATGTTGTAAATGGTTTCTTTAGAAACATTAACCAAAGAATGCAATGCCTACTTAAAGAAGAATGTGATTGCACTTTAAGTTCTTCTTGAATATATGAACCATAAGCGCAAAAAAAAAAAAAAAAAGAGTGCAGGAAGAGAAATGATTCTTAAAGAGAATTGGATGTAAAGATGTCAGTAGTTTGTAAAATGAATGTTAAATGAAGTATTTATAAGCCCTAGTAGGAGTTGGAAGCACCCATTCTCGATCAGACATGTCTTTGCTAAAGACTCAACTTTTGGAATGAAAGAGTATGTCCAACGAAAAAATTATTTGAATTTTCAGATAAGCCTCGATTTATGGGATTCTGATCCCTTAGACCAAAATTATATAGAATACATGTCCGAAGCCTTTCCTCAGAAATTTTGATCCCTTAGGCAAAATTGTAATAGATTACAGTTTTAACTTACCATTCAAATCCTCTTTAAAGAAGTTCGAATCCTTTTGCCTATCTTCATTCCAAAGGCTTCTAAATTACTTCCCAACTTCATTTTCCAACACAAATGCAAACTAAATGCATTCGAACATTTTATAAATCACATAAGACACTTTGTAAAAATTCTTTTTGATAATATATACAAGTTTGCACTAAAATTTGGTGGTAGATTCGGATACCAAACTTTTTCATTATGTAAGCTCATTCAATTGCGAACCTGATGTTTCAAAATAAGTTTGCACTAAAATTTGATGGTATATTCAGATACCAAACATTTTCATTATGTAAGCTCATTCAATTGCGAACTTGATGTTCCAAAATGGGGGTCTAAAGGGTTGTTTTTCTTTTCTTTTCTAGAATTATCTGGCAAGCATTTAAGCTAGCTTAATCCTCAGGCTTTGCTTGCTCCTACTTGTTGGAGGGCAATATATTATGCAGTCTTCTATATGATGAAGTTTAAGTTCCATGATTTTGGTTTCTAATTACAAAATCTTCTCTTACAACTTAATTTAAAACAAGAAAACCGTTAAAGCATTGCTCTTTTAAGGAGGTTCACCTGAAATTAATTGCCATTCAGATTTATGGTTTGCTATTGGCAAACTGGCTGGAGATGAAAGCAAAAGCTTCTCGTGCAAGCAAGCTTTTATTTTTGCATGTGAAATATTATATAATCAATTAAATGGAATTAATTCACAATAAACTAAGAAATATAAACGTTTTCTTAACATATAAATAAAAACTTACAGAAATTACTGAACTTTGAAGATGTGATTGATGTCTATGCTAATGAACCAATAACCAAAACAAATCAAAAAAAAATTACGTATCAATAAGAAAAGTTTAATAAGATCAATATGGAATACAGGAAAAAAATGTAAAAAAAGAAGTCTGGTTTTGAATCAGATCGAGTCTAAAGAGACAAAACATAAATTAATATGAGATCTAAACTCAGCTTAAATCTAGTACCATTCCAAATAATGCCTCTGCTTTCAAGTTATGTGGTCCATGCACAAATGCTAGTTGAGAGCTTGCTTTTTTACAACAATACCTTCTAAATTTTCATAATTTGATTTTTATTCTCAGCGTGAGCCTTGCATTGTGGAAGCTAGGGCTATTTTTTAAGATACTTATCTTATATACTGACAATGAAAAGAAAGAAAAACTCTACAATAAAGTTAAGAGGTGACACGTGTTCAATAAAATATATTTAAAAAATAAATAATAAATAAATAAGACATTTTTCATCTCTTGAACAGGCCATAGTAGATTAAGAAACTTGGCGATTTCCAGAAACATTAGGTGTTCTTTTTTAATGTAATACACAAATTTGAAAAATAAAGCAATTCACTTTTATTTTGACATTAAATATTCTATAGATAGCTTCTTTCAAGCTTATCTTAGATGGTTTTTACAATCACTCTTTTGATGTGATAGTAAATTTAAAATTTAAATTTTAACATTCGCATCTCTTCTCTTTTATCTCATGATATCTTTCATAAAATATATATATATATATATTGTGACGACCATCGTAGAACCCATCTCCACACGAGGAGCAAGGGCTTAACCTACATCACTATCAAAATTATCAGCTAGCTCAAGAGGTACATTCCATCCCATCAGAAAATCAAAAAATTTTATTGAAGATCAAGAATTAATAGCAGCAATTACACCCTGTCCAGTTATTATTGACTTGACTTTGACCTCAACAAATAATAAAAGACATATAAAATATAAACAAGAATTCTATATATCGTAATAAAAAAACAAAATATAAATTTGGTATTTGTTTCCAGAAAATAAAAAACCATTTGTGCATAAAATTGTTCCTAAAATGCAAAAATGCTGACAGATTCAAAGTTCTCATCTCCCTTGATGTAGTTTAAGCTATCAGAAGAGAGTCAGACTTCGATGTTTACTTCAAGAGGCAGACATAATTTACATCACACTGAAATCAACGAGGCTCATCTGTTAATATGTGCAGCCTGAAATTTTTGAATGGCAGTTTGATAGGGAGGAACTCAAACCTGAGAGGCAACTGTTAAATATGATGCCCCTGGCTTTCAATGTTTACACATGATAGATCAAACAAAGCTTCTCAAACTACAATTTCCTCAATATAGGAGATTCTTTGTGAAGATATTAGGAATATGAAACATTATTCACATCATTATAATTTTTACTTCATCCTGTTTTATTTCACTGGTCGCATGCCAACAGTTCTTACCCGGAACCGATACTGAGGCTGAGACTCCTCATCACTGTCATTGTCATCATCTTCACTAGAGTCATCTTCAACTCTTTCCCACCGTGCATAGTCCAGAGCTGAGTGTCCTTTTGGTTTAGGGATTGCCTGCCATCCCTTTGAATCATTGGTGTTATGTTGTAGAGGAGCAGCAACTTCAATTCTCTGAGGCACATTCTTCTGACCTGAATGTCCCTCAGGTTTCAGGATTGCCAGAAATCCTTTGGAATCCTTTTCATTTGGTTCTTGAGGAGCAGCAACTCCAGGACTTATTTCAGGCACAATCTTATAATCTGTTTTGTGCTGAGGAGATTGTTTAACATCAGGTTTCTCAGGGGCAATCATTTCCGCCTTTACCAGATCCTCGTTACGCTCATAATTCAGATCTTTCCGAACAGGTGGCACTAACATGCCTTTCTTTTGGTCATCTTGTTCCTCTTCTTTCTCCATTGTATAAGGTTGCCCATGTTCTTCTTCCTGTTCTTCCTCTTCTTCCAACTCTGCTTCCGATTCAGGTATTGGAGCAAGTGCCTTTCCTTGAGCAAAGAACAAAATCCAGTTTCTTACTGACATCCGGAAGATCAAGTAAAAAACCAGCTAAAGACAGAACTATTGGAACCAGTTATGGTAATAGATTTCCAAAAGACAATAAACAAGCAATTAATTTTGTACGAGTCAAACAGCAAACAATCACAAAGTCTATGCGAAGTAAAAAAGACAAAGAACTACTTTAACAAATACGATACCATGTAGAATAGTAGAGAAAGATCTATGGCCTGATAGAGATGAGAGGATATACCACTTGTGTCCTCAAACGAGCTTGAAGGTTATGGTAAACTTCTGAAGAGGGATTCAACTCTATGAGCTGGTTGACATCAAAGAGGGCTGAATTATACTCCTCTAGTGTGACTAGTGTTTGCGCTCGCAACATCAAAGCTCCAGTGTGCTTGTGGTCAAGCTCAAGAACCGAGGTACATTCTTCTGCTGCCTAAGGTTCGAATTAACAGCATCAGTTTGCAGACAACAGTTTCCATACATTCAAGTAAAATAGATAACCGGGTATGCATGCATTTCACGAATAACAAAAGCACACCAAGATGCCACAACATATAAAGATAAACGTAGAAGCAAACAGAATTTGTTCATAAGTTTTCACCATATGATCTTATTCGAAATATGATCCTAAATAGAGGATAATGGCAAAACTTTAATCCACAAAGCCAATTTCGCATGGTGAGAAATTTGTTATTGCAGTGGCTCCAGAGCATTTTTGGAATATCCAAAAAAGTTTTAGAACATTCTAAAGAATGTGTCACTGTGTCTGTAAGCGCGCAGGCCAAATGCATAGATGCAGGAACTTGAGTTGTGTACGAGATCAAGTTATGCATCTTCTTATCAAACATCAAAATGACTAATAAAAGTTGTACAATACAATACCATATTTCTCGTAAGTTGTTCAGATTTAAATCTTGCATCATCATGTAGGCTATTGAATCATAACTATTTCCATTGCTTAAAAAATAGAAGAAATGATGATTCTTACTGGAATCAAGAGTGAAAGCAAAATCATTCATTTTAAATAATAACTTTTGTCAGAGATTAGGATCCTGAAATTTTAGATTAATAAGATTCAACATTATTTCTACTGGGATAATCTACTAAAACAAGGAACCCTTGTTACCTACCTCACTGTTTCGACTTGTTTTTCCCCTCTTTATTCTAAATCTTAAGATCATTAACTAATTTTGTTAAGAATTAAATAAATTTCAGAACTTCACTAAGATTTGAAGTAAAGAAAATTTCACTTTATACTAAAACTATCTTTTTCTCTTAAAAGGGAAAGGAGAACCCACTGAAAAACAATAAAAACAGAATACATAACATCCCAAATAAAATATAGGAAAAAAAAAGTCATAATTGCTTTATTATTTTCATATTCATCCATCAATAGCAGAGTAAATAAACTCTCAGAAAACCAACTTTTGTCCATGACAATATTATAATAAACCCCCAAAAGGTCGGAAAAAAACAGTAAAAACCAACCTTTTCGATTTTCCCGATGTCCTTAAAATCCAATGTGTGCTAGATAATTACTAAATTGACTAAAAGCCTAATAAGCAAAATCAAAGATAATTCAAAGGAATAATAATAATAATGAGAAAAAAACAGAAAGAGTAAGAGAAACCTTTTTGAAAAGATGCAATTTCAAGTAACAAGCAGCTCTATTACTGTGCAAAGCGATCTTTTGAGGCTTCGTTTTGGCAACCGCCAGCGCCTCCGTGTAGTGACCCAGTGCTTCTTCGTACCTCCCTTCTCTATACATCTGGTGGGCCCTTTCGATCTTGTTAAACGAAGCCGTGGCCATACTCACCGCGCCTCCCCTTCCCCGCCACCCTGATTTTCCGATCTGGTTAATCTGTTGTGGATTGATTATAGATGGAACAGAAAATAATTCTTTTTAAAAAACTACAAGAAAGACAAAAAGAGAGGGAGCGTTTCTAGAAAATGATAATTATCTTTGTAATTAGTGAATAAAGCTCAAAGATAGATATGTCAAATTATCGGGTTATTCGTTTGATTAGAAGGCTTACTCAATACCCACTAGATTACGAGAGAGGGTTTTTTTATTAACCTAAAGCGATAGTAATAGGTATTTTTTTATAGAAAAAGTGTGCAGTTTTCTTTTTCATTGAAATAATAAATTTTAAAAGATAAAAATTTCTCTATTAAAATTTTGTTATTATTTTAATTTTATATTTTTATTTTTTTAGATTCATACTTTAGATTTTTAAAAAATTGAAAAAAAAATATGATTCAATAATAACTTTAAAAAATTAAATCAATTTAAAATTTAATTAAATCTTATGTCAACATTCAAAAATCTCACTCAAACCAGACTCTA
>JBBYHK010000001.1:10806287-10834142 GCA_038382065.1 Adansonia grandidieri | reverse complement strand
ATATATATATATATATATATATATCTATAGTAACTTCCTTAATCTTCTCCTCTATATTGCTCTTTCGAAGGTGTACTTCTCACTTAATGGCATTACCCTTGTGGCTTTCCTTTTATTTATTATTTTAGTGGAGTTTTTTTTTTTTACTCACTCCCATATATTTTATTTATTTTTTAAATATATTATAAGAATATGTGATACTGATTTTAATTTCGTTGAGTTAAAAAAAATTAATTTTAATATGTGATAACAATCTTTATATAAATAGGTTTTATTTATATTAGTGTAAAATATTAATTAATTTTATATATTTTATAACTTTGTGTACAATTGATATTTTAACAGTATATTCACATTTATTGTGCACGTAAAATTTTGAATTTATCTTATGTTTATATCATATCACTAGAAAATACTCTTTTTTTTTTTTTATATTTAACAACTGAAATAGTGATATTTTTAATTAGATACAGTATAAAATATGAAATTGAATTAAATAAATATAAAATAGTATAAAAACTTACAAAAACACATAAAATTAAATTAGTTCTAAACGTGTATATATATATATATATATATATATAAATATATAAAGAGAGTTGGATTGAAGAATCTGATGGTATGTAAGGGGGGAAAAACAAAGAGAACTGCAGGTTTTCTTTGAAATAAGCATCGCTGAGAAGAGTGAGTGAGCCCTCAAGAGAAAAGCAAGGTTTAGTTGGAAAAAAGTTATGGGGAAAGGAAGAGCTCCATGTTGTGATAAAGAGAAAGTGAAGAGAGGTCCATGGAGTCCTGCAGAGGACTTGAGGCTTATCACTTTTGTTCAGAAATATGGGCATGAAAACTGGAGAGCTCTCCCTAAACAAGCTGGTCAGTCTCTCTTTTCTCTTCTCCTTCCCTCCTCCCCCCCTCCCCTCTATCTGTTAAATCTGAGTGTTGTTGTTCATGGCTTCATGCATGGAAACAACAGCATTTTCTGATTATCTTGATTTTACTTCTGGTCATTGAATCTCCGTTGTTGGGATTTGAAGGTGAGTATCGGATCGGTTATGCTCTAATTTTTTAATTTTTTTTTTTAATTTTTTGGAGGATGATTGCCAACAAAATTTTGAACTCCCAACACAGTTTTCTCAATGGCCCATCACTAATTATTCTATTATGTTTTCTCTTCATTGATTGATCTCATTCTCATTGGTTTTGGTCTTCCAACTAAGTTTACAAACCTACTCTTTTGTGAAATTCTCTCAATTTACCTTATGAACAAAAAGATTGCAGATTAATCTGCAAAACTTTTGCTGTTTGTTTGAAAAGGCTGTTGGTCGTCACTGTTTCATTGTTTAATTAAAGATAAATAATTTTACAAAGGCAACGAATTCGAAGGCAAAATTGAAACGTTTGCTGCAATAAAGTACTGACTCAAAACCGCAGATACGGCCAATTTCTTATTAGTTGTCAACCTTTGTCTTCAAAAAGATTCTGATACACTGAATTTTTTCTTTGCTATGAACTCCTTGCAAATTTTTAATGTCCTTTGCAAAAAAGAAAAAAAAAATTAAAATACTAAAAAAAACCATTAATAATTCCATTTTTTAAAAAATATTATACCCAAATGAAATCTTATCATTTTTTATGTACTGAATGATTGATTTATGTCAAAGATTTATTTAAATATAAATTAAAGGTTAAAATCTTATTTGGATACAAATTAAATATTAAAAGTTTATTTGGTTGAAATTAAATGTTAAGATTTATTTAGTTATAATAAAAAATAAATATTTACCTAAATAAAGTGATAAAATTCATCGATTTTTTATTATTTTAATGAAAAAATCATCCCATGTGGCAATATAATCCCAATCTTTAATGTCATTCTATATGGGCATATGTAAGCCATTATCTGAATTGTTTAGGGCAAAACCTTATTGGATAAACCATTCATGGGTATTAGTTAAACGAAATGTTTTAACTCTTCATGCTTGTTTGGTTAGGCAAGTACGAACTATGAAGTTTGCTTCGTACAGTTATGACATAATTTTATTTTATTTTATTTTTTTTACTTTTCCTTTTATTGGTGGCGTTTGGCCAGTTTTGTTGAAATGAGACGGTCAATGCAAGAATCTTTCTTTTCCTTTGTTTTTTTTATTTTGTAATTGACATTTTCAATTCTTACGTCGCTCACAAGTTAGGAAATGCTCTACCTAAAAAATTGTGGCATCTTAACAATTGAGGTCAACATCAGATTTTCGCTAGGCCTCCACTAGATAAATCTTTCTTCCATGTTTTTAACCTTAATTGATTTACACTTTAGATTCAAAGTAAGAATTATTGAATCCGGAGATTAGCCGAGTAAGTTCATGCAATCATCCTTAAACCATAAAACTTAATTGGTTCAAAAGTTGAATTTTTGTATCTGCAACATTTTCCTCAATCTCCAAATAGCAAAATATACAATGAAAATTGAATATTTCTTAAACCATATGGAATAAATTTTCTCAAGCACTTAAACTTTGTCTTTGATATGAGATAAACATGAATTGATTTCTTCTTATTTTAATGCGAAACTGTTGACATCTTAACACCTTGATGAATTTATTGTTTTGCTTTCCCTTTCTGATGCAAACATCCCAACACACAGAAAGTTATGTACCTTTTAATCCTTCACCAGTTGAAATATGAAGGAAAAAACCATTGAATTGTCAACATTGTTTCTGTCACTATCTCGACAGATAAAGTAGACTTTTGAAGAAGTTTCTGCTTGAAATTTAGATATTATTATTTTTAGCATACAATTTTCCAGAGTTCACATTATTCTTTTGTTTTGGATTGTGCTGTAGGGTTACTGAGATGTGGAAAGAGTTGCCGTTTAAGATGGATTAATTACCTGAGACCAGATGTCAAAAGAGGGAACTTCAGCAAAGAAGAAGAAGAGACTATAATAAGGTTACATGAGACTTTGGGAAACAAGTGAGTTTCAACTTAGAAAACAGGGCTTTAAAATCCGATTTTAATTTGGAATTATTTTGGTCAAGTTATCTTAACTTGGTTATGTTACAATTAAATTAATTTCCCAGGTGGTCCAAAATTGCATCACATTTACCAGGAAGAACAGATAATGAGATAAAGAATGTGTGGAACACTCATTTGAAAAAGAGATTGGCTTCAAAGAATAATGGAAATATTCCTCAAAAAGATGAAACCAAGGAATCTTCTATGAGCTCGTCATCATGTTCATCTATTACATCTGTGTCATCATCGTGTGGCAAAAGGAATTTAGACAAAGCAGATGACTTCAAAACTGAGCCACCAAGCCATAGCAGCAGCTCATCTGAGGAGCCAAAAGAATTGTCAAGTTCTTCAGTCTCTTCTAGCAACTCCAATATCACCAATACCAGTCAGGTTGATGTTTCAGATCCAGGAAATCAAGCAGGTTCACAGTTCAACTTCGTAGGAGTTTATGATGCAAACAACACATCAGAGGAGGTGAACAAGCCGGAGATCTCGGATACCACCTTCGATATCCCATTTGAGTCTGATTTAGACTTTTGGAACATGTTGGACAGCTTAGGATCATTCCAGCCTGACGTAATTCAAAGTAATGGAGTTGAAGGCAACCAGAGCTTAAATTGTGGAGGAGGATACAGCAAAGAAGCTGAAAACAACGAGTGGTTACAGTACTTGGAAAATGAACTTGGCCTGGAAGTAACCAGAAATGAAAACCAGATCGACAATATGTCAAAGAAAGCTGCTGAGGCACTAGTCCCCGAGATGTGGGACATGCTCCTGAAGCCATAAGCTGATATCAAATTCAACAGAGTAGTTCTTAGGGGAGCTTTCCTAGTAATTTGACTATACTTTGTTATAAATTTAGTAGGCTTTCCCAACTTATTCAGTTAAATTAGGTCTTTTAGATGTATGATGGATAAAATAAAATATTCATCTGATCTTTTTATTTGAATCGTTCTATCGTGGATTAAATCAAACCCTACCAAATTTACAAGCAAATGACCATACAAAATATTTGTTAAGTGGGTAGGTGATGTTATCCACTTGCTCTCACATTCAAGTCAGTTCTTATCAATGCATTGCCTATGTCTCATTTATAAAATTTTTAATGTGATTCACATCTCATTTCATTAACAGTTATATGTGATTCACATCTCATCTTAACAGTTACTTTTGCCAACCTTTTGACTAAATCACTGCATGCTCTTATTAGTTATAATTACATTTTATCACCATTGCCCATTGGTCATAACAAATTTTTAAGTCAATTAAATATTTTTAAGAACTAATTTCATAGAAATGATTTGAATTTCAGAAGTAGAACTGCTAGCTATCAAATGAAATTGATTGAATTAAGGAAATCCCAGCTGAATGGAGAAATTTCGATACTAAGAGAGACAGCTACTAGGAATTCTGTAGCCATTGAGCTTAACTATAAAACAATATGACAAGTACACATCGAAAATTAATGAAAATAAAATGAACCCAAAACTTAATTTAGTCGATTTTTGTAGTTATTCATAAGAGGTTACATTCAATAAATTTAAAATTTGAATCTTGACATTTACATCCCTTTTCTCTATCTCTAGTGCGACCTCCTTTGCTCAAAATAAAATGAAATGAAATCAAACGACGAAAGCATAACATCTTGTTTCAAGATACTGCCGTTTGTCTTTGCTTTGAAGGGAAATTTGGTGGTGTTTAGCTGTAGATTGGCACTTTACCTATAAAATTTTGAAAAATCAAAATGTCGAGTACATTAAAAAGATTTTAAGGTTATGTATGCTGAATTTTACAACACAAACAAAGACTCATTTTCTGGCTTTCACATTTATGGAGCAATCAAGACTTTGAAAATCGATATCTGTGGTGTGAAATGGCCAATTTTAATTCTACTATCTTAAATTGCACGGATGCGTACTAAGTCAAATATAATTTATAGTTAAAAGGATTATACGAAACAAATAGCTATCCACTCTTTTACAATTTTATATATGTAAAATTTTATATAAAGGTAAGGAAGGTTGGCAATGTTGAGATTAAATACCTTACGTCAAATCCTTGGGGTTAAGATCATTAGAGTTATTTATTGGTTGGGTTAGGTTGGGTTGAATTAAAAATTTTGTTGGTCGTTCTAGTTCAGGGAGGATTTACAAGCTTATTTTACAATTTAAATTATTAATATATTAAAGCATCATTTTATATTAATATCTATATATTTTTATAATTAAATTTAAATAAAATTATTTTTATTATTTACATAGGAATCCATAATGGCCTGACTCGGTTTATTAAAAAATTATCCCAAGTTTGATTCAATTCAAATCGAGCTTTTTGGACCAGATAAATAACCTGACATGTGAACAAATCTAAGTAACATATTATAATTAAATATTAATTTTATGTTAATTTTATTATGTTTCAATTTTATTGAATTTTATCCCGATTGAAAATATATATACGTTGTGAACTAGTGAAATTAGATCAAATCGATTCAACTAGGAATCAAAGGTCAATTTGATATAGTAGTATATATAGAACCTAGGGATTTTTGAATCAGCCTAAAACTAGTTCAATTGATAAAAAACCGTTAAAATTTGGGAAAAATCGTTTGTTTAATTTTCTTCAAAAAATATTTTTCAAAATGATAAGATTTGAATACATAACTTCTTAAAATTAAATTAAAGAATATACTGCTAAGCTAAAATGTATGTTTTTATCAATTATTTATTATATATATTAATTATATAATATTTAAAATTATTTTAATTTAAATCAATCCGTTCAACTGATCCAACCGGTCGCATCGGTTGAACCGTTAACCAAATTTTTTAACATTATTGTGAACTGAAATGTGAAAGGGGGCTAATGCAAATCATGCCGGAATGGGAAAGATTAATCTCGTATAGCATATTGAAAACAATATATAAAAACAAAACACAAGACATGGTGTCTACCATGCCCTGCAGGGGACTTCAAAAATTTTTAGTCAAACCCTCACACTGGCCATATCTCAGCCTCAGGTTCGTAAATTGACTTAAAAAATAATCGATGCAAGAATTTAAGGGCACTCACTTAACAAATATACAAACTATCCCTTTCAAAATACTTCAAAGCCAAAGCTAAGTCAAAGAAAGATCTACCAAGAATCTGAACCAAAAATTAATATTCTCTTACGTTGTTGATTGAACCCTATACTGCTAATAGCGGAAAATTTTGACACTGGCATTTAAGTGAAGGCTAATTTCTGACCAAGAGCTCATTGGCTGGTATATCTTTATCAAATACCTAGTTACTTGGTTTCTCTTCTAGCTTTCAATACAATGAAAAATTTTAATTGGTTTCATTAAATGATATTGAAATTTATCCTACATATCTGGTAAAAAAAGTGTTGAACTTTACGTGACTTAAATAATAATTAAGTGAATTAAGATAACTATTTAATTATTATTAGGGTAATATTATATAAATAAATCTTATTCATGATAAAACTCTAGTGATAAGAGTTAAACTCTTACTTCAATTACTAACTATAATATAGACTCATCGATAGTAAGATGCAACTTAAATTAGTTACATAGTATAAGTCTTTAGTTCAGTTTATATAAATTGCTTGTGCACTATCATAAGATAATTGTTAAAAAAATGGATTAAAAGGCTTATATGAAACATTCATATTCATGTGCTTGGAGTGAGGTTGCATTATTCATCAACAATGGCTAGATGTACGTTACTTAGATTAAATTTCTGTATTTGGTATCAGAGCCAAGTAGCCTTGTTCTTCTTATCATCCAGTAAGTTTCATTAAAAACGAAAACTTATCATTTATATATTGTTTGCAAATAATAGATAAATAACTAATATTAAGGCCAATAGAATTAAAATTAATAAATTAAAAGCATGAAATCCATATCTAGCATGATCATGATTAATTTATTAATTTTTTATTTGGTTGATTTTATGCATGATTGTACGAGTTCCATAAATATGCTATGAATTTTGTAATAATTTTTGAATTAATTTAATCATGAAATTGTTGCTAAATCTCTCATAAAATCAAAATTAATTGAGGTTTTTTAGGTTTTTAATCTATTTATGCTTATGAACCCTGAGATTAAAAGAAAGTAGATTAAAACAAGATAATTCATAGCATATTTAATACAAATCTAATATGATTCAAGAAATCTTGATGTTGATGATGATTCTTGTGATTTTTAATAAAATTAAAGTATGGGCCATGTAAATCTTACATCAAAACATGTTTGAAGCTCGTAATTGCATCAAAAATAGTCAAAACACAAAAAATAACCTTGAAAATCAAATCGGACCCAAAACGGGTGTAGAGAATCTAGCCTAGTTGGGCCTTATGTGATTGGAGGTAAAGGATGGTTAGGCTAGCATCCTAACCAAGGCCCATATGCCTTGATGGCACGTATAGCACATGTAAGTCATATATGTGCCTATTTAAGTTCTTATGTTTTCTAACATGCTCAATTTTTTATTTTTAATTTTTATTTTATTTTTATGAAATTTTTAAAATTAAAAAAATAGTTATTATTTAGTATTTTTGTTTAATTGAATAATAAATATGTTTATGCATAAAAATTCTTAAAATTTAATTCCATGATAAAATATTTTGGCAATATCTTCTCTTTCTATTAAGTGTAAAAAAATTTATACTCTCAACCTAAAGATAAGTGCATATTTATATGATAAAGGTTTTGCTAGAAATACAAATTTAATGTACACATCCAAATATCATGAAAGAAGTAGATTATGATCTTATGAATATTTCATGTGATTGAAGGCCAGCATGTTATGGAATCTAAATATTTTGGAATATGTTATAGCATGACAAGTTGATATTTTGTTTTTGTATGTATATTTTTACTACAAGAGATTATGTCATTTTTAAGGATCTAAATCTCTTAGTTAGCATTAGCTATAATGTTTTAAGTTTATTAATTTAGATAATTTGGTAGTTATTTAAAATAAAAAAAATTCTTTAAATAACTAAATACTGTAAATGATATCGATAAAGTTTTATGCCATTAAATTTATTTGATATATATATTTTAAGTTATTAAATCATGTATGCACTTATTTATGGTATACATTTATTATGTCATTATTGAGAATCTAAATCATTTACTTAGAATTAGCTATAGCATCTTAAGTTATTTGATTTAGTTAAAATTAGTAGTTATCTAAAATAAAGTTTTCTTTAAACAACTACAGAATGACATTAATATGTAACTATCTATGTAATAACTGCAATAAGGTAGCATAATTTAATATTAAATCTACTGTAGTTATTCTCAATATGCAATAAAGAGTTCTACGTATATTTAGGATATCATTATCAAAGTTCTAAGTCACTGGCTTAAAAGAACCATGGTGTTTTAAGTCAGTTGATTTAGATAAAAAAAATTAGTAGTTGTTTAAAATAAAGTCTTCTTTTAATAATTATCTAAGAAAAATGACATTGATAAGAAATTATTATGATATGCAATAAATTTTAATGCATATTTGTTGGATGCTATGATTATAGTTCTAAATCATTAGTTTAATAGTAGCCACAACATCTTGAGTTTGTTGTTTTAGATAAATGGTAATTATTTAAAGTAAAGTCTACTTATAACATCCATAAAGAAAATGACATTCATAAAGATGACATTAGTTATTTGACCTCGTAAGAAAATAATTAATTTTGCAAAATAGTTAAATGATAAAACAATAAAATTAAAGTTAAAATTTCCTAAGCCCACATGTACGAATGATTTAATTTTGGTGTTTAAAAGTTATTATTTTATGATTAGAGTTCTGTAAATTTATATGTATAATGCACTTCTACCCAAATGAAGGTTTGGATTTATATTTGAATACAAAGTAATTTATGCAATTAAAGTATAAAATTCCTTGCATTTTGCATAAAATTTTACTATTATGATTCATAAGTTACTAAAATAAATGCTATTTGGTGATAAAAAATTACTTTAATTAAAAGGAGTAAATCAAGTTATTTTTGAGTGTAAGAACCTTGACTTGCCGCTTTGGGTAGACAACTTGTCATCAATGAATAAAGTGCACCGAAGGTTAATGGATTTCGATATTTAATACGAGAACCATTTTAGTATGATGTACATCAAATCCTATATCTGTAAATTAATTTGGGATTTCATCTTAAATTTTTATAATGTGAAGGACTATTGGAAAACCACTAAACTAGTTTGTTATATTTGATAAGGTTTTGGCTGCCAACTTGATAATAAAACTTTCAAAATAAAGTCTAACATTTCTAAAAGATGTGCATGAACACATTATGGGATTTTAGAGATATTGGTACTCGACTTAAGTCTTCAAAATTAAGTTTTTTTTAGTAAATGCTTATCACTTGAATACTTAACTCTTTTTTAAATGAGTATGAACAATTAAAAACACACATAAAAAAAATGGTCTATTAATGAACTTTTGAATATTTGTATTCAAAAGGAAGAGAGATTAAAAATGAAAATTTGATACAGTTCTTGAAATAACTTAAGGTAAGAATAAGAAACTAGGTACAATTTGCCAAGTAACTCAAGGTAAGAACGCGATAAATATGGCAATATGTTCTAAAAATGAAGAAGGAAAGATGCCAATAAAGAAAATGACATAAGATCCTTAATTTTTGCATTAACTTAAATACATATAAAAAAGATTGCTAAAAATATAAAAAGAGAGTCGAAAATGAAAGTAAACTCATTTCATATGAATCACTTTTGGTGATGTTCCTCATAATACATGGTGGTTGGACTTAGGTTCAATAAATTAAATTTTTATAACCATGTAGGTTTCGTAAAGCCAAGGAAATTTAAAAAAAATGGGAGAAGCATCTACTCCGTAAATAGATAAGGACTTCCAAGATCATTTTTCAAAATCAAGTTTTGTTTTAAACTTGAAGAAATTTTTATCTTTCATTTTAGAAATTTCCTCAGATAAAATGAGTTTTGAATTTTAAAACTCCACTGTTGAAATTTCAAAGAAAATGTTTCTATCTTTTTTTTTTTTTTGTCATTGTTGACTTGAATCCTAATTATGAGAATAGTTTGTTAACTATGTATATGATTTTTTGGTAGTAAAAGTTGTGCTGTAGATGAAAACTCCTTTAAATCGTAATGCAAAGATTGTGTTATAGCTCTACACATAAATTTAAGAGAATTAGTCAATGATGGGATTTTTGAAACTCTAGAGTTTGACATTTACATTAATTGCATTGAGGAACATGCAAACTAACAAGTCCATAAAAAGAGCAAAAGAAAGCATTGTATTATTTAGAGATTATACATCTTCCTCTAAGTTTAATGTATTAAAATAGCTATTTATGTCTTAGATGAAGTTCCAACTAAATCAGTTCTAAAACTTTCTTTGAGTTACAAAATAGTTGGAATCAAGATATTTACGAATTAAGGTTGTTTAGCTAAAATGAAGGTTTATAACCTAAACATAAGGAAACTAGATCCAAAAATAATTAGCAGTTATAGGCTATGTATTTAAGATAAGTGGGGTATAGGTTTTAAATATCCCTCATATTTATCTAGAATTGTAAAAGCTAGACATGATAAGTTCCTTGTGGATCATGAGTTTAGTGGAAGTGACTTTGGTCGTAAGGTTAATATTAAGGAATAATTAATTTAAGTTGATCTCTTGTAAGGGATTTAATCAGTTTTCAATACAAACCTATAGAATTTACTGCAGAACAATCAAATTAAAAACAACATTTTCAAAAGAATAACAATCTTACTGATAATACTACTAAAAGTTTGTAAAATGTAAAAGAGATAGTAGAATTAAGAAGATCCAACAAGGTAAGGAAATTGATGATTTTTTGCAATTATGTTATATACTTATAGAAATCTGATTTTGATATTGGGTGTAAGTTGGATCTCATTTTGTTTTCACATACCATGAATGGTGAAAATTTTATACTTTGGCATAAAGTTATAAAAAAAGAGATGAAATCAATATCTATGATCCAATTTAGTACTCGTTGAATTACTATTTGGTAATGTTGAAAGGTAAGATTAAACTTACAGTAAAAAGTTTCACTCAAATGAAAGGTATTGATTACCATGAATTTTTTTTCCAATTTAAGAAAGTTTCATTGAGAATATCATAGCTTTTATAGCTTATTCTAATTGAGAGTTACACTAAATAGTAGTGAAAACAACTTGTTTAAATAGGGATATTAAAAAGCGGTATATATGATTCAACACAAAAGTTTCTTTGAAAGATCAATATATAAATCAAAACTAGCATCCCACTAGTGGTATACAAAGTTTCATAATGTTGTGAAATAATTTGGTTTCATTAAAGATATCATTGGTCATCATACATATCTTAGAGTTAGTAGGAATAAAGTACATAATTTTAGTTGTATACATTGATGATATTCTCCTTGCAAGCAGTGATTTGGCTTCATCACATGAAATAAAATGATTTTCTTTCCCAAAACTTTAATATGAAGAATTTGGTTGAAGCCTTACATGTCATAGGTATAATGTTTCATAGAGATAGATTTGAATGGACATTAAGTCTATCTCAAGAAGCCTATATTAATATAGTTTTAGAAAAATTTACGATGCAAAGCTATTCATCTACAATAGTGCAAATTATGGAAGGGTAAATTCAATTTGAGCCAATGTTCCATAATGAATTGGAAAAAAAAGCATCTTAAAGGTATTATGTATTCAATTAGTAATTGTAGTTTTGCGTATAGTTAGATTTGCACAAAACTTGATATGAGGTTTGGACTAAAAATGTTTGGCAAATATTAAAGCAATTCTAGCCTTGATCATATGAAAGCTTCCAAGGAATTTATATTATAAATTAATATTACAGACATTAGAGTTCAGATATTTTATCTTTGGTTTGAGAATTGTCATCAAGTCCATTAAAAATCTATTATGATAACTCTTCTACAATATCTTTTTCTAAAAATGATAAAAGAGGGATTCATAGCAAGTTCATGGATATAAAATACCTTGCTGTTAGAGATTTAATAAAAAGACAAGAAATAGATATCCAACACACCTGTATAGTTTTAATGCTAGTGGATCTAATGACTAAAGCATTATCTATGGATTATATGGGATCAGTTAAATTCTATTAGAATATATTTTTGGTTTTCTTATTTGCTGGTTTTACATTCTTAGAATTTATGGACATGTTTTGTGGAATATTTCAGTTTGTGCACATAGAGTTTTTATGCCATTTAGACCTTAAATGATTATAGAAACTTCATTTATAAAGTACTATCGCATAAAATGCCCTTTTATAGAGGATCATGCATTGTAATACATGAAAGGAAATACTAGTATTAGAATGCTAATGCCTTGATTCATGTTATGTGAATCTTTCATTAACTTGGAGTTGGACTAGAGTTATTGATGACCATATTAAAGTTATGAAAGGCTTGCGATTAGACCTTTCCATGGATTGACTTTGAATTAAACAAGACCGAATAGCAAGAAAAAATTCTTATCTAATACTTGACAGCCTTGGAAGAAATTTTTATATATTTTATAATTAAAATGAAATTAAAAAAATCAATCTGAACCAAATCTGTGCTAAAAAAATTAGGTAGAAAGCTTAACCTTAAACATTTCTACTTGTGGCACCCTTGCATAATAGACCATTTAACAATTTCAAATTCCAATTTCAGTACTTCATGAAGGTTTTTTTAAAACTACAAGCTATCTTATGAATATTGAAAATTTGATCTGATTTATCAATGTTTGATAATTACTCCAAGTTTGTATTTATTAACAATAAAAATTAATAATATGTAATATATAATTATAACTATAATTATATAATTATAGTTATAGTTATAGTTATTACATTACATATAAAATATATAAAAAATATATTCTAAAGTGGATAAAATAAATATGATTTTTAATTATATCTTAAAATTACTATTTTAATTAAATTTATTTTAAATTTTATTTTAGTTGTGATTACAGGGCACATATGTGATGATGTATAATGCAAATGACAATTTGAATTAATTGCTTCTGCTTTTGTTTCTTTCTATAGTTACCTTTAAAGTTAATATATATAGGAAGGATCCACTTACATTAAGCTAGTTTATACAATGTTTTGATTGTTAGATTAAAATTAAGCTGCAATTTAGATTAAAACCCTTTTTATCCCTTTTTACTTTTCCTTTCTTTATATTTAAACATTTTTTATTGGTTCATCTCTTTTCTCATTCTCTATCACTTTTCGCTTCAAAAAAATTACAAAAAAAGGCTATGGTAGTGGAGGAAGTTAAAAAGCATTCAAAGTGACTAAGATGTAAATAGAAGACTTCTTAACATTGAAGCTTTTAAAAGGCAAAGTCCTTGACTCCAAAAGCCACCTTCATTTAAACTAATCAAATTTTATACAAATGTTCCAGCATGTTAAAACTTTCAGATGAATGTTTAAGCCATATTTCATACAAATGTTTAACTCTTAAAACTTTTCCAAATTTTATAAATTTCTTGACATTTAATTGTCTAATAAAAATTTTTAATATATTTAAGTATGCTTTTTTGGTATAGTTTTGGATCTAAACATAATTAGTCTTTTTTTTTCTTTATGTAATTGTTTACAATGCCTATTAAATGTTGTTTAGTTTATTGTGGGTTAAGTAGAAGACTTTTTAGCATTTAATCTTTTTAAAGAAAAAAATCCTTGACTTTAAAAGCCACATTTATTTGAAATTTAAACTTTTTAACTTGGATGGTTCCTTAGATACTGCCTTTGGCATATATCAAATTATGCCAATCCTAATACAGAAATTTAAGATTTAGCTAGAAAATTTGTAAAAGCAGTGTCCTTACATATTGAATTATTCTTAATACAATAAGGACATTGCTTATGGCATATCTTGTCATGCATAATTACCAATATGTAGGGACATTGCTATGAGGACTGTAGTATTGACTTTGGTCCTTAATATGGTAGAAGACTAGTAATTTTATGATATGAAATTAAGTTTTTTCATATTGATAGTAATTATTAATCTTTATAAAAAATTATGCTTTGCTTTTCAAAGAATTTTTTTTATTAAATGCTTCATCCAGTTGAATATTTTTATTATTGGACTAATCATCTATGCAAAATAAATTTTATTATGGAGAGTTCATTGCTAAATGATACCTAAATTAGTAATGATCAAAACATAGAGGTGAGTGAGTAGAATGCACTAGTTAATGAATGTAGTAGTTTACAAGCTATGCTGTCAAGGAATTCGAGCCATTTATTGGAATGCAATTTGACTTTTTGGATAAGGCCGAAAGCTTTTATAAAATCTTTGCTAGGGAATAGGGTTTTGGTATTTACTTTTGGTTACATGCAATAGGCTTTCAAAGTGATGAAATAGTTCATGTTTTTTTTTTGTAATGAAGGTTAGTACAAGAAAAAACTTACAAAAAATAACGACAATCAGAATGATGTTAGGATAGCTAAAAACAGATGTTCAACTTTAAGTGTTGTGGAGCATTATTTAAGATAGTAAGGGTAGAGAAAGGTAAAAAGTGGGTTGTTAAATCATTTCCAAATAAATATAATCATGATATAATTAGTCCTAAAAGCATGTTTTATTCGGGATGCCATAAGAAAATGGCTGCAACTAAAAGTGTTGTTGGGAATTTAATGAAGAAAGAGTTCTTTAAGGAAAAGTAAGTACATTGTTTAATAATCAAATCAACAATTTTCAGATTCAGATTGTAGAAATCATCTTATAGATTTAAGGAGAAAAAACTTAGATGTCAGAGATGCCTAAGCTGTCTTATGTTATTTTAAGTGAAAACAAAGTAAGAATCTTGATTTATTTTATGCAATTTTATGTGATGGTGATACTTGTATGGTAAACTTATTTTGGTTCAATGCTTGATTTTGATTAGCATATGTACATTTTGATTATTTCATTACGTTTGAAACCACTTATAAAACTAATAAGTATAGTACACCATTTGCATTTCTTAGGATTAAATCACCATTGCCAATCAATTTTATGTGGTTGTGCTTTGATACAAGATGAATCTAAGGAAAGTTTCGCTTGGTTATTTAAAATTGCCTTAGGGGAACTCATGGAAAGGCTCCAGTGTCAATAATTACTGATCAAAATTTAGCAATAAAAGTTGCTGCGAGGAAAGTGTTTCCAGCATCTTGCCACCGTTTATGCCTTTCGTGTATATAGAAAAAATTTCCAGAGAAGCTTCAACGGGTTGTATGAGATTTAAAATTTTTAGATTCCTATGTATAATCGAAATACTTCTTTGTAGGAACACTACCCAAAAGAGTGAGAACATAAATTCATTTGTTGATTCAACAACTACATTGCCAGAGTTTGTAGTGAAATATGAGAAGGCAATTGACAGTCACTAAGCCAAAGAAAAGAAAGAAGATTTTGAATCAAGGCACAAGTCTTGGATTCTGAAAATTGGCTCTAAAATGAAGCATTAGTTTGTATAAGAATGTTTTAATTTCTTCAAGAAGAACTTGTCAAAAGTAATCAATTCATAAAGCAAAAAGTAAGAAAAACTAGGTTTAGCTATGAATATAAGGTGTCTAGTTATTTTGATTCTCATGATAGGTTTTTTGCTCATTTTAATCTAAGCTATAAAGTTGGTAGTTGTGCATGTAGTGTATTTGAATTTAAAGTCATCTAGTTAGACGTATGTTGGTAAGTTTTCACTTAAAAAATGTTGTTGAGATTCCAAATTACTACAATTTGAAACGTTGGACAAAAAAAGCAAACAAAGGATATGGAATTTATGAATATGGACTAGGTTTTCATGTTGATCATTAAAAGTTAGCTGGTTTAAGAAGTCTACATGTTTGTTTTCTCATAAATCACTTATCTTTTTTTGCTAAAAATTTTGAAGAAATGTATAAAGTCATTAGGGGGACTTAGAATTGATACATCGAAACATCCCATGAAGGAAAACCAAATGTTTGCTATTACAGACAAAGAAAATGATTTATGTTGGGAAACCTAGGCTTATGTTTATTGAAATTAAATAAAATTAAAACATATGCAGTGGAAAGTAAATAGAGAAATAACTATATTTCAACAGAATCTTAGGCTAAGATCTATATGTGGTCAATTTAGAAATTTGAATCATGATTTGATTTAAGATCTTATCTACTCAAAGACTCACAACTTTGAATATGCCATTTCATACACAAACATAGTTACGGCTTAGTTACTACAATCTCTCTTTGAGGCTACAAGGTACACAAGCATCTTTCCTCTAATGGTGTTCCACAAGAACAATTGCTATAGCTTTTTCAAGACATGGTGATTCACCCGTGCTACCAAGCTGATCTCCTAATCATAATAAAAAGGTTAATTTTCTTTTAAATCCGAAAAAAAAAAACCCAAGAATAATTCTGGTGATTTCAATTTTTACAAGAAAATAATGAGAATAAATACAATAAGGCGAATTCATTTTCTCTAGATTTGTCATTCTTGAAAATGATTTTCAAAACAAAAATATCTTACCTTGAAACTTCTATCGAAACTGCCATGGATTTTTTATTTTCTAATCAAGAAAACCAATTTTCTTTCTCAGAAAACTTAAACTTACGTTAACCTCCTTAGAGAAGCTGATAAGGTTTTCCTAGATGATAAAAAACTATTTTTCTCACTTAAAGAAACTCAAGTTATGTCACACTCTTTTAAGGAACTAGTTGGAGTTTCAATCTCCTTAAAACTCCTATTAGAATAGGAAATCTTCTTATCCTTTTGTATTTAGGTTTAACCTAATCTCCAATATTAAAGAAATGATTAAACCCAATCCATAACAAGTTCAGGTTCAGCTGTCAAAGGATAGAGAGATAAGACTTTGATAGGAGATCAAATTCCTAGTTAAGGTGAAACAATTTCACTTGAAGCTTCCCAATTCAACCATAATTTTATCTCATAGTGTCATGGATGAACCTACCTAAGCTTTATGTCTAGATATGTTGTTGGTTTAGTTCTTTATTCTTAATTAATCTCTTAGAATCCAATATAGACTAAACTAACTCAATTTAACAAAAGTTTGATTTATAATCAAAATCCTTGCTTAAGTAAAACTTTTTCGCTTAGCAAGTGTTAGAGTCCCATAAAACACTAACTTTTAGTGCCAAGCTCGGACTTAGCCATAATTAAGGAATGTTTGGTTTAGTTCAATATGAGAAGATGGAATTTGATTCGCAATCAAATTTTTTATGGATAAAAAACTTTTTTTCATTTTGAAAAACTCCAAATTCGGCCAAGACAACTTATCTTCAAACATGCCTACTTTAGACATTGTATTGTTAAGACAAGCCTATCTACATTATCTTATTAAGACATCAGGAGTACTTATCTTAAGACATGTCTACTTTAGACATTGTCTTGATAAGACAATTTTATCTATACTGTCATAACACTTATCTACTTTAAATATTGTCTTATTAAGACAACCTTATCCATGTTGTCTTAATAAGACAAGCTTATCCATATTGTCTTAACACATGTCTACTTAAGACAATTGTCTTGTTAAGACAACCTTATCCATACTATCTTGGTAAAACAAGCTTTCCATATTGTCAGAACATGTGTCTACTTTAGACATTGTATTATTAAGACAACTCTATTCGCTTTGTCTTGTTAAGACATCTTTATTGGGATTTCTTAAATCTAAATTGTCTTAAACTTTACTTAATTGAACTTTTTAATCAAGTCTTTTAAATTTAACCTTTTATTCAATTAATTCCAATTTAATTGAATCCCAAGTTTAATCTAGTAAATCTTTCTATTATCTATGACACATTAGGTTCCTAAAATATAAACAATCTTATTAATTACATCCATAGATCAAGAATGGGATGTGGCAACCCATTGTGACCACTTAAATGTTGAAAAGTCAAGAATGACCTCGTGCAATCCTTTTAGTAATTAGCATGTCAGTGTAATTCAGTCCTTTAATCAAATATCCTGGAAAGACCATAAGAATGTTGTAGTGTCTACTTATGTATCAATCCATATTAGTTCTTATAGCATATGGTTAACTTTATAAATTTAGAGAAACAATTTCTCCTAAATTCATCATGCATTGGCTAAAAACTTTGTCAAGTTAAAGAAATCTAGGAACATGACTAGCACATGAGAACATTTTCATAGACACTGAAGTGACAATACCAAATGGAGTTCTCATATGAGCCATGTTCAGCGAACTTATTTCCATAAAACAAACACTCAAAGGCCTTCCCAAGTATCCTATATACTTCAACCCTTGAGATCAGTTGCTTACTCATAAGTAAGAAGACATAACCTATTCTAGTCTTTGAGACATTGCCAATGTTTCATCTTGGTATTACAATAACTAATTGCAACTCATTAAAATTCCTTTGCAATGCCTTTTCATGTTCCATGGGCTTTATGTAATATATCAAGATATGAACCTCAATACATTATAGTAGACAACACTTTGAATCATCAAAGGGCCTCAGTCAGTCAGATGAATTGCTCATCTGAACTTCTCATATTGAAATACAAAAGTGACTAGGTTAAATAGTCGCCGCTAATCTGTTTTGGCTAAGTGCGATCAGTCACCTATTAAAACCACTTACTAATAAGTTATGAAACTCTGAAAGGATGATTTTACAATCTGCGTATGCCAGAGATCTACTAAGTTGGGGTCAAAGTTGGTTATACCACAAGTAAAGACTCGATCTTTCGCATGATGCCTAATAATTGGTGCCACTTACACTTATTCGAATTTGTTTTTCTCAATTTCAATCATATGTATTCAATTATAATCCCTCTTTTTATTCATCCAAAATCAAATAGATATCACTAAAAAAATGTATCCCAAAACTCTTATTGGGATTAGCTCGAATTTACAACTGATTCAGAGAAAAAATCATTTATAAAGGAAAAAATTTCCACAAAAATGCTTGAATCCAAAAATACTCACTAATTGACTGTATTTTGAATTGTTTTTAATCAAAACTTGACTCTATTTAAAAGAAATCACCAAAATAGCACACTTAGACCGAATTAAGGAAATCACAATTTTGAAAACAAGGCTAAAAATCAAATTTTATTTAAATCCACTTGGAAGCTTTAGTGGGAGACAATAGATACTTTCTATAAGACACTTCTAGACCTATTGACATACTAAACATGGCTTCTGAAATCAATTCTGAGGCATCCAAATGCTTCATAATAATAGATACCAAACTTGGAGATAACTGAAATAGGGACAAGTTTAACCTTTCAAGTTCTTTGAATTTATTCTAGATTATTCCTACTGCATAAAATCAAACTATATTTTATGACAGGTGACTCACTATACTTCAACATAAAAATATTAAAAAAATGCTGAAAATCATTTTGGTTATTAGATTTTTTCTCAATTCATCCAAAATATCCACCAGACAAGCCATACATTCTTGAAAAGCTTATTCATTCTACTTTTATCTAAAAATATGAGAAAAAAAATTGATTATCCCCATCAAAAACAGTTCGTAATACTGATAAGGTGTTAAAATAGAGCTGTACAAATATCTCAGGTCTGAGATTTTTCTGTATTCAATTGATCACGAAATTGAATGTTTGAAAAGCCTATTACGCATCCAAATCAATAAAAATTACAGAAAAAATACAAAACAAAATCTTTTTATGCGGCTACAGTGCTAGACTACAACAGTAGCACTAACTCAACTTGTGATCACAAAGCATTTTGTCAAATTTTTATAATATATTTTCGGACATTCAAACTTCTAGAAATGAAACCAAATAGACTCTATGAATATCCTATATGAGGAAATAACAAAGTCTTCTAGGTGCCATGACTTAGAACTCTGTTTTCAGATATTGGCGATATGCTTTAGAGTTATGCAAATGTGCACGCTTTTATCGATTTTATTCATTATTATTTAGTCTTAACAAGTGAATGGCACACCAATGCCACTCGCTTGTGTGCTATAACGACAAAGCCAAGTGACACAAAATAGCATATTTAACTCATCTAAACATTATCTAAAGACTCACATTAAAGTTCACCAAATTTTGACTCAACAAAACATGTTTAAACACTAAAAAAATATTTTTATTTGCTCCAAATCAGCTTTAATTCAAGTTATTTTACTTAATATCCCTAAGTTGTTCATTAATAACTTATTAATAAAATCAAACCTTGACTCACGTATTGGTTAAATGAACCAAAGCTTACCCTTGGGGGATCTTTCAAGAAAACAAGGTTTTTTACATAACCTAAACACCATAATATGCATTTTATCAAGGAACTAATCATCCACAAAACCTAATTTAATGCACAAAATTCACCTTAGATGAACCATTCTAAGCTACTTATGCTCATCTGAACATCATTTTCTCATCAAATTCTCATTAATTAACAACCAACCACAAGAAACCACGCTTGGATTCAATTCGATCAATATGGTTAACAATTAAAATAAGCTTCCAAACATTTAAGCTCATCAATTGAACAAGTAAGCCTCTAAATTCATTCAAATAAGCATAAAGTTTAGCTTACCCAAGTTAATCTCAACTTAATTCATCTAGGTTTCATCAATTAGGCATCCATTATGTAAAGCCCACTCAAGCACACAAAGAAACTAAGCATGGCCGAACCTAGTTAAAGATTTTATAGGTTGTTCAAATGCTTTCACAAGTTCAAGAACCTAGAATTTCATCATTTAGCATTAAATTGAAGTACTATATACTTAGATTTTAGCTTAAAGTAGCTCAAATAAGCAAGATTGTGCAAGATTAAGTAAATTAAGCTCAAGATCTACATTGCCTAAGCTAGCCAAACTTGAATCCCCTTTTTCTCTCTTATTCAAACACATCAACAAGCTAGAGAATCATGATTTCATCATCTAAACTTCAAAATTTCCAACTTAATATCATCAAATCCTAGTTTAACTAAGTTTAAATCATCATAATCCTAGCAAATTAGGTAGGCCAAAACCTAGATCGAAAAGAATCATCTTGTTCGAACCTAGATCAAGCTCCCTAAACATTATTTCATGTTAAATTTCAGCAATTAATCACTCAACGGTGCTTAGAATAACATGAAATCAAATGAATAATAGCTCAAATCAGGATTAAAGCATCATAGCAACATGATTCATAATGGTCGAATGCTATAGATCAAGGATACATCATGGCCAAAACTCATATAAGCATAAATAAGCATGAATTAATCATCAAAATCATGAAATTTAATTGAAATTAAAGAGAAAAGTTAAAAATTATACCTACTCCAAGCTTGATCTTCTCTTAAAGATGATGACAGCTTGAGAGAAAAATGAATATTTTAGATTTTTTAAAATTTTCTAAGTGTTTAAAAGTTGTGAAATTATGAATGATAACCCCTATTTATAGGCCTTGAAGCTAGTGATTTAAGCTTTAATCACCCTAAAGGGATCTTAACTTAATCACTAACCTTTTAATTAACTTATGAAAAATAACATTACTACCCTTAATGAATGGATGATTAAAATTCACATATTTATCACATATTGGAATTTGGCCAAAACTTAATTCTATAATAATCTATGTACAATCTTTTCATTACATTCAATTGACCAAGATTTGTCTATGCAAGAATGCAACTGAATGCTCTATCTTGTAGGAAAAATGTGTCCTAAGAACTTTCTTTGAAAAAATCTAAAATTTCCTATCTCGGACCTCTCGAATTAAGTTCTCAGGAACTTTTGACATTCTAAATTCCTTAGGTCCTTTTAGGACCCAATCCCGATTACACCTTCATGACCTAAAGTTCGTGTTCAATTTCATTTTAGTGTAATCTATTTTGAAATCTGAGTTATAGAGCTCTTCCAATTTCAAATTCTAACTCTAGCCTAAAAAGAACTTTTCCATTTTCAAAATCTAACTCTAGCCTAACAAGAACTCTTCCAATTTCAAAATCTAACTCTAGGCTAAAAAGTTGGCTTTTTGCAATTGACTTTGCTTACACTTGACTTGTGTTACTATCTTAACTTTCGATTATGACTTTTAAAATAAGTCTCATTTCCATCCAAATGTCATCAATAACCATTTTAATCACCTTAATAGACAAACGCCATCAACTTTTGACATTTTTAGACGTTCAAGACTTCGGTCTCGGTTTTTCGAATATGACACCTACCCCTAAATCAGATAATTAAGCTAAAATGCCTTATTATATTAAAATAAGCCCATTGAAACCAACCAAATTCTCAGTTAGACCTTTCTATCATCTATAACTTATCCGAGAGAATCCAATCCTAAGAAATTCCATTTAACCTCTAAAATCAGGAAAAAATCAACCAGGGGCTTAGACAAAAAAGGGTATCTATAGACTTCATCTAATTAGTAGTTCTTGATTGTCAGTTATGTTGCCAACTTGAAGGAAAACTATATATCACTTGATTACGTGATAGGTTCGCACTAATATATGCCTCATCCAAGTCAATTGCTTTAGGGCATATACTAGCAGTTTAAGCCAACAATTGACCAGCGCAATGATTTATGAGGTAAGGGAGAATCAAGTTGATGATATGCATTTGTCAATTAGTAGTTATCCATATGTTTCTGAAACTAAAGGTCGAAAAAAGGGTAGTCATGAGTCCTGGAGTGGAAGATCCAAAATCGATCTTTAGAGGGCTTTGGCTCGTACAACGGTGAAATGGCAGTCGTGTCAAATTTGTGGAGGGTATGATCATAACAACCGTAGCTATAAAGGAATAGAAAAGTTTACAAGTATGCCAACATCTGATGGTATAAAGTGAAAGGTAAGACTTTTTATGTTGCTATTTGTATTAATATTTTATATTAGAATATTATTTTCAATGAAGTTTGTTGAATTTTTTTCTTCTTTTACTTTGTTTGCAGATAGGGTTGATTGCAGTAAATATTGGACTCGTTTCTTTAGGAGTTATCATTGTTTCTGACATTATTTTTTTTCTATTTTGAATGAAATGTTTAGTGGATTACAATTGTTTTGATTGTATTTTTCAACAATGCAAATACAAAGAGTAGTTTCACTTTTTTTTTTAATAGTAGTTACACTGTTTATTGAGGATTAGAATGCTACATTTAAGTTATATTTCAGTTCTTGCTCGTCTCGTCTTATCAAGCTATGTTCTGTTTAATGAAGTCCCAAGATACCTCCAGTCCTTAGGCATTACAGAATGAGTTGGGATCCATCTGAGTTTGTGGATTACGAGATTTATGAGATTGCAGGCACTTTAAATAAGCCACAAGTTTCTTCTTTGCTGTTGTTTGACTTTCGAGCGTGTTCCATCAACCTTCATTTATCTATTTTGACGATTTTGATAAGTAAGCTAAACTGCCTTGATGAGCAATCAGATGCCTACAAGGAAAATGTTCTGTCATCGCTGTATCAGCTAGGGTGAATTTTGAGGCTGGATCACCATGTGGGTGGGAGAAGATTCCAAAGGGAAGGCAATTGGAATTAACCGATTTGGGGCAAGTGCACCAGCAGGGAGAAATATAGGAGGAATTTGGTTTAAATCTAGAGGCTTGGTTAGAAATCCCTAGAGAAACTTCCAGTTTTGGATTGAAGATTACACTGAAGATACCATTTCCAATTGTAACATATTAATGGTATTACTTACGCAAGCCTCCTACTTCTATAAACATTAAAAAATAAAATAAAATCATACAATAATTGAGAGATGGGTAGAAACAACTTTGACCAAGTCATCAAAATGACTTCCTGGTGATCATAATTCATAATAAAAATAAATAAATGGTTCATTAGAACAAATAAATAGACTACAACTTGTTTGGAACTTATGCTGAATATTTTACAATTTATATTTGTTTTATCAGTTGCCTTCACTTAGAAACATTTATAAAGGATAATAATTATGATTAATATTATAGTTGATATTTTAATATCAAAGGCATATATGAGGTGCCGTATTATGCTTTGTGATGAAAAAAAAAAAAAAAAATCAGCATCACCCAAGGAAATCGATAGTAGGTGGCTTCACCTTCTGCTTAGCGTATGCCAGCTTCAGGCTTATTTAAACCAATGCCCTTAACAACCCAATAGCATTGCCTTCCAAAGGCATTGGCCGTTGGGCTAGATTCAAAGTGGGCTGGAAATGCAAGAAACAAGCCCAAACCCAAACACCACTATAATATTTTCTAGCCAGGCCTCTTACATTTTTATAGTTAGGTTACCTCGGTACTAAAGAAACTTTACAAGAAATCATGTTGTAATTATTAGTAGAATTATTATTATTTTTCATAAAATCGAGATTTTATCATATTATATATATATATTTATAAAAAAAATTATATAGTTAAAAATCATGACTAATTAAAGCAAAAAATCATACCTAATTATAGCAAAACATATCAAATAAAAATCAAAATTAAATTTTTTAGCTTTTCTAGAATCTCAAAAGTATGCTCATTTAGCCTATTTTTAAACCTGCTCAGGATATAAATTGAATCTAGAGCCATATTTTATATCAAAATGAAGCGTGCACATTATACTTCAATATACAAATTCAAATCATAAATCATGATGGTCACAAAAATCATTTTTGGAAAGCCAAAATTTGGCTGGTCGTCACCATATTACCCAGATTTCTAGGTTTACACGTTCAAGTAGCCAACTTTTGGCTTTTGATTCTTTTAACATATAAATCATTAGATCAAGCCACTAATACTAAATTAAATTTGACATTTTGTACTACAATTTAGACTTTAGAGTTGCCTAAATCTAGCATTGGACGATGGATTTTTGACAACCTAAAATTGGTGGGTCTTTACTTTAAACCTAAAATCTAAATTATTTTATCTTTTAATCTATTCAACCAAACTAACTCAAACATGTTCCATTAGAACCCTTAGGTTGAGATTTTTCAAAAAATGATTTTGCATCGGAAAACTCATCAAAAAATTTACCAGCCATGGATGAAAAAGTAAAATTTATGGATTTCTTACCATGAATGACACCAAAAACGATAATAAAGCTAACCTTTTGTTTTGATGATGTAAAAACTCAAATCTTTGCTTCAATTCTAGAATTTTAGACTTTTTCACTATTTTTTTTTTCGACTTCTTTTTTTTTTTTTGTCTAACAAAGAAGAAAAATATGTATAACACTTTTTTTTTGCACTTAAACCCCTATAGTTTGCATTTACGCTCTTCATGCATAATTATGGGTGTGATAAGGTAGGTGAGAAAACTTGCTGGAATATGAACTAAATTAGGTGGGTGAAAAACTTGTTAGGTCGAGCAACTATCTAAGACTAAGAAAATACTTTTGCTTTAGATAAAACAAGTCATAGACACTTACAAAGACTTAATATTAACTAAAGTTCCTAGCTTAGGTGCCAAAGTTCCTTCAAGAAAACGATCTTTCAAGTTCTTGCATTTTATCCCATCCATCAAATTTCTCCTTTCTTTTCTTGGTAACCAAACAGCATTCACCCTTAAATAAAAGTTATTGGAGAAAGAAAAAGTGAGACATGAAAAAGAAAAGGAAAACTTACAAAACAACTTTGCCATCAGAATACTGGACAACAAACCAGGAATAATGATCAATGTTTTCATCTTTTTTCCAATCTGACAAAGCACTAAATAGATTATTCACCATTTTCTCTCTTAATATCAACAAAGCCAACCCTGCATTCATTACCAAAACATCTTTTTTCCTCAACTTTTTCAAAAAACAAAAAACACCTAAACTTAAATAAATAAAAAAAAAAAAAAACTTACTTTCTTCATTTAGAAATAAAAAAACCAAACTTGGACATAACAAAAATAGCACGACAACAAATCAAAACTCTTGTCTTAAGCTTACAAACTTCTAGTTTTTGTTCACGATCATCGTCTTCCTTTCTCTTTTGATCAAAGCTTAATTCAAACACTAATTTCAAAGAGAAAATGTAGTTGATAAAGTCAGTGGTTGAAATGGCTTTTGTTTTGGGTTTGAAAATGTGTAGTCGCAGATTACACGCAAAGATTGGAGTCTAAAACCTTTTAAATGTATGTATAGTTAAAACCTATGCTAGTGTCATGGGGCCATTATCTTATTAGATACTTGATGGGATATGCAATGCATCTACTTATATGCCCCAAAACCTTTTTTTTCTTATCCAATGTGGGATTAATACACCTTGCCTACTTCTTTAAAATGCTTAGCATGATATTCTCTCACACCCAATCTTGTGATGATCTGTCACAAGCTTCTTTAGCATTTCTACCTATTTAACCTTGGGATGCTCGACTTGGAGTCATAATTGGCCTATCCTATCACCCCACGATTGAGGCGCTTGAAATGAAATCAAATGGTCAAGGGTTGGCTCTGATACCACTTGTCACGGGACGATTACCACTTCCTAAAAAACATGTCTAATAAGATGTCCAGTGTGCCCACTTATCTGCCAAAAGACATTCCCTCTCTTATCCAACGTGGGATTAATGCACTTTGCCTACTTTTTTTATAGCTCTTGGCCTGACACTAGCATTGAATTCGA
Organism: Adansonia grandidieri; assembly: GCA_038382065.1. Lineage (NCBI taxonomy): Eukaryota > Viridiplantae > Streptophyta > Magnoliopsida > Malvales > Malvaceae > Adansonia > Adansonia grandidieri. The sequence goes on along the minus strand of JBBYHK010000001.1, from coordinate 10,807,598 downwards.
GTGATGTCTCATAATGAAAGGAATTAAAAGAAAAAGATTATTAAAAAAAAAGTTGGTAATTATGAATTAGGCATTTAGGTTGCGTAGGTCTAAGGCTTACTTAGCATGTAGTTGTTTTAATTTAATGATTTTTTTAATTTTATATGTTGTTTGAAATGTTTTTAATGAAATTAATTAATTAAAATAATTAATGGATGATTTTAAATGACTTAACTTCCTCTGTCTTTAAAGTTTTGCTTCCATGAGTTTAACATTCGTGGAAGTTAATATGGAATTTTGATATAGTTTAACTATGATCATAAATTTTTAATTTATAATAAACATATACATCTTATTTTAAAATATTTTAAATGAATAAATTTAATTATTTTTTTTGAAAAAAATATTTTATTAGAACTACTTATTAAAATAAAAATCTACAATAAGAATAAGTCACGCATGTTTTTCTTTGAAAATGAATTTTAAAATATATTTCTAATTGCAGATTTTGGTTGAAAACCCAAAATAGAAATTTACAAGGAATTGAATAAATAGTTGACATTATATATGCACGTTTAAATTTGATAAGACAATTGAGTTATACATATATAAATACTAGTAAATGCCCTAGAGCCAATCAGCTTGTATAAGGCATATATAAGTTAATAATGCAAACCAATCACTTTAGTTAGTGATTTAAGGTTTTCTTTCATGTTAGTGGCATGATTGACACTCATGCAAACACTAATTGGATAAAGCCATGAAACACAATGGCTTTGTAAAGTTAGTAATAAGTTACAATGATGAGATCCTTATGCATCTAAGTCGTGTTTCTAAAAACATTCCTAATCATCATATTGTCAAAACAAGGCATTAAAAATGCACAAAGACTAGCATATACTAAGCCTCTATACATTTGATGCATGCAACTCTTTGACCTGATAGAAGTTGAAGTGTAGAGATAATTGGGGATAGTAAATGGGTGCTTGTTTTGTGGAAACACTAAACATGGCCTATACAAGAACTTAATTTGGTATAAGCCACTCAAGTGTCTATAGAATATGTTCACATATGCCAGTAATGCATATTTTAAAGATAGTAGTATTAATAGTAGATATATATTATCAAACTATATATTTTAAAGATTATTATAAATAAAAATTTATAAATGTAACTGTTTTTCAGTTTTATTGCATATTGAGTTGTCTCGTTAACTTGTCCCAAAAACATACTCTTTCAAATTTCAATCGTGCTTTCCTCTTCCTTTCCATCTATAGAACATGCAAAGTCTGATCCTGTAGGTTGAACATATGACTATCACAATTATTATAA
>JBBYHK010000001.1:10744674-10806187 GCA_038382065.1 Adansonia grandidieri | reverse complement strand
GAGTTTGGCAAAAGCATAATAAAGATAAGACTTGTCTACTTTCTTTTTTGGATAAGCAAAGACTTGTCTACCTTTGAGTTATATTCTGATCGGAAAAATGCACTGCAAAGAAGAGTGCGATGTTTTCCGTCCAGTTGCAACTTTCGCCAAAAACATATGGAGAGATCAATTCCCTCCTCCTCCTTCGACTGATAACTCGGTAGTCTTCCTTAGCATTCCTGCATTTATTTTCTCACCTTTTGTTGACAAATTGATTAACTGCTGGTTTCTTATTTACGATATAATCTCCTTTTCAACCAGTCATAGGTATTTGATTCTTTAACCAGGGAAATAGATCCATTGAAAGAGAAAGTGAAGGACATGTTAATGGCTTCCACAGCTGATCCCATTGAAAATTTTAAATTCATAGATACACTGCTTCGCCTTGGTGTTTCATATCACTTTGAGAATGATATTCAAAACCAATTGGAAATTCCCAACCAAATCTTGTCATCGGAAATGGTCATGACTTAAACTCTACTTCAATTGTCTTTCGAGTTTTCAGACAATATGGTTTCAAAATGTCTTGCGGTAAGGATAAGAACAATGATAAATGAACTTTTGAAACCAAGCTGGTTATCTTTGACAAAATATAGCACACTTCCTCATTTAAGCTAATCTTATTACTGCTTACATTTAAGGAAAAAAAAACTTTGACTGTCTATTGTTTAATTGAGAAATTCCCGTCAATATGTGAATCCGATGTTTTTGACAAATTCAAGGATGCTGATGGTAAGCTCCAAGAAACCCTTATCGACGATGTTCGGGGAATGCTAAGCCTGTATGAAGCTGCCTATCTAAGAATTCACGGAGAGTACATATTAGAGGAAGCACTTGCATTCACCGTGGCCAACTTGAAGTTATTGGCAAAGAAGTCGAGCCCTCATCTTGCGAAGCAAATAACGAATGCCCTTGATCAGCCACTGAATAAATGCCCTCCAAGACTAGCGGCAAGGACCTATATCTCTTTCTATGAGGAGGAAGACTCCAGAAATGAGACCCTACTTAAATTTGCAAAGCTAGACTTTAATCGAGTACAAGTACTTCATAAACAAGAGATAAGCCATATCGCAAGGTACGAAAGAAAGCATTTGGCTTACTTTGATGATTGATTTCCAGATGACTTTTTGCTTGCACGTTGAGGGGATTTTTATATTGCAGGTTTTGGAAGGACAATAACTTTTCCTCTGAGCTTTCTTATGCAAGGGAGAGATATGTGGAGGCCTACACATGGATTAATTCCTTATTTTATGAACCTCGCTATACACAGTGGCGGATAATTCTTAGTAAGACGGTACTACTTATTTCAATTCTAGACGACACATTTGATGCATACGGGACACCTCAAGAGCTTCAGCGTTTTATAGATGCATTAAAGAGGTCATAAGATTTTTATAATTCTTACCATTCTGCGCTTAGTAATCTCCCAAGTACTACAGTTGATGTTCATGCATGTTCATTCACCAACCATTATACAAGCATATGTTTTATAATTTTCAGATGGGAGATTGGTGCTCTTGATGAGCTCCAAGATTACACCAAAGTTATTTGCAAGGCTGTGCTAGTCGTTTTTGATGAAATAGCTGAGGAGGCTAGGAAGGAAGGAATATCCTGTAGTGTCCCTTATGCAAAAGATGCTGTAAGATCAATTACCCAGCCCAAATTCCCATATGATTCTCGTATTTAGCAAGTTATGAATATTTGTTCATGGTTTAACATGATTTTCTTTCTAATTGGTCACATAATTTAGTTCATTGGGCTAGTGAACAATTATCAAGCTGAGGCGAAATGGTGTTATGACGGTTATATGCCAACATTTGAGGAGTATATGAGTGTTGCTATGAAGACATCAACTTATGATCCAATGATAACAATGTCATTTATTGCAATGGGAAAAAAAGTTGGGATAGACACATTTGAATGGCTGCGAAAGGAACCTAAATTTATGAAGGCTCTAAATGTTATAGGTCGTCTAATGGATGACATCGTGTCACATAAGGTATGCAATTAAGAAAAAGTTCTCTTTAAAATTCTGCTAGTAATTACCTTATAAAATGTTCAATAATTAATTTGCTGACTGGTCAAAATTGAAGTTCGAGCAACTGAGAAAGCATTGTCCTTCTAGTGTTGAATGCTACATGAAGCAACACAGCCTCTCAGAGAAGGTTACACTCAAAGACTTTGAGAAAATGCTTGATAATGAATGGAAGAATGTAAATGAAGAATGTATGAGACCAACAGCCGTCCCGAGAGATCTCCTTTTAAGACCTTTGAACTTTGCTAGAGTAACATATACATTTTACAAGCATGGAGATGGATACACATATCCGGAATATGTTAAAGATGATATCCGTGCATTGTTCGTTGATCCAATACCCATTTAAAGATGATCCTTTTCCTATTATATATATATATATATATATATATATATAAAACTTCTATAATTTAAAATAAAAGGAGTCCCCTCCTTGCTTAATTGGGGGAATTGCTCGCCTTGCCTTGCCATGTGGTGAGCCCAGGCTTTTCCCTTGGCTTGTTATGTGGGTTTTTTTTTTTCTTTTTTTTAAGAAAATAAAAAATTTGTGTGTTCATGTTTGTATTAATCTTTTTATATATTCAAAGTATTCTAAATTTATAAAAAATTTTATTCGTATAAATGTTTATGCGTTAATAATTTATTTTATGCATATTTGGATACATTTTGTATACAAAAAAATTGGAAAGGAAAGGAACGAGGAAAAAAAAAAAAGGAAACATTGTAAGTTCATTTATGTGTCAATTTTTTTCGAATATTTAAAATATTATATATTTATATAAAATTTTACACATTTTTCTCAATCAAAATTCAAAAATATATTCCCCAATAAGCAAGTTTATGAGACGAAGACAAATACCATCCTCTGAAAAAAACTTTATACACAAAATACATTCAATATCCCATCATCATAACTTCTAATACGACTGCCTTAATCTCATCTATGACAGCTCCTGATACCACCAACTTAAGCAAAGACTACCCCTATATAATAATCTCATGGTACAATATATTATATTCTTCAACTTAATCTCTCGCCACCTCATAAAATTTTTTTATGCATTAATATTTTATTTTATATATATATTGATACATTCATAAATTTATGGCATTTTCATGTTATTTTCCATTTATATATTTTTCATATCATATCTTAATTCATCTCATATGTTATATAATTTAGTGTAATGCTTGAATTTTATCCCTAAATTCATTTACTTAATAATTAAATTATTTCACCAACCATACAATAATATAAATTTTGTGTCCAAAACATTTTTTTCAAAGAAAAAGCGAGAAAAAGAGAGTAGGAAATGAAAGAGGAAAAAAGAGAAAAAAATTTTTGTTCATATTTGTATTAATGTTTTTACATGTTCAAAGTATTATAAATTAGATAAATTTTTATGTGTTAATATTTCGTTTTATGCATTTTTTATACATTTGTCTATTCGTGATATGTTCATTTTATTTTTCATATTGTGTTATGTTTTGATTATTTTATGCCATCCTTAATTTATCTCATATTTTACGTAGTTTATCATAATAATTCAATTTTAGCTTCAAATTCAGTTACTTAAGAATTATATGAATGCACCAGTCATAAATAAATATATTATATTCAACTTTTTTTCCTTTTGTTTTCAGGAAAAAAAAGGAGAAAGAGAGAAGTAAAACAAAGGAGGAAAAAACAAGAAAAATATATGTTTTCATGATAATTTTTCACATGATCAAAGTATTGTAAATTTATTTAAATCTTTATTTATAATTTTTTATGGGTTAATAATTCATTTTATGTATATTTTGACACATTCGTGTATTTGTTGCATGTTTATGTTATTATTTTATATCATGCCATGTTTCAATCATTTTTTATGTTTTTTTTTGTCATCTTAATTAAGATTTTTTATACAAAAATGGTTGTAGCCTAGTGATAGGGGAAGTGCTGCAAATAATGAGATTTGAACTCCAAACCTGTTGGATGTCAATTGCTTGCGTGACCATCTAATTTAAATTTTGAGTTTTATCTACTTAATAATTGGATCATTATATCAATTATACATTAATATATATTATGTCCAAAATTTTAAATTACTTTCCCACATAAAAGCGCAAGCATTTTTCTAATCTATAATAAAGATTGTATACGCATCAATGTTAGGATGAATTTTCAAGTGCCATATGTGTTGTTGGATCCATTAAGGTAAAAAATACAATAAAATTTGTGGACGCAATATTGTGAAAATACTATATACAATTTAAATTTATTTACAATTTACAATGAGAAAAAAGAATTCACACCTCAATTAATTTACCCTATCAAAAAATAATAATAAAAGTTAAAAACCTTTAACGTGACAACGCTCGATATCTTTTCTAAGTTTTGGTTGAAAACAGTATGATGGGAAAATTGAAATTTAAGAAATTTAAGTGTTTAATATTGTTGTGAAAATTGTTGTCACTGAGATCAGATTGAATGTTATTTACCACAAATTTGTCTTTACATCGATAACCTTGAAATTTTAACATTAGACTTTAAATTTCCATCAGTGTATACTTATTTATTGTAATTCATTCAGTGTCAATTTAGCTTATTTATTTTATTGTACTGAATTAATTTTAAATATTAGTTCTACAAACATCATTTAAAAAATTATACGAAAATTAATCAACTTTTGCCAAACATGTATTATATGCCATAGATATATCTTCTTTTCTATAAATAATAATAATTATTTTTTTTTCTAAGCCAAAGGAATTTATTAAATAATGAAAACGTTATAAGACAAGCAAAGAGCTAGCAAATCAAAGAACAATATTTTATGCAATATCAAAACAGAGACAATATCAACAAAGGAAGCACATCGCGTCTAAACTCCAACTTAGTAAAAAAAAAATAATAATAATAATCCATGAAAAAAACTATACTAGACACCTTAATATCATAATATCCTGTCTAATTCATTTTTGTACTATCAAAACATTTTGCACTTATATTCATCTCAATGTTTTAAATATTTTTTTCTCAACATAGAAATGATTGATTGATTGCAGTGAATTCTTGCTCCATGAATCTGTATTTATCTCAATGAATTTTTCTCAACGTTTTAATAATAATTAATTTTTCTTGACATTGTATCAACATAAGATATTTTGCGTTTATTTTTCTATAGTTGGGATTGCTAAGGTTCAATCTTTGGTTATTGAAATTAAGAGTCCAACAATCTATTAATCAAACACATAGTTGTTAGCTATTTGACTTTTTTTTTTTTTTTTTTTTATGTATTCAGACATGTTGGTTTTGAGCATTTGGCTCATTTGTTATTGGTAAAATTATATTTGAGAAAAAAAAAATAATTTGAAGTTGACAAAACGTGATCTCTGATGAGAATTGGAAATTTATGTGAACTTTGGCTGGTTTGTAGGAGGTAGATTTGTTATTGAAGGTTTTTAGGCTTGCAAATCCCTTTTGAAAAATGACTTCTTTTTTTTTTTTTTTTCAGAGAAAAGAGAAAGATGATAGTTGTTCATGTTCTTTGGATGGTGATCTTCGTTTTTTATGGATATGATAGTTTTTGCTATGCCTGACTATTATTCAGGTTTTTGGACAAGCTAATCAGAACTCATGGGGCTGCTCCAATATTCTTTCTGTGTTTAATTCTAGTCGTTTTCATTATGCCAGTGTAATATTTTGATGCATAACCACCTGCTTTTCTCTTGTAACTTGTGGTTGCTGGTTCTCTAACAATACTTTGATAAAAGAGTTTGGGAAAGAATGAGAGATTATGTCAATATTTGGCAAAGCAGGGATCTTTAAAGGATGATTGTTTGTTGAGTTATTTTTTCTTATACATGGATTCGTTGTTTCTTGGCTAAATTGCTGAAAGGGTTGAAGATTTCCTGTCTACTAGTCTTTAGGTTGATATGAATATGGGACTAGACTACTGATTGGAATTATGAATTTATCTTTGATTGACATTTGAATAAATGACTCTTTGACTAAACGAAAAAGAAAAAGTTAGTAGCAATAGTATATTAATGTAATGCGGAAGCCGATTGTCTGTTAGGTATTTGATCAAATTCAAATTCGAAATAAATTTATATTATTTTAAAATTATATAAGTTAAAAATTATTTAATAATTAAATTTATTTGATAAATAAATATTTTTAATAGAAAAAAATTTAATGAGTAAAAAATTTTTATTATTTAGGAATAGGTCTATAAATATAGAGACGGGTCATAACCTTTAGAATTATTAAAAGAGTCCTAAATTCTGTGAGATCAAATTGTGCAAGAAGAGTTTGTAAAGATACTAGGAAAGTTTGGTAAAATACTGTGTTAATAGGATAGAGGGTATTTCTTAGAAGCATGAGGACTTGAGTTTAATATTTTTTTTTAAGTAGTTGTCTTTATACTTTTTATAATCTTGAACCATATTAAATATTCTCTCTGATATGTGTAAGTTAACTTTATGTAGATTTCGATATGAATGTGTTTTTACTTAAAATTTTTCAATATTGTAAAAAATGACAAGGAAAGATTTCAAGATCCATTTTGTGATCGTCTCCATGTTTTTAGCCCTCGTCGACTCTTGGGTTGGTATTAGTCTAATTCATTTCATTATTAGTGCAATTCATGTCATTATTAGTCTTGTTGGGCGACCTATGAGGCTTTTTGTCAAGCTTTCTTACTCATAGTGCATTGTTGTACTAGCATAATTGAACAAGGAAGAAAAAGACGCAAACGGACGAAGGTCCCTAGACCTTATGCTCCTTGGCTGGTCATCGTCACCCATTGTTGCTTGAATTTTTTTTCTCCCCTTTTGAAAATTCAAGGTTCACAATTCTTAAGTGGCGTAGGTTTTATTTTTTTTATTTTTTCAAGAAAAAAAACAAAATTTAAAAGAAATTGAGAACAAAATAATTTTATAAATTTTGACGATCAAATTTAATTTTATAAAAATTTATCTCTTGAAACTGACGATGAATCATTTGAATTAAACTGTAAAAGAAATGATGCAACTAATTTTAATCTCAAATATCTTTCTAAAAATTAATGCAAGGAATTAACAAATAATTCCAGAAGAGAAAGAAACCAAAAGCCATGATTTCATTTGAATTAAACTATAGGTATTATAAATCAAAACAGACTTCAAATAGTGAGGATCGCTGTAAATTTGGGATAAAAAAATGTTTTTTTTTTTTAAATTTTTTTATTTTTAAATGGTATTATCTTATTTCCGATGAGACTCCATTTAAAACAAATGATATCTCAATAAGGCTCAATTGGGCACCTTTTGGTCAATCAAACCGTGCTTATCGTTTAGGTGTCAAGACCACGGTGAGTATGGTTTTAACGTGCTGATGTCTATTTTTCGTTGAAATTTGAAGCTTTATTGGATAAAATGGTGTCCATTGACAAGCATTTTCTAATTTTGACCCCATTTTTTTTTTACTTTAAATAGTGAAAAGATATTTTTGTCCTTGCCACTAGCCTTATTTTTATTTAATGATTTTTATTTTAAAATGAAATATTTTTTATTTAATATAATTAAATAATTTTTATAATATAATAAATTAATAAACATATATTTTATATAATTAATATGATTAATTAGAAATAAGCAATTATATAAGAATAAAAAAAATATTATTCTTAATTTTATTTCTTATTTATTAATTATTTTTTGACATAAATAGAATTTTAATATAAATTTTATTATTTAACACAAGTACAATTTTAATAATTTTTAATTATTTATTATGTATATTTATTTATTTATTTTAATTTAATATCTTTAATGAACATTTCTTCTTCTAACTATATTCATCTAACTGCTACCCTACTTTTGTATTCAAATGTATATCACTACTAATTTTAATCTTTATCACTATAATACTTATTTGGATGGGTCCAGATTGCTTTTTTTGCTTGAGTGATGCTTGCATATCTTAAAAAACCTTAACATCTACTTCTTAACCCCCATATTATTAAAAAAAATCTCCCACCATTAGCACTTGTTATAAATAGAAGGAGAACTTCCAATAACTTTTCAAACCTACCACATACTTTCTCCAACCAACTCTAATTGATCTTTGGAGGTTTGTGTGCACACAAATTTTGTGTCAATCACACTTAGGTTATAATCTCTAGATGTTCTTTATAATAAAGAAATCATTTGATTCTTTTCTTCAATCAAAACTTCGATTCAAGGGTTTTCAGACTTGATCTTGAATCAATGAGATCCGCTTCAAGGGTCTTATAGACTTGATCTTGACAAATGAAATTTACCTCTTTCCCATCGTTGAAACAGGATCGGAGAGCAACTTCTTTAAGAATGAGAGCAACATTCTTCGTATTCTTTATGTTCTTAAGAGAAAACTTCTGCAAACTTCGAGAGAACTTAAATCTTCAAAATCATCTTCTTCTTTTCAGGCTTGTGATTTATGTTGAATGGCTTTGATGGAGACCCTTTTTTATAGTGCCAATGAGCCTAGTAGAAAAGAGTTCTTAAAGAATATAACTTCTTTAATAAATTTATCTTGATGAATTATCTCTTAATTAATTTAATTTAACTAGAAATAAAACTCTAAATTAATTTTAATTTAATTAAAGATAAATATCTATTTATGATGTCATCAATTACACCTAGTGATGTAGAATTTAATTAATAATTTCTTAATTAAAAGAAATTTCAATTTACACATGGTAATTTATAATTGGTCAAAATTTTACTCCTTCTACAAATACCCCCTCAAGACTTGGTTACGTACATGAATTTGATGAGTGTAGCAAAGTCTTAAAATTTAATTTGCTTTTTGATATGTATCTGTTTGATATTTGACAGCAAGTGATTGAAATTTCAGTTGTAGCCACCTGATCAAAGATAAAATTTAAGATGATCTATCCTTGGCCCACGTAAAAAACGATTTAATGTGGCAATGGAAGAAATTGAATTAGTTTGTTAAAATAATTTGCCTTATGCCCATTGTGGTCCACATCCATTTGTTAAATTAATTGTCCCATGTGCACATTCAAATAATTGTCAAAATAGGTTTAACTAGGAAAATTTAGTTTAGGCCCACACTATGGAAACTTGCATCAATCATGCATTTTTCATTACAAAAAAATCCGAGTCTCCTTGAAAGCTTGTAGGAAATTGACTTTCCAACTTGCTTCAAACGATACCATTGTAATTTATTTCAATTATAATTTGGTTTCTCAAGAATGATATACCTCCAGTCCAAGATGGATTCCGAATCCAACTCTAAACGAGGATTCAAACCAATATATAAAACACCCATAGGTCCTTGGATATCTTATAATTTGAAAAGCATCAACAGACTAGCGTCAGCCTCCTCCATATCGTTCATCTAGATTTTCGCATAAGCAAACCTAAGCGAAAGCCTCGAGAGAAGAGAAAGTTTGAGCCGTAATCTCAAATCATCTCTTCTGCTAAAGCAAGACGGTACAAACCATACATGGTAGCAAGCATACCAGCATTGAATTTGTATAGTTGCAATTCTTCACGTTTATTATAAATGAAGCTGTTTACCTACCTATAAGGTTGAATACTGGGTAAAAAGGAATGAAGATGGTAGCCACCGCAATCCATAGTATATGTAGGAGATTTGTAGCAGAGGGTTAGCAATCAGTATTTCAAAAAGTTTTCTCAGTCGTGAAAATAGTCTAGAGGATAGATTATGAACGGCCGTGGCTTCCCATACATAGACATTCTTCTTGCATGAGAGTGAACAAGAGCTGAAACTTATATCCTTTTATGAATAAATGTTTTTTTCTTTAGTTCGTTGATAGTAATGTATCATCTAATGAAATTCACTCATGCAAAGCTTTATTACTAGTAAATTTCATACATGCTAACGCCTTGCCACTTTAAACATGCATGTTGACATTTGTTTATATCATGATATCAAGATTTCTTAAAATTACTTTACCATCCTGATTTTTATCACATCATGCATAACATTTTCACCACTTTCTTATCTCGCATTTTGGACCAATTCAACACTTGTTCATCACTTTTTTCTTCATGCCCCACGTCTCGTAGCCATGCAGAACATGTTTCTTGATTTTTTTTTTTTTAGATAAATTAAGATTTTTTTCCTTAATTTTCTATTTATTGTGACTTGCTTTTTCTTTTGTAAAATCATCATGGTGTCTTTCAAAAATATAATTCTCACTAACAAACCTGTATCCAGTAAATATAGATCACGACCTGGACTTCCACGAAACTTTTCCAAGCTTTACAATCTTTCCAAAGCTAGAATGTCTACAACAATCTCTAAGTCAGGACCACAAATATGATTAGGCTTGATTTTAGTGCTCATGTGAAGATCGTAAATCCAATCAAACATGTTTTAGAACAAGGAAGATTGCCAGTATAGATGAAATTATACCTTTATGATCAAGATAAGGATGACAGCTAATATTTATAAGAAGCTGCCACATTCAAATAAGTTCTTACTATAATTTTTTTCTTATTGCAATCTAGCTTTGCATTCTTAATCACTGATCTTTGGATGTAGGTGTCTTCTTCTATAGTATGATCATTTGATCTCAAAATCGGCTTGACTCCAAGGGTGAAGAAGCTCCAAGTGAACATGAAATCAACTGAAGTTGCATATTTATTTGTATTCCTCTATGTCGAGTTGAGGAAAACAAGCAAGATCATGGACCAAATAAGATGCATTCGAGATATGCTTATTAAGGAATTAGTATGCTTTGTTTTAGTTTAGCAAATAATAAAGCGACATTGGTGCTCATGGTAATATCCATGTTTGTGCTACCATGAAAGGCACTTGACAATGGGACTTCATCATATTATATTGCAAAAACCACTAATATTATCTTGTCATTCTTTTCAAAGAAGACAAAGACATTAAAATGGATCATCTCTCTTTGCTGAAGAATCTATATTTGGTATGTATAAACCAACTGGGACATTATTTTTTTGTTGTTGTTGTTAACTGAACTTGGCAATGAAACCAAGTTGTCTACCTACCATTAAAGGACCAAGTCATAACGTGGTTCACTATATTTTTATTTTTTTTATACTCTAACTTTTACCTAAGTTGTCCCAAAAGGGATTTTCAACTTAGCGAGCATTTTTTTTGGTGAATGTCCAATTTAAGCTCATGCTTAGGAGTATCATGTTTTAAGCATAGTACTGCTTTAAAAACTTGCCATTGATCGGTCCAACATTAACACCATCTTGATCAGTAATCTTGTATGCACTATTGGTATAGACTTCTCGAACAACATATGGTCCATCCCATATTGAAAGAAACTTGTTACCCATGTGACGTATGGTATTTATAGGTTTTTTCACAGCAAGGACTAAGTCTCTAACTTGAAATGACTGTGGCTTAACTTTCTTGTTAAAACATTGGACAATCAAGCTTGATAACACTCCAAGCATTGTTGTGCATCCAATCTTTTCTCATCCAAGGATTTTAATTCATCTAAGCATAAACGCACATTGTCTTCACTAGTAAGACCTTCTTGTATTGCAATTCTTAATGATGGAATTTGTCATTCACGTGGTAGAATAATTTCTACACCATAAATAAGCGACTATGGAGTAGCTTGAGTTGGTGTGCGATATGTAGTATGATAAGCCCGTAAAGCTTCTTCCATATTTTCATGCTAATCTTTCTTTGAATGATTAACCACTTTTTTGAGAAGATTCCACAAAGTCTTGTTAAAAGCTTCTGTTAATCCATTTATTAGAGCATGATACATTAAAGAATGATGTTGCTTAAAGTCAAATTATGCACTTAATTTTCTCATATCAAACTGATTCTCATTATCAGTTATTATGTATCGTGGAATGCCATACCGATAAATGATATTGGTGCGAATAAAACTTGCAATAGTTTTTTTTTCTTCACTTCTTTCTAAGGTGTTGCCTTTGCCTATTTTGAAAAGTAATTTGTAGCTGCAAGTATATATGCCCCATTGAACTCTTAGGTAATGGTCCTACAAGTCAAGTCCCCAACCATTAAATGGCCAAGATGTGGCTATTGGATGCAATTGCTCAAGAGGTTAATGGATGAAGTTAGCATGAAACTGACAAGCTTGACACTTTTTGACATAGTCCACGTTGTCTTTTACCATTGTAGGTTAATAGTATCCCATCCTTTTAATTTAAAAACGTAACTTAGCTCTAGATTGATGTGCACTACAAACTCCGGAATGAGCTTCTTGTAGAGCTTTGGATGCTTCATCTTCTCCTAAACATCAAAGAAAGACTCTATCAGAAAAGTGACAATAAAGTGTACTATTGAAGTAAATAAATCAAGGAGCTCAATGTTTCATTTTTGTTTTATGCTTTGGATCACTAAGTAATTTACCATACTCTAGATAATCAATCAATGGTTGAATCTACTTTTTTTTTTTTCTAAATTTCACAAACTGAAACAATGTTGGATTGCATATCCTCTTTTCCAGAGATAGTAACTGACGGCAAAACCCATCACTTACACAAAAGAACCTTTACTTCGGCACTTGATAATATAAAAGATGATGCCAAATTGGCTAGAGAATTTGCTTGCCTGTTTTTTTCTTAGCATTTGTTCTAAGTTCACTTTGTCAAACCATTCTAAGAGTTTCTTTGCGTAGTTGACATATGGCAAAAGCTGTGATTTTTTCACTTCATAAAGTGAAAGAAGTTGGTTGATAACCAATTTAGAATCTCTATATAGTTTAAGTTAGGTAATTTTCATATCTATTGCCATTTCCAATCTAATGATCAAAGCCTAGTATTTTGCTACATTGTTGGAATAATTTTCAGTGAGAATGAATGCATAAGGCAACACACAACCTTCAGAGTGACAAAGACAATACCTGTTCTAGCTTCTTCTTGTTATGCAACTCCATCAAAGAAAAACTTCCATGGCATGGGAATTTTGATAAAAAAATCCTTGAAGATCTTTCGAGAATTTCCAATGATCCAAAAAAGGATGGTTCGCAAGGAAATCAGCCAATGCTTGCCCCTTGACAGCCTTTTGTGGAACATAAGTAATATCAAACTCTTGTAGTAAAAGAGCCCATTTTGCTAATCTTAGATTAAGTACAGCTTTGGACATGGGATACCTAAGAGGATCTACTTGGCATGTCAAATAGAAAGCATGAGCTTGCAAATAATGTCTTAACTTTTTAACAGCAAACATTAATGCAAAACAAGTCTTTTGAATAAGTAAATCATTTAACTCAGCTCTATTAAGAGTTCTACTAAGATAGTAGAGTGCATTTTCTTTTCCTTTATCATTTTCCTGTGCTAACAATGCTCCTAAAAAAATGTTCCTGTGCAGTAATATAAAGGATCAAAGGTTTTCCTAGTATGGGAACCTTTAAAATGGACGATCGTAGCAAATAGGCCTTAATGCTTTTGAAAGCATTACAACAAGCTTCATCCCAACTAAAAGGAACATCTTTTTTCATTAGTCGATTGAATGGTTGACATCGACTTGCCAAGTTTGATATAAAATGTCAAATATATGCTAATCTTTCTTGGAAACTTTTGACCTCATGGAGATTACGTGGTTCTGCCGTTTTCACGATTGCATTTATCTTTGACAAATCAATTTTAATTCCATGATCTTGCATGATGAACCCTAGAAACTTGCCCGAAGACACGCTAAACAGTGGATTCATCTTTAATTGGTATCTACATAATCTTTTGAACACTTGACAGAGATCACTCAGATGATTTGTCATTTTTTTTTACTTCACAACCAAGTCATCCACATAGCACTCGACATTTTTGTGAAGCATATTATCGAAGATCTTTTGCATTGCTCTTTGATATGTAGCACCGGCATTTTTAACCCAAAAGGCATAACTTTATAACAATATATCCCTTTTGGAGTTCGAAAAGCAATAAGTTCTTCATCCTTTGGAGCCATGCAAATCTGATTATAACTAGATGACCTATCCATAAAAGACAAAGCCTCATGACCAGTTGTAGCGTCCACTATAAACTTTGTTAAAGGAAGAAGGAAATCATCTTTCCAACAAGCATTGTTAAATCCCAAAAGTCCACATAAATTCAAAGTTGGCCATTTTGTTTCATACTAAGACAATGTTTGATATCCAAGTAGAGTTTTTGACTTTTCTAATAAAACCAGCTTTAATGAACTTATTCACTTAAGCTTCAGTTTAAGGAATCAAGTCAAGATGAAAACGTCATTGAGCTTGTTTAATAGGTCTGACAGTCTATTTGACACCCAGATGATGCACAACTATTTTTGGATCAAGCTATGGCATTTCCTTGTAGGTCTAAGCAAAGACATCTCTATACTTAGTCAAAAAGTCATGATAAGCTTTTTCTTCTTCTTGAGAAAAACAAGCTCTGATAAAGATTGGATGAAGATCTTCACTAGTATTGATGTTAACCTCGTTCAACTCACCAATGGCAACCTGATTTCCTTCTTCAAATGATGAAGGGGCTTCTTGAGCATTTTTTTCCTGTGGTTTTTCACCAGCTTCCTTTATAAATACATGATGCGAAGCTACTATTTCCATTTCTTCAAGTTTTTCTTCCTTTGAAGATGCAACATGCTTGGTTATCATCCACGTGTGCTTTTTAGCCTCCAAGATTTCACCAGTAGTTAATTCCCACTCACTTTACCTTTTCATTCGAGAAGGAATTTTGCTATGAAAATCCCTCGCTTCATTAAAAGTTAAGATTTTTTTCAACTTTGGTTATCTTTTTTGGAATTCAAACTTTCTAGCCTTGCATGTACGAGTATCAGCTCACTTACAGAAGCTTCATCAGCTTTTGGTCCTATCAGCTTAAACACTAACCTTCGAGGTAATTGAATGCTTAAATGGTTAAACACTAAAACCTGCATTGAATATGTTCCCAAACAACTAAACACTGAAGGTCTCAGTGGCTCTATTGAATCTTTTTTCTCCTCAGAAATTTCCCCCACATTTATATATCTTGAAGTTTCTTTATAAATATTTAATTTTAATGAAGAAAATCCAGGTCCTTTTCTGGATATTTTGACATGATCAATTTTCTTTTGCTAGACTTGAAGAACCTTGATTGGACTTTATGATTGTGCATTGCCAGATTCTTTCACCAATTTAATCCAGCTTTAAAAAGTAGTCTATAGGCATTAGGATCGAAGCCTCTAGCATGATAAGATGGAAGATCTTGATGTTCAAAGAGAAGTTGTGCCATTGGCTTGGCATATCCTTTTAAAGGGACTTAAGAATTGTTGATTCTTCCAAGTTAGTGAGGAGAAAAGTTAAATTCTTTAAACCTTGATTGATTTTATCTTTGTTGGTGGAAGGAATGAAGTTCTTTTCATTTTACTTTAATTCTTTCAAGGGAGTAGCCATTACTTCTTCAATGAAAGTATCATCCACATAAAATTTAGCATCTGCAAAATGAGCATTGATCAAGGTAAATAGTGTTGCATTAGCAACAATCATCTTGACTTGATCATTTCTGCAGTAATTAAAGCATTGATGAAGAGTGGAAGAGACCACACCATTTTGATGTACCCACGGTCATCCTAGCAACATATTATATGTTTGTCTTGGCATCAATCACATGAAAGAGTGGATAGGACTCCATATCTTTAATGAAAAGTTGAAGTCCAAGTTTTTGAAGAGCTCTTTGCCCCCTTTGGTTGAATTCTTGAATCGTTGATGATTTTGCATTATTTCACCTGAAGGAACTCCCAATTCTTTCATTGTCTTTAAAAAGAGTATATTGACTACTGAACCATTGTCCACCAAAATCTTGTTGATCTTTTGTTCACAAGCAGATCCCATGACAAACAATGGTCGATTATGAGGAGTTGATCCTAGCAGTAGATCTTTATCAATGAAGCTAATGCTCAAGCCTCAAGAATGATCTCTAGCTCCAATGACTGTATCTATATTTTCTTCATCTTTAAATTCTTCATTACCATCAATATTATAACAAATCATAGGGAGCAAGTCTTCATTTTTGAATTGGATTGGCACGTATTCATTTAAAGTGATCGATCTTTGTGGCCTTCTCCCAGATAAATTTTTATGCTGAGGTGAACCTGTTTTTATCTGGGGCATTTTGGGCTTTGGATCTTTACATTGCCGTCTGATCATCTTAGCACTTATGGGGACCTTCACAGGTTTTTAAAGATTTTGTTTTCTACTTCTTCGATGTGTGACTAATGTCAAGCCATCATTATCCTCTTTTGCTTCTTGTAACAGATGGTTCCCCCATTTATGGAAATCCACCATTGTACTTGTGTTTGAAGGGACTTAGATAGGATCAAAAGAGCCAAACTTTATGGTTCTCTCTAAGCTGTCATTAGAGCATTTATTCTTTTCTTTCCCTTTTTCTCAACTATCATTTTTTCCTCAAAGACAACTGCAGTCTAGAACAGAGCTTCATCTCCTTTAAGACTTTAGTTCAAGAAATTAATAGGTGATTCTTGATTTTTATAAATTTCTTTTTTTTCTATGATTTTATCAATTGATTATGATTGAGTATAAGCTATGAAATAAAGCTCATGCCAACCTCCACAGAATATAGTTAGTGTGTCGAGCTTCGCTATTCTCTAACCAAAAATAACTTTAGACAAATAACTCCTGTGGGTTCCATGATGATCCTAAACTAAGTAATCTTGCATTGTGAACTCCACATGTTAGAGGTGTTTATAGGACGGATGCAATGCAATGAAGAATATGTCAAGAATAAGGTAAGGATGATAATTAGTATTCAAAAACTAACAACTGAAAGCTACAAAGCTTGAACACCTTTCATTATTTTATATAAAAAATAAAATAATAGTACTTGATAATTTCCAAAAAACAAACGAGGGTGTGAGGATAGTAGAACATGACAATAAAATTGTTTTTATAAATAATTTTATATAAAAATACTCCATGTAAATGGAAATATTGACACCTTTCATTAATATAGAACGAAGATCTCTTGTCACTACCAAAATGTGATAGGCAATCCCTCCAAGTTCAATGTCATTACCCGAAATGTCATAAGCAACCCAATTTCCAAGTTTGTCTTAAAATGTCTTCACACAAAATATGTGAAGGCAATTCCATTTTCATATTCAATGTCCTTACAAAACTTATCTCATAGGCAACCCAACTTCCAGATTCAGTTTTTATCTATAATTATACAACTTGTTAGGTGAGACTGTGTACACATAATTGGAGGCCAAAAAAGGTCCTACAGGATGATGGAGACAATGAAAAGTTTGACAAAATATTTAGGGATTCCCTAATTGTTAGAAGAAAAATTTGCACAAACCATCTATCAAAAGAGACATTTACCATGAGATCCATTGTTGAATCAAGGTTAATGGTAGGTCATGTTATTAAGGGCCAAGCCATTTATGAATTAAAGTAAGTTAGATGCCACTTTTGTTAGGTTGCAACTACCCTAACAAGTAAGAGCAAGAATTTTAATGGCTATGATTAATTTTAAGTTCAATAGATCGATTAATCATTAGAAACTTGAAAAAAAAAAGAAGAAGCTATAAAACAAAATTTATAATAAAATTTTCAGACCATTTTAACTTGGTAGTGTCAATTGGATATTTTTCTAATTTTGTCTTAAAGATTGGCACCTTGTAGTTGTATCCATACAATTAATGAGCGATGTGATTGTTGCAATGTTACATCATGGTTATTCTTACATGGTTTTCAAATTACAATTTTTTTTGCATGGTTTTGAATTGTATTGAAAAAAATTTTTATTTGTATTTCAACAAAATTAAACGTATCAGCTATAATTGATATACTACTATTAGTCAATTAAAATTCAAAAATTTGAAGAATTCCTCAATATATTGCATAGTAACAACACTTAAACTTTATAAATGGTATATGATATATGTATATATTTTAGTGGGGTTGATTAATTGCAAGATTGTGGTAAAAGAAATTGTAAATTAAAGTTAAAACAAAAACTATCACAATTTTATACGAATTGATATGTAAATATATTGAGATATTGAAATTGGATCAAATAATTTCTTATTCAAAGAAATTCATGGATTCCTTTGAAAATTAAACAAGTGAAATATTCTTTTAGGGATCTTAACGGAGGTAATTTGATAAATGCAAAAATTATGCTAGAATCACCCAGTTCCCTTCCCTTAATTAACACTTGGACTCCCAGACCATTGTCCAGAAGCCCTTCATAATTCATATCTTAAAACACCACCACAAAATTACCTTATTTCCTTAGTGAAACCTTTTGAATCATATCCCTTCCCATCAGTTCAATACCCTAAAGCCAATGCCAACCTTGAGGGATAGAACATATAAAATTCCTTATTGACATAAATCTCAGCATTGCATGATCTTTCCTTCAGTGGTGAATAAAAAAGAAAGGCATGCCTATAAATGCTAAAAGAAAAGGTGAATTAAGGCATACCTTCGAAAAAAGAAAATGAAATACAACATCATGTGGTTAAAACATTTAAGATGTTTTCAAAGGAACTTTTTTTGAAGAATGACTTTTCAATTTACATAGTTGTTTTTGAGATGAGAAATGACCATCTTTCATCATCCTTTCACAACTTAGAAGATTAATCCCTTGCTACCCCTTTTGAGTTTAGAGAATTCATTCATTTGAAACCTGATTAAAGATCACCTTCCATATCGGGGGACAAAGAAAACCTTCTTAAGAAACATAAAGGTAGGTATCTCATTCCATAATTATGAAAATACCTGACGTTAAGGGGCAAATTGGAATGCACTAAGTTTCTTAAATCCAAGATTCCTTCTAAACAAAACAAAAAAAGAGTCAAAAATCAAAAGCACAAAAATGAAAAGAATGCAAAGGAAAAACCAAGCAAAGCAAAACCAAGAAAAAGTGAACAAAATATTAAAAAAACAAGTGCATCTAGAAAGTAAAAGGGATAGAAACCCAAATGAAAAGAAATGATCCTTGATCCGATCATTTTCAAACACTAAATTTAGGCTTATACACCCTTCCTTTTAAAACCATGAACGTTGGCCGACATTACATACCTTGAAAAGGCCATTTCAATCAAGTAGGGTTGTTTGAACTAATGAGCTCATTCTTAGGGAATTTGTTCTTTATGATATATTGTGAGCCTTCTTGAAGAGCATTATGAAGCAACAAATTAGTAAAAAAAATAAAAAATAAAAAATGGAGAGAATGAGGCTCTATTATGAAAACCTATAAATAATAGTCTAGAGCAAATTAGAGAACTTTTGCTGACACTTATGGGATTATCAAGGTTGTAACAAGGAAACCATCATTCTATAAAAACCTATGGGACACCCCGAAATCTTGAATGTCCCAAAATATCATTTTTAAAGGAGTCAACACTTAGAACCAAATCCCTCCACCTTGCCAAACCAACCAAACATCTTGAACCCATTACAGCCAATATTAATTGTAGGGAGCTTAAAAGAACATCAAATTTATTTAGTTTTCAAAGAGTTCATGTTTTTTAAGGACTAATTCATTTGTAAGCCTAGAAGAATAGGGAATTTATTTTGCATTTTCTGAAACTTCCTTGGATTAATAAAGCCCATTCAAGCCTCGAAACCTAGTTGAAAAATGCCAAATTACCATTTAGGAAATCTTTTAACAATAGATCATTAGTCTTTAGGAGACTTACATATCAAGCTAATCTAGAAGTTTTTCACCAAATAAACATTTTAAGCAAAATGCTTGTTAAAAGAAAAAGTTTAAAAAAACTAAATAAAATGATGTCATTAAAAGAGACAAGGGTTTTTCTAATCATGGGGTAAAACTAGGCTTAGAGTACCTCTTAATCGAGAAAGAAATCATAAAAAAAGTTTAAGCCAAGTTTGGGAAAAGAACCAAAGCCTTTACACCTTTCATGAACATTATTGTGTCATCATTCAAAAGTATATGCATCATTTGCACATACATTTAAGCATTATTTCTAGTTTGCATCATTATCGACCTTTGCATTTGCAATACTACACATGCATTTGCATCATTGATAGTCTTTATGTTTGCATCATCAAGTGTATTCCATATCACTTGCATTTGCATTCACAAGCATTAGCACTCACGGGCATTCATGCTTACAAATAGTCCACGTTTATGAGCATTCATGTTCATGTGCATCTGCATTTACATTTTCCCTCATGTGCATTCCCACATGCATTTGCATCAACATTTACACTCACATTGCATTCCCACATGCATTTGCATTAACATTTACACTCACATTCTTTGCCACTTATATGCATTCTTATTTCTCAAGCATTT
The DNA here is from genome assembly GCA_038382065.1 of Adansonia grandidieri. Classification (NCBI taxonomy): domain Eukaryota; kingdom Viridiplantae; phylum Streptophyta; class Magnoliopsida; order Malvales; family Malvaceae; genus Adansonia; species Adansonia grandidieri. The sequence goes on along the minus strand of JBBYHK010000001.1, from coordinate 10,785,846 downwards.
GCACTCATGTATATTCATATTCATGTTCATTCGCTTTTATGTGCATTCTAGCTCTCAAACATCCACACTCACATGCATTCATGCATTAGCACTCACGGGCATTCATGCTTACAAATAGTCCACATTTATGAGCATTCATGTTCATGTGCATCTGCATTTACATTTTCCCTTATGTGCATTCCCACATGCATTTGCATCAACATTTACACTCACATGCATTCATGCATTAGCACTCACGGGCATTCATGCTTACAAATAGTCCATATTTATGAGCATTCATGTTCATGTGCATCTGCATTTACATTTTCCCTAATTTGCATTCCCATACGCATTTGCATCAACATTTACACTCACATTGCATTCCCACATGCATTTGCATTAACATTTACACTCACATTCTTTCCCACTTATATGCATTCACATTTCTCAAGCATTTGCACTCATGTATATTCCTATTCATGTTCATTCGCTTTTATGTGCATTCTCGCTTTTATTTGCACTCATGTATATTCATGAGTATTTGCACTCATGCACATTCCCACTCATGTCCATTCACACTTACAAGCCTCCATACTCATGTGCATTCGCACTTATGAGCATTCTTGCTTACAAGCATTTGCAAGCATGTGCATTAGCATTCATGTCTATTCATATTCATGGGTACCCATGTTCACATGCGTTCACAGTCACATGTGATTGCACTTTTATGTATTCGCATTCATGAAAATTCGCACCATGTCATCCTATATGCATTGTATCATTTCATATGCATGGGCGTCTTCACTAAAAATGTGGGCATCACCATCCATTTGCTCATGATATAACATGATGTTTATGCCTTGGGAAGACATTGATGGCGTATATCAAATTTCCTTCCTTAAGGATGTCAATTAAAAATTTAAAAAACTCCTTTAAGGATATTTCAATAAGGATTTTTAATAAAAACCTCTCTCAAGGACTTTTCAACAAGGATTTTGCGAAAAGAACCTCTCTTGAGGACATTTCATCAAAAACTTTCAAAGCCTCTCCTAAGAATATTTCAGCAAAATCCTCTAAACCTCTCTTAAGGATGCTTCATCAAAAACATTTAAAGCCTTCTTTTAGGACATTTCAATAAAAACTTCCAAAACCTCTCTTAGGTTATTTTAGCAAAATCCTCCAAAGCCTCTCTTGAGGACACTTCACTAAAAACACTTTAGAGCTTTTCTTGAGAATACCCTAAAAAACCTCTTTTAAGGATATCCCAAAAGCCCCTCTCTAAGATATTTTATCAAATATTTTAAAGCCTCTCTTTAGGATACCCAAAAAGCTTCTCTCAAGGATATTTCACCACATATCTTAAAGCTTCTCATGAGGATGTCCCAAATACCTCTTTTAAGGATAATTGATCAATTTTTTCAAAAGTCTCCTTTTAGGGTGTTCTAATCAGGACAGTGTTCAAGCCCCTTTCAAGGATGTTTGAAACATCTCTCATAAGGACTTTTTATTTTCAAATTTTTAAGTTGAAGGTAGGATCAAACTTTAGGTCTTGTATTTTTCCTTTCTAAAGTCAAACCCGATACAATGATCAAGTCTTAAAAAGTCAAAGTCCATACTACTTGACACTTGATAGGAAAGTCAAGTCTTATAGAGTCTAAGTCCACACTACCTGGCACCTGATAGGAAGGTTAAGTCCTATCGAGTCCAAGTCCACACTATCTAACACCTGATAGAAAGGTTAAGTCCTATGGAGTCAAAAGTTCACACTAGCTATTACCTGATAGGATGGTCAAGACTAGAAAGTCAAAGTCCACTCTAGCTGGCACTTGAAAAGAAGATCAAGTCCTAGAAGTCTAAGTACACCTAGTAGGGACGTTAATCACTATTAAAAAAGCCTATTTAAAGTACTTTTCCTTTTTAAATAGGAATTATTACCAAAATATCATCTCTACCTCGGTAAAATTTTAATTTAGTTTTTTTTGGCACTCAAGGGGCATCAATTTACCCTAAAAAATGGTGTATATTTGTCTTTGTCCTATTCTCGATACTTAGCAATGACTAAAAAAGGGCAGCTATAGACACCTAATTTTGTAGGCGCTGTCAAAGTTCAATGGGCCAACACACGTCCATCTCTAATCATCTTGAGCTTCGGTAAGTAAAAATACAAAATTTTCATCAATTATATCAGTACATTTGACTCCTGTACCAATATAATGCTTAGCAGTAGCTGAACATTTTTTGAGTGAAATTTATCTATACATGACCAAAGTTATCAATACATAAATACATTGATACATTTTCAGGTGTATTGATACAAGTTCCATATGTATTGATATATTCAGGCTTTTTTTGTTAAATGTATCGATTCAATGTCTATATGTATCAATAAAATTGGTTAAAGGCTAAATGTATTGATACAATAGCCATTGTATTGATACATCTGGGCATTTTTACTTGAATCATGGCATATTTCTACGACTACAATATTGATTCAAAATATAAGTTTAGTCATGTTTTTGGCTTTATAAAACACTCAAATTCATACTAGCCGTTGGGCCCCAAATGGTTATGAATATAACATTTTATGGCAAAATTTGGTTTGTTCAATGTTGAAATTGGTTTTTCTTCACTTATAGACTGCATAAAACAATCTGCTCCATCACCTTGGCTGCTACAACCAATAAAACTAAAAATGCTAAGCATGGTACCTAAAGCTGCTTCATAGTCCAAGAGGAAAGCTTCAAAAAGACCTAATTTTATGCTCTAAGGGATAGCTATTCACTTGTTTGTAAAAGATTCAAGTTTGTCATGGCATACACAGAGAAAATTCACACCTAAACCATATTTTCATTTCATTTTCATCATTTTCAGAGCTTCCCTTCGTAGCCTTAAAAAATCTCTCAAAAACTTTTATTTTTCACTTTCCTCCTCAATAAATTCTCTTCCATGCATAGTACTACCTTAGAGTTCATCTTTACTACTCCTTCTTGCTTGTCTATAATAAGTAAAAGAAAGAAGAGTGAGATAGAAACCAAAAAAGCAAAGACCTTAAGAATATAAAAATCATAGCTTTAATTAGACAAAGGAAAAAATAAGTTTATTTCATTTATTTGTATCTAAACACATCTCATGTCATTCCAGCCAATCGACATTCATGGTGCCATAACCCTCTCAGGGAATCATGCATTTTTTAGTTTGGTTAATGGTATTTTGAGATTATATAGTTTGGATGATGTTTTTGTGATGCTTTGATGCTAAAAATCATGTCTTATTGTTATAATAATTTCTTCCAACATGTATGTTATATCTTGAAAATATCTTCATTTAGGTCATTCTTTGCATTTTAGCATGTTTTCTTTGATCTAAATATGTAAAATAACTAAGTTTAGCATAGGCAACACTAGGTTGCAAAACTATTTTTGAACTATTATAAAATTTTAATTTTTTTTGGTATTTTTCCTTTAAAGTGCATTGAATTACCTTTTCAACTATATCTTGTTTAGCTCTAGATGTGCTCAAATGAGGGAGTTACGATTTTTTAAACGTTCACTATCTGGAAAGCTATCATTTGTGACATTATGAATCTAAACGAGACTGGGATGATTTTTCAAATTTTGCTACACCCTATCCCTTGCACCTACTACCAATGCTTAACCCAGTTTGATTTTAAAAGTTATTTTTCTCCTAAATAGTGATTTTTATGTATTTTTTAAATATTTTTATATTAATCTCTGTCGAGTTACCTTTCCAATGGTAACTTATTTGTCACCAAAACCTTCAGATGAGCCTGAAATATATACAGGAAGGCAGACAACAAAAAGCTATCTCTTGTTTTTTAGTATTAGGCAAAATCAAGCAATTTTACTCAGTTAACTTCTTGAGGCATCCAAATACCTCAAGATGAATCCAGATTTCTCCCCAATGAATCTTTGAGTTACTAGGCTCAGATTAAGGCCAAAACACTCTAAAAAAATCAACTTTGTAATTTTATTTAAATTACCGATTTTATCTTAAAATCCACATTTTTATAGAAAAATACCTTCTTTCAAAAATTGCCAAAATTTTCATCCACGTAGATCCTCCAACCTCATTTTCAAAACTTCATCAAAAATGCAAATTTTCTTCTTCCCAGTTCTCTTGGATTTTTTAAACTAAATCTCGATTTTCATGCCTTAATTATCCAATAAGTTTAAACGCCTTTAAAATTGTTAATTTGGCTATTTCTAAATAATCGATGATAATTATGAGATACATCTCGATCGTCTCTTTTTTATTTGCTTCATTTCTTTTATTTTTACGTCTCTATGCCTTTCTAACATGTTTCTTTTCTTGATGCATTCATGCTTTGACAAAAATGATTTTTCTAACAACCCAAGGCAATGCCCTATGTTGATATCCCTCTAGTGCTCGACATAGAATATCCATTTTAAGTTAAAAATCAAAAATTATTTTATTAAAACCTCTACATTTCTCAATCTTTCTAGGTTACATAGAGAGGTTCAAAATTATTATGAAAACCCAAATTTTCTATTTCCAAAAATGCATCATAAAGTGGATTATAAACAAATAATGACTATTTAGAAGCCAAGAAAATCAAAATTGAGATAATATGTGACTAAATGGTACTGATTTAGGGCATTATGGGGTGCTATCCTTTCTTACACATAGCCAACTCTTGAACACTCTCAATGAACATTGGAATACATAGATAGTAAAATTAAATCTCTGAGTTTTGTAACTTAAGATACTGATTTTAATAGGTTACTGATCATACTTAGCCTAAACTATTGGTGGCGACTTTAAGATTTTGGCCACTTCATGGTGGACTATAAAGGTTAGTCAGATGAGCGATTCATCCAATGACCTTTCCTATCTCAATAACGAGAATACTAATTTCTCACCCTATCACACCTAAAATCTCATTCAAGGATATCTTTAGGTTTAGCGCATTTCCTATCATCAGAATTACATTACAATATAGGACATCTTCCACATGCAAATGTAATTTCGGATTTCTTAGGCTTTCACATGCCAACCATGTCAACTCTAATGTGATCTTCCTACGTCAGCTCATGTCAGCTCTAATGCACTCCACCTGCAACAAATGAGGGCGGATGCATCTTTGCAACATCGGTGCACATTTTTTAGCTCTCACCATTGCAGACGCACAATTTTTATCCACAATAGCTCTCGCTTTGAGAGTTAGTACTTTATGTCTAAAAAATTAATTTGTCATTTTATTTATTTATCCAAGTTTGTCTATTTGTCATAGTTTATTATATCAATAATACGTTTTTCAATAAAATTATGATTTTAAAATAAAAATATATAAAATAAAATAAAAATAATGTCCAAATAAAAACTATTCATTGTACATTGCCAAGATGATGAAAGGTTTCCAATAATATTTATTTACAAGGGAACATTGTCCATTTTGAAAGGATTCTTGTGAAAAGTCAAACCAAAAGGATAGGGAATTGAAAGAACTTTAATTATAAATAAAATGATTTATTTTAAAATAAAAATAAAAAATAAATTTTTTAATAAAAGAAATTAGGGATTAATTTTTTTGAAGTTCAAATTATTTTATCAAAATTTAAGGATAGCATATGATTACATATTTGTACTATTTCTAGAGCGTTGTGGGAGTGTGAATAACTTCCCACCTGTTGCCATACTCCAAAACCTAACTTTGTTTTTCATGGGCTAAAGTTGCATTTTTAATTAATCTAAAATTATTTAAAAAGATAAGTTTTCTTAGGTGATCAATCGCATTCAAACAAAAAAATTGATGGCAACACCTTGTATTTTGAAAATTTGTCAAGTGGTAGTAAAGCAGGTTTAACAGCAACCTAATTGGATAAAAGTTATTTCCAACCTACAATTTTATCAAAATATCAATCTCCGAAGAGTTTGTAAAATGTGCATATAGCCTATTGCAAAGGATTGTTTCTTTAATTTATAATCATCCATGAACATGAAATCTCCTTAAACCTTTGCAGTATTCTGACAACTTTCTAATTTCTAAACATGACATGCGATCCAAGTTTTCCACTCATAACCTTGAACCCTTTAGACCAAAATTCACTTTCTCAAACCATTGACTCAGCCAAGCTCATTTTTCTTTTTTTTATGCCTTTTGACAATCCTTATCATCAAAAGTTAACAAAAATAATCTTCCAAAAAATTTTTAATAGAGATACCACCTATTCTATACCTTGTCACATACTTAAGAGGTCATATTAGGTTTAGTGAAGCCATGATAAAGACCTACTAAACATCTTTTAAGCCAATCCAAACTTATGCATTAACAATCTCAAAGACCTTAATTCTTCTATTTTATTTATTTTAGCACCATTTGAATCAGTTTGCATCCTTTGGTAGCATCCATTAACAAGAGCTTGTGGATAATTTTTGAGCAAATAATTCATGAAATGCCTTACCATAATAATGCTCAATCTGATCTTTGTTTATTCACTTTCAGGATAACTTTTCCTTCTTTATAGCTCATATTTTCCAAAAAGCATTCATACAATCAAATTTTGCTAAATTTACTCTAACCTCGTGATCAGGTAAATGCATAACATTTAAATTCCATATTACTCTTTTCGCTTCAAATATAGTAGTGTATGAAACAAAGCCAATCCTTTTTCCCCTTATTACTTTTCTTTAGTGGAAATGCTTAAGAACTCATAATTCTTTAGTGTCAATTAATTGATGTCTCTAACTTTCACCATGGTTTATTTTGAATGATCTCTAGATTAAATGTTTATTTTTGAGGATGGATGTAATTTTTTTACTGAAACAGGTGCAGTCTTATGTGAAAGCCAAGCAAAAGTGGAGCTAAAACTGCATACTACTATAAGAGGGTTCGTTCATGCGTATTACCATTACAGTTAATACGTTTGAATTACTCATGACCTCAGGAAATGTTTTAAATGATCATACCAATGCACACCACACAAAAGATACTTATGTCCTACTATTGTACACAAATAAACTTTTATTCTATAATTCTTAGTTTTTTTTTGGCCATCTTAAAGAGTCATTCATTAAAATGTTGAACTCTACAATGTTTGAGCATTACATGACATTTCGACATTTAAGTTTTATCGAGGACCTAGATTGAGACTACTTTGTCTTCTAGTATCTCTTAGAACTCTAGATACATTGGTATGATGAACTATGGTGGAGCTAGAAGCCTATCTCTGCTTAAAATGTAGACCAGAGAAAATGGGTGTAAACTTACCTAATTATTCGTGCACATTTTCTTCTTAAACTGATTAGGTAGCCAGCTAACATCTTTATTAACCTTTCTTTTTATCCATGTGACCTTCACCTCTTTAACCTTTTGTTTCAAACTATGAAATGTCCGTTAGCAGATGATCAATTATCCAATTTTTACTTCCCCCTTTTCTCTATTACAGTCAAACAATAACTTAAAATCTATTTATACTATTATCTTATTCATGTTTAGTACTGCAAGGTTAAACCCTTTCTTAACAATCACTGCTTAAGCTTGAACACTTAAATTAACACATGCCACCATCCCATCTCTTTAAAAAATCTTTCCTTCACTATCTTTACTATAACTCCTGTACCAGCTTCCTTTGCCAAAGTGTTATATGTACAATCACAATTGATAGCATTCCATCTTTTAGGTTGGCACATGCAGCTTGTTTGCTTTCAGTATTATTTAGTGTTTTTTGAGCTTTTTCCAATCTTTCAATCTTAGCAATTTCTCTTGTAAAATCATTAATTTTCCTAATCACCTCACTAGGTTTAATTCTTTTTCCTTCAAAAATCAACTTACACCTTTTTTCTTCCATATACACTAACATGCTACTACAATATTTATTTGTACTTACCTCTTTAATTTTAAATCACTGATTTTGGAGTTCAGCACTTTGCAAAGCCATTTATCAAAAGATGTAATTCTGCCCTTGTTTATTCTATGCTGAATATCAATCCCATACCAGAAAACTTCCACCCAATCACACAACAAGAGAATGTGTTCAACTGATTCCTCAGCTTTGCAACCCACTGGATGCTTGGGGTCATTTCTTACATTTTTCTTCCATTAATTTTTTCTTGTTGCTACAATATTCCTACGACTCTCCATAAAAGTTCTTTATTCTTTCTAGCACAAGTAGCCTTCATATTGTTTTCTATGTGGACTTCTCCACCATATATGACGATAGCAAGGCTTTATCCATTCTCTCCTCTTTAAAATCTTTCAATGTATGGTACCTCGCTTTGATTGTGTATTCTCTACTTTCATTAGAAGGCCACACAATTCTATGTTTCCCTCATTCTCTACTAACTGGAATAGTTGAAATCATTTTCAACATTTCTTCTAGTATTTTGTCTTGTAACTCCTCAAATTTCCATTTTTCATTTTCTTTATCAATGATCTCTGCAACCTTTACATTTTTCTCAGCTTGGCTTTCTATCTCCATAAATGTTAAACTGTCAAGAGTTATCCCAAGTACCTATTTATCCTTCCATAAACTTGTGTCTTCCCCACCAAAAACCTGCTATATAATATTTCCTTAAGGGGTACTTTTCCCTCGAGTAAATTAGCCTATGCCCATGAAGCTTTAACCTTTTTTTTGCCTTCATAAATTCACATCTTGGGAAATAGATTCTTTTAAGAATCCAAGCCTAGAAAGCATAAGGTTTTGACAAAATCCTTCATCCTTGCTTTGCCAGGAGCACCTTATTAAACATACTCAAGTCTTTAAAACCCATCCATCATTTTTTTTATAGTAAGCTTTTGCCAATTAATCCAATGAATTTTTTTTCCTTTTATTGCTATCTCCACCAAAACCTTGCCATTGTTGCATTTATTTCCATTACACACCTTATTTGGGATTTTGAAGCACTACATTATATATGTTGGTATTGTACAAGCCACTACCTTGATAAGCATCTCTCTTCCCCTTATAAAAACAATGTTTGTTTCCATGCCTTCATTTTATTAAGAATATTTTTCTTTACTACTCTCATTGTTTCACACTTTGTTTTGCTCCTAGTTGATGGTACACCAAGGTAAGTGTTTAGATTATTTACTACCAATATTCTTAACACTTTTGCTAATTCATTTCTAATTGCTTCAGGGCTATTGGTACTAAAAATGATACTCAACTTTGACAGATTCACCATTTGGCCCGAGGCTTGACAATGCATCAATAACATGTTAGATATAGCTTGATAATTTTCTTTAGTAGCCCTGAGAAAAAATAAAGAACCATTTGCAAAAAAAAATATGTGAGAAAGAGTAAGACAATCTTTGCTTAATTTTAACCATATTAGATTCCTAGAATTTATGACCTTGTTAATTATCCTCAAAAAGACATCAACTACTAACAGAAACAAGTAAGGGGATAGATGCCTATGCCTAAGACCTCTAGTGGGAAAAATAATTCTAGATTTCTTACCATTAACAATAAGATTATAGAATACATAAGAAATACACTTCATTATCCATTGAATCTTTTTATCATTGAAACCCATTTTAATCATTATTGCCTTAAAAAAAATCTCATTCCAGCACATCATAAGCTTTGTTCATATAAATTTTCAGTGCCATTTTGAGCTTCTTCCTTTTCTTCTTTATTCTTAAATAGTGAAAGGCCTTATTGGGTACGAAAATATTATCTTTTTTCTATTTGTTTTCCATAAAGGCATATTGGTTATGTGTCATCATAGTCCTTATTAATTGTCTTAGTCTATTCATAAGCACTATATAATTGTAAGCATAGTTACAGGAGCTTATAAGTCTGAATTGACTCACTTCTTATAGTTTCTTGACTTTCAGAATCAAAATAAATTTTGTTTTATTCAATTCTCTCAGCAAATGTCCATGATTAAAAAAACTCTAGGTTACCTGTATCATTGTATGTTTGATCACTTCCCAATACTTCTAGTAGAAAACTCCATTATACTCATCAAACCTTGGTGCATTTAATGCTCCTAGTTGAAAAGTTGCTTTAACGACCTCTTATTCTATCATATCCCTAGTAAGCTCTAATTTATTTCCCTTGTTACTAATTCAAGGATTACTTCCAAACCTTCATGGCTTTCGGTGTTACTAGCTAATGTAAATGGATTCTAGTAGAAGTTAAACTTCTCAATAATTTCCTACTTTTCCTCAATCCAGCTACCATCTTTAGCTTTCAAACTAAGAATCTTATTATAACTCCTTAAATTATTGGCTGGTGAAAGAACTTTATATTTTAATCCTCTACTTATAACCACTTAATCTTTGACCTGTTCAAACAACGCAACTCTTCATTTTTCCATGCTTTTTGTAGATCCTTTATTGTTTTTGGGACCATCTCACATCCCTTTTCAATGGCTTTCTGATCTTGAATTTTTGCTATTTTACTCATAATCTCATCAATCACTTTTAGATTTTCTAGGACTACCTTTTACTCCATTCAATTAGCAATCTTTTGCATGTCTTTAATTTTTTGTACAAATTGAAAGGTTTTTGATCCTAACTTGTGTTTTCTACCCTTTCTTATTTACAAGCACACATTCTTCATTCTCAGTCTATATAACTTCAAACTTGAACATCTTTGGTCTTTTTTTCTCTTGATAGTTAGAAGTTACCAAAATTTGGGAATGATCCGATCCTATCTTTAGAAGATTCAAACCCTGTTTGTTTGGAAAAACTGTTATCCATTCCACATTCACCAATGCCCTATCAATTCTCTCCCTTATTAGATTATGTAGGAAAAAATAGTTTCTATAGTGAAATTTTAATTTTTTTTAAATTGGATCATTTTAAATCTTGTTGTTATAAACAATTAAATTACCATAATCAATTACTTGTGTTTTGATTTAAAGATACCATTCATGAATTTATAGATTCATGTGAAAGCTTCAGCAAACCAACATCACCATTCTCCAATTCCTAGACGGTGGAGTGTTTGGGCTTTATTTGTCTCGATAACTCTAAATTCATACGGCTTAATTCACCTTAATGACCGCCTTGCACCAGTAGGCTTAGAATCATGGGATGCTGTGATTAAAAACCCCTAGTGTGGCACCTAAGTCTAACCTAAAACCTTAGGCATATGCTTTTTATTTATATCAGGTAATAAAGGAACCCTAATTATTAATTTAATTAAAATAATTATTTTATCACCTTTATAAAATCCAAATGAAAGGCTAACCCTAATATAGGTGCCACCAAATTTTGGGCAAGCCCTAATGTTCTGAGAATAATATTTTGGTCCAACTTGTTTTATGGAGTTTAGCCTATTTAATTTGAATACTTAATTAATTCTGATTAATTTTATTTAATCTGATAATTTTTCATAACTCCAATTGTAATTCAAAATAAAATTGTAGCAATTGTATTCGAATAGAATAATTATGTAGTAGTTATCAAAATAAATTTTGTAAGAACCTCATTTTGTCCGGCCAGTTTCTGGCATCCTAGGAGTTAGGTAGAATATAATAAAATCAGAAAATAGAAATAAAAGCTGGGGGATGACTGCTAGGTGCCATGTCGCTAGGCAATATTAGGTGACATGGCAGATGAACGCAGTCGAGATAGGGAAAGAATAGGCCTACCCTGAAAGCAATTTGAATGGTGGTACTGAGGCCACTAATAGTCAAGAAGGGGCACTACATGGGTAGCACCCTCTGGCAATGAACATCCCACCATCTCAGCCATTTATTTATATCAATCCTACAACAACATCCTATTTAATTCAAGGATTTGAAGGCGTGGGCTCTCACTATTAAGGCCTATATTCCTAGACCTCAATGAGCATATGGAGTAACAGAAGGCAAAGAAGCCCTCAAAAAATGAATAGGACTTAGACAAGTGTCACTTATTAGAGAAGCATTTTCAAGCTGTGGAAGGAAGTAACAATTTTAGAATCATAGATGCAAAGTAATTAGGGCTAGTTTCGAGCCTCGTCATCCTGCCCAAGTTTAAAGTAACTGATTTCAAAAAATATAATAGGACTACTGACCCTACTGCCCATCTTTACATGTACTGTCGTAAAACAGCTAGACACAAAGAGAACGAGAAGCTGCTGATCCATTGCTTCCTGGACAGCCTGACTGGAGCAGCCTTTCGATGGAACATAGGACTTGATCTTACAAAAATTCAAGCATGGGTAGACTTGGCATGTGCATTCCTCGAATATGTCAAATTGGGTTTTGGATCGTCTTTCTTTCATAAACATGGAGAAGAAATCTTTCAAGAGTTTTAGATAGTATGCTCAGAGATGAAGGGAGGAGGCAACTCAAAAATCTTTCAAAAGAAATGGTAGTTATGTTTGTTAGGACCCTACGAGCTCCTTACTGCAAAAGGCTAATAGGAAATGCCACAAAAAATTTCCCCGATATGGTCATATCAGGTGAAATAACTGAGAATGCCATCAAGAATGGAAAAATGTCCATTGGGGAAGCATCTAGATCAATCACAAAGATAGTAAATAAAGGTAAAGAGAGGGAAGTGAATGTTTTAGGTGAAAAATATGCTAGGCTTAATCAAAATCTATATCCAGAACAGCTTATGTACTTCCTAAACATGTTGAATATGGGTTTTACCCCTTACTCATCAGCATCGCAACTAGTCCACACTACCAGTTTCGCTTTTACAATGAGCTTTGCACCAAATCCCATGCAAAGTGTAGCCCAGAATGCATAGCCCCGCTATGCATAATGCAAGAGCTCCGAATAAGCAATAAGCATCCCTAGAAATAGAGCACTTTGAACAACTCCCTTACTCGTAAAAAGAGATATACACCTGCTTAGTGGCAAGAAAACTAGTGGCTTCAGTATTCATGAAACCAAGATCACCATCATACCTCAAATGGTATGATGAGAATGCTTATGTGAATACCATACGAGAGTGCAAGGCCACTCCATCGAGAACTGCACTTTATTTAAAAAAAAAGTGCAAGGTTAACTAGAACAAGCAAAGATTAAGATTGAGCAAGGTCCTGGACCCAATGTGGCGGCCAACTCATTACCTAATCATGATGAACCAAGAGTGAATACGATAATCAATGAAAAAAACTATCAAATTAAAAAAAGCTTGGGAGAAGGCAAAACCTCGATGAGCAAGGTTTGTCAGGCTTTCATGAAAATCAAAATAGTAAGAGATAACAAAAGTCAAAGAAAAAATATCATTTATACATATTGCTGCAGCTATGGTCAAGAACATGACTTGTAACATTATCCATCATTCTTGAAGATGGTTCAAGGATTATGGATTGGCCCGAAATCAAGTCTTACGAGGAGTAAGATGGACATGACAAACCATCTATCAATGCTACTGATGAGAAGAGACCCACTGATGGTCAGATCTCTAGCTGTCTATCTCTTATAGGCATAAAAAAAGAGCTAATGAAAATTTTAGGCAATACCCTGTAAGATGGATGGAAGAGGCTATCGAGATTCATCCCTTAGTAACATAAAAAGAGATAATTGTCAGATTTATTAGTATGTTGCAAGCCTGTTATTACTAAAAGGTTGTGAGAAGCTTCCTGAAAAACTTTGCAAATGTGGCTATACTTTGTGAAAGGATCGATGAGGCCATGAAAAATTAATTTGGTAGAAAAATATATGTAAGGACAAAGGGAAAAGAAAGATAAAGGCTAATAAGCAATCAAAATCTAGCGTTGAAGCTAGTTCATCTCAAACTTATGCTAAGTGAGGCCTAAAGGAAATAATCGTTGAAGAAAACTATGAGATTATGGAAAACATAAAAGAAGTTCAGATGCCAATGAATTTGGTTTGGCAAATCTTGGTGCAAGCTTAGTTTCTTAATGCAACCGAGAAGATAGAGGAAAGGATTGACAACTTTTATGATTTCCATACTATTTGCAGCCATACTCTTTAAAGATGCAAAGAGTTTCGCATAATGGTTCAAAGAATGATGAACGTGGGTAGCATCGAATTCTATCATGAAAAGCAAACCCTACATACCGAGTCTGTAAATGCAACATCATTCATCAACACACTAAAAGAAGAAGAGGGCAATCTTCCTTATAGGATTAGAAGGCCATTGATTTTTTACGACAATCGGCTGAGAGTTAAAGTTGAGCCTCTTTAACCTCTGCCAAAGATGGTCATTCATCTTCCATCTCCCTTCTCGTATAAAGATGATAAGGTAATTCTTTAGAACTATGAAAGTAAAACCTTAATCATTAAAGAATCTAGCTAGTAAGTAGTAAGAGTTGATTTTTCAAGGGTAAGTCACCTAACTCAAAGTGACCGATGTTACACCCCAACAGCATTAAAAAATAACACTCAGCTAGAAAATGATAATCTCGTTTTTTAAGCACTGAGGTTTTCAACCAAAAACTCAGATTTGATAGCTGTCAAAGATCCAGTGAGTGAGAAATAAGCTACAAAATTCCTCAGATGTTTGTGAATACAGCCTGTCGATCAGTTGAATAAGTACTACGCTAAGATGTTTGTGTTGTCACTGCTGTTGAATTCGAAAGCTCACAGGAATGCCTCCTCAAGGTTTTGAATATGACCTATGTCCTTTTTAACATCTCTATAGGTAAGTTGGATCGCCTAATGAACAACATCAACGTCGATAATTACATATCTTTCAACAATGATGAAATCCCACATGGAGAGAGAGAAAATTACAAAGCTGTTCATATCATAACATATTGTAAAGGCACCACATTGCCCAAGGTGCTCATTAATAACGAGTCAGCTTTAAGTGTAATGCCCATGTCATGCTTGAACAAGCTCCCTATTGACGCGTCTCATATCCAGAATAGTCATACGATTATGCAAGCATTCGATGGAACTTGCTGGAATGTTATGGGGAACATCATCATTCTACTCCAATTAGCCTATGTTCTTACGAAGTTAACTTCCACATGACGGACATTGCTCCATCATATAACTACCTATTGGAAAGGCCATGGATTCATTCTGCTAGGGCAGTGCCATCATCTTTGCATCAAAAGTTGAAATTCATCATAAAAAATAAAGCTGTCAGCATCGGACGAGAAGAAGATATCATTGTTGCTACCTCAATTAATACCCCATATGTCAAACTTGACAAAGATATCCCAGAATCCTCTTTCCAATCCTTTGGGTTTGTAAATGCTACTTGTATCAAGGAAGGGTTGCCAATAGTTCAGCCTAACCTATCAGAGAGTACTCATATGGATTTGAAGTTGACCATCTGCAAAGGTGCCTAAGCCAGAAAGGGACTCAGAAAATGCCTTCAAAGAGTTGCTGGAGCCTTAAAAGTGGTTAGCCAGATCAATAAAAGAAGGCTAGGATTCAAATCTAATGCACAACAAAAAAGAAAACAAGCTTAGAAAAAGTGTAAAAAGAGGATGGCTCATTTGTCAAGATGAGACACGGAGGATGAACCAATGATGTTCCTAGCACTTCGAGAAAATTTTTGTCTAGAGGGACATGTAAATACTGGCCCATTAATGTTCTGATCATATTGAACAAGGCATTTATGGATTTTTCCATCAATGCGATTGATGAGCCAGAGATATCAACCACACATCTGGAAACTGGTCTGTGCCCTTTAGGGTATGTTCCAAGTGTTTGGACTGAGACTGAGATTCTTATACTATTCAAGTCTATTTCAAAGGGATGATATTAACTAAACCTACATGCTCTCGCAAAAAGCATTAGAGGATCCTTTGTCTGGGCAACTTTTATTAAGTATTATCAATAAAAAATGACTAAACATTTTGTATTCATTCTTTATGTTCATAGTTCTTGTCAATCTTAGACCTTTCTTCACATATTTTTCCATCCATATTGTTCTTTTCCATATTTTCAGGTGTTTCAATGAAGATGACATGAATATTATACTGAAACTTCAGCAATCGATTTCAAGCAACCGATCTATATTGGTAAGGTCGAATCTAAAGAAGATCCTAAAGAGAACCCTGTACTCGTAGACCTATTGAGACTAGTTGAGTACAAAGAAAAACAAATATTACCCCATGGAGAACCCACTGAAACCATAAAACCTTGGAACAGAGGAAGATCGAAAAGAGGTTAAAATTGAAACCTCCATAAAGCCATCAACTCAAGCTAAACTAATAACTCTCATTCAGGAATGTCGAGATGTGCTTGCCTAGTCCTATCAAGAAATGCCTAGATTAGATACCAGTATTATAGTTCATAAACTTCCTCTCAAACTTGAATGCAAATTAATCTAACAAAAGTTAAGGAGGATGAAACTAGAAATGCTCCTTAAGATTAAGGAAGACATAAAGAAACAATTTAAAATGGGATTTCTCGAGGTAGCCAAATATCCTGAATGGGTAGCCAACGTAGTCCTAATTCCTAAGAAGAATGGTAAAGTGTGAATGTGTGTAGACTACAAAGACCTGAACTGAGCCAGTCTCAAGGATAATTTTCCTCTGCTTCACATTAATACCTTAGTAGACAACACTACCAAAAATGCACTATTTTCTTTCATGGATGGGTTTTCGGGTTATAATCAAATCAAAATGGCAGCTGAAGACATGGAAAAGACCACTTTTGTGACCATGTGAGGAACTTTCTGCTATAAAGTAATGTCTTTTGAGTTAAAAAATATCAGAGCAACTTACCAAAGGGCTATGGTAACATTGTTCCATGACCCTATGCACAAAGAAATAAAGGGCTACGTGGATGACATGATTACCAAATCTATAAAAGAGAGTGAACATGTTGCCAATCTATGAAAACTTTTTAAAAGGCTGCACAAATACTAGCTCAAGCTAAATCCTGGCAAATGCACATTTGGCATCGCCTCCAGTAAATTATTGGGGTTCATCATGAGCAACAAATAAATAGAGGTAGATCCTAACAAGGTTAAGGCTATTCAAAACCTACCACCACCTCAAACTCGAAAGGAAGTGAAAAGTTTCTTAGGAAGACTGAACCACATAGCCTGATTCATATCATAATTGATCGACAAATGCGATCCGATCTTTAGGTTGTTGAAAAAATAAAATCCTGGAAAATGGGATCAAGAATGCCAAAAACTTTTGATAAGGTCAAACATTACCTTTCAAACCCTCCAGTACTTGTGCCATCAGTGCCTGGATGCCTGCTAATCCTATATATATCAATCCTAGACAAGTCGATAGGCTGTGTATTAGTATAACATGATGAATCAGGGAAGCAAGAATAGGCTGTCTATTACTTGAGCAAAAAGATTACAGAATATGAAAATAATAATTCATTTGTAAAGAAGCTATGTTGTGTTTTACCTTGGACAACCCAAAGGTTTAGGCAATACATGCCGTACCATACTACATGGTTAATCGCCAAGCTTGATCCCATCAAGCATTTGTGTGAAGCCCCCACCTTGTCCAGGAGAATAGCTAGATGGCAAGCTATGCTTTTGGAGTATGACATCATGTATATAAACCAGAAAACCATTAAAGGCAGTGTAATAGCAGACTTTTTGGTAAGTCTAGCCACAGATTACTATCAGCCTTTAAACTCTAAGTTTCTTGACAAAGACTTGATGTGCATATCCAAGGTAGGGAACACTGCCAAGTGTGGATCATCGTGGAGAATGTACTTTGATGGAGCTTCAAATACATTGGGGCCTTGAATTAGGGCAATTCTCATCTCACCTGAGGGAAACCATTAGCTTTTCACAGCCAAATTAAACTTTGACTGCACAATAACATAGTCAAATATGAGGCTTGCATCATGAGACTCCAAGTAGCCATTGAAAGGGGCATTCGAACACTGCAATTGTTTAAAGATTCAACCTTTGTCATTTGCCAACTGAAAAATGAATGGCAAACATATGATGTTAAACTGATCCACTATGGGAATCTGATATTAAAGCTTAAGAAAGAGTTTGATGATATTAGCTCAATATCTACCTCGAGAAAAGAACTAAATTACTGATGCCTTGGCCACTTTATCTTTCATGTTTAAAGTCAATCGAGAATTGAACATTGCTCTTATCCAAATGAGTAGCCATTCACACTCGTTACATTATTAGTATGTTGAAGAAGAGAAAGATGATTTACCATGGTATCATGACATCCTTCAGTACACCAAGGATCAACGGTACCCAAAAGGTGCCATCGAAATTAATAAGAGAACCATCAGACGATTAGCTGCGAACTTTATTTTCGATGGTGAGGCTTTGTACAAGAAAGGTTAGGATCAGGTGTTAATCCGATGCATGGATGCCTTCAAAGCCAAAAGAATACTTAAAGAAGTTCACGAAGGAATTTATGGTATGCACGCTAATAGACATTGAATAGCAAAACAAGTCGTGCAATCAGGTTATTATTGGTTGACTCTCATAAAAGATTGCATTGACTGTGCTCAAAAGTGTCACAAATGCCAAATCTGCATTGACAAGATCCATTTCACACCGACACCTCTACATCTTATGACAACTCATGGCCCTTTTCTCTTTGGGGCATAGACAAGATTGGATCGATTACCCCTAAGGCTTTTAATAGGCATTGCTTCATTTTGGTCCCGATCTATTATTTCACCAAATAGGTAGAGGCAGATTCTTATGCCAACGTCATCAGATCTATTGTGTGCAAATTTGTGAAATGAGACATTATCTGTAGATATGGTCTTTCCAAACAAATCATTATTGATAATGAACCTAACTTGAAAAACAAGATGATGTAAGTAGTCTGCTCTCAATTTAAGATTTAGCATCGAAACTCTGTCCCATACCGTTCGAAAGTGAACAGAGCAGTTGAAGTAGCCAACAAGAATATCAAGAAGATAGTTGAAAAGATGGCTAAGATGTACAAAGATTGGCACTAAAAGTTACCCTTTGCTTTACGTGCTTATCGCACAGCCGTATGAACTTTTATAAGTGCTACGCCATTTTCCTTGGTCTATGGCATGGAGGCTGTCTTACGTATCGAGGCTGAAACCCCTTCCCTCAGAGTTTTAATGGAATCACAACTTGAAAAGGCTGAATGGGTTAAAATCGATATGAACAGCTTAATCTCATCGAAGAGAAAAGAATCAAAGCCATCTGCCATGAGCAAATGTATTAAAAGCGCATGATGAGAGCCTATGACAAAAAGGTCTATCCTCGTTTGATCTGAGAAGGTGACTTGGTGCTTAAACAAATTTTCCCGATCCAAATTAGAGAGGGCCACACGTGGTGAAGCATGTATTCCTTGGAGGAGCCTTATCTTAACCAAGATGGATGGTAATGACCTACCCAACCCTGTGAACTCTGATTCGATTAAGAAATACTATGCTTGAAAGGACTTTAGGATGAAAACTCAAAAAGGGAATCCTCTTAGTCCCTTGTCTACCATTCACAAAAAAAAAAAAAATTAAAAAAAAGAAAAATACAAGACAAAAAAAAAAGAAAAGGAAAAAAGAGAAAACTACCTTAAGTTGAAAACTCGAGGGGTTGGCTTAAGTGATCAAACCTCTTCATTCAAATCAAGCCAAGCCTAAACCATCATTAGCCCAAAACCAATCTTCCCCATATTCATAACCTAACCCATCTATTATGTGTTGACCACCCCCACCAAAACCTTATCCATACATGCACGCAAAAAAAGGGAAGTGCCTAAATTTAAGGCCCTATTCCACTGTAGGGCAATCGAAGGAATCTCCCTATGGGTCATCTATCACCGAAAGGATTAATTGCTTGAGCAAAATCTCTAAAGATAGTTAGTGAAGAATTCATGTCATCAACATCAGAGCCAATCAACCAAGAAGACTCCTTTTATCTCTTTTTTATTTCAAAATTTTTCACAATCTCATAAGTTTATTATAACTTGTGCCCTCTTTCTTTAAATGAATATAACTGTTTGATTTCTTACAAAACCTTCTTGTAACCTTACATTCCATGCTGCATCATGTTTATCTTTTAATTGATAATGCTTGATAAATGGACAAAATTGATAATAGGATTTCCTAGCATTACTTTGAAATATAGAACTTTGCAGGAACTTTGTTTCATGTTAAAAAATTAAGAATGAACTCTTGGGGCCACAACCAGTCTTGCTCAAGGGCCTCACATCCTAAAAATTTGCTCAAAACCTCTTCCTAAAAAGTGATCATAGACCCTATGTACCTTCAAAGAAGGGACAACCTTAACATTTAAAGCCTCTAGAAATTTAAAGCAAGATTGACAAACCTTGGGCAAAAGGCCACCTTACCAAAGCCGAAGATAGCCCAAAACTAGCCATTGGATTAAGCCTTTAAAGTTATCACCCTTGCATCAATTATGTAGGCATTTGCATCTCCATGCATTTTGCAGCATTTAACATCTTACAAGTATCAACTCCTGTATGCAGAAGTCAAATTTATAGGTAACCTAAGGTACAATTTTCTTATTTCAAAAAACTCAAAAAGCCTTAAGAAGTATCTTTAACCTTATATGCTATTTGAAAATCACCCAAAAAGGGTATCTAAACTCATTTCCTTCTAGCCTTCAAAGAGCGGGATGCTTACCAAAGCCTACAGAAGTTGGTGGCACCTACCTACCTCAGTTCTCAAATAGTAGGATGTCTAACAAAGTCCACACAAGTTGGTAGCACCTACTTACCTTAGTCCTTAAAGAGTAGGATGTTTAACAAAGTCCATACAAGTTGGTACCACCTACTTACCTCAGTCTTCAAAGAGCAAGATGCTTACCTACCTCAAAGCTTGCATAAATTAGTAGCAACTACCTACCTCAGTCCTCAAAGAGCACGATGTTTCCCTACCTCAAAGCCCACACAAGTTGGTGGCAACTACTTACCTCAGTCCTTAAAGAGTAAGATGCTTATCAAAGCCCACACAAGCTATTGGCACCACATAACCTACTTTAATCCTCAAAGAGCAAGACGTTTACTTACTTTAAAGCCCACACAAGCTAGTGGCAATTGTCTACCTTATTCCAACAAAACTTGGATGTCTTTTTTTACCTGCCTTGAAGCCTACACAAGCTAATGGCACATGTTTGAAATAAAAAACCAAAAAACAACCTAGTAGGAAGGTCAAGCCCTACAAAACTCATCAAAATCTTTTTTCTTGTAAGTTGTTTAACCCGCTTCAACATGATACTAAATATATATCCACATTTTAGCAGGAGTAAGCAAAGAAATCCATTATCCCATCCGAGCAAAATGATGTCTATTTGTCTTTGCCTATTCCTAAAACCTAGCAACGGCCAAAGAGGGGCAGCTGTAGACACCTTATTTTGTCCGAGGTAGTTTTGGCATCCTAGGAGTTGGTAAAAGATGATAAAATCAAAAACTAGAAATAAAAGCTGTGGGATGACTACCGGGTGTCATGTTGCTAATCACTATTAGGTGATACGATGCCAGGCAAAAAAATTTTTTTTTGTAAAAGTCTAAAATGCCTATAGGCCATATTAAAGAAAAATATGAAAACGAGGCATCAAAGGCCATTATTATGGTGTCACCAAGGTCATTGAAATGGATACACAGATCAATTTCTCATTGTTTATGATCAAGTTAAGGTAACTCGAGAAGCCACAGATATATACAAGTTATATGGTGCACGAGTATTGATACGAGGCCTTTACAATGTAAAAAAACTTAAAATTTTCACATGTAGAATTGATACAAGAGGGTTTGGTATCGATACCCAAGGTGTGGTATCGGTACCTAGCATGTTTATGTCGACATAGACCTTGGCAGTAGCTAAAGTTATGATTTTTTGCGAAATGTATCGATACATAAGCATGAGTATTGATACAAGTCCATGGAGTATCGATATAGGCCTCTAAATCTCGAGACTAGAAATAATTTTTGCTCTTAGTATCGATACATAGCTCCTTGTATCGATACTTAAGGGTAAAAATTGCCTTATGTATCGATACAACATGTTTTGTATTAATAAAATAAGGCATTTTGCCTTGCTTGAACCATTTTTCAACCTTTAAAACTCTGATTCAAACATGTTTTTGGCATCAAAAAACTGTCATAAGACATTGCAAACCTTGGTTTTAGGCCTATGATCAAATTTAAATAAATTTTAGATCCCCAACAACCAATGACGAAGGTCACTTTCACAAGATATATCGTTGTGTGAAGATGGCAAGTATATTATTAGCTAGAAGGTTGTTGCAGCCTTTCTGCTCTTTTTCCCAGCATGACAGAACCAAAAAAAAGAAAACCAGCTGAGCATAGTAGTTGGAGATATTCCCTGGTCTAGAGAGAAAAATAGAAAATGCCCTTGCCTTGTCTCCTAAAGGCATTAGTTGAGCATCAGATTAAAAAGAGGACTCTCTCCCATCTCAAATAAAAAAAAAACTCTCTCAGCCATAAAAAAAAAACTCTCATAGAAGCTCTCCAGCAATCCCAAAAAACTCTTCATCCATCCCCACAAATCCTCCATCAACTCCAGCTCCAGCAACTCACCAAAACATTATTTCGTTGCCTTTCACCCTCAACCAACCTCTATTCCTATAGCTCCCTAAAACCACCACCAGAACACCTTTAAAAACTCAACCTTTCACACATTTTCATCCTCAAAACACCCCGTCAATAGACATATTACCAAAAAACTTATTTCTTTTACCCTTTTCTTGCTAAATAATAGCAAAAGGAGGGAAGAAACTAAGCTTAAAGTCACTGCTTTAAAAATGAAGGAAAATTTAAGCTTTTACTGGTATATTTTTTACCTTGTTCCATATTTTCTATTTTGATCATCCATTTCATTTTAGTGAGCCCTTTATGTTGCCATGACCCTTATAATACTCCCATGTGTCTTTGTTACCTTGGCTGTGGTAGTCTTAGGATCTTGATGACCTTCTTGACACCTTGATGTTATTATATATAGAAACTCATCATACTTAATTTTCATCATCATACAGCCTCTTTTCATGCATCTTCTGCCATGTTCATTTCATATTCACATATCTATTTCATATTGAAATGGTCACCTTAATGTGTCTTAGGCATGTTTAAGTATTTTTCTTGTGTTTTAAGGAGGCTCCTAGAATAAAAATGCTATCTTAACAACTCCAATATCTACTTCTTTGTATAAACATGTTTATATCACCTCCATTCACCTTAGTTGTCATCTTCTTGCATCTATGTCACCTATTTCCATGTCAAAATGTCATTTTTGCATGTTTGCATGTTTAATCCATGTTTATCTTTGTATGTGCTATATTTTGTTCATGATATCTCAATTAAAATGCTTGCTTGTTTCTTACAAACCAATTTTTAGTATGAACTTAATGTTTTCATCAAACTTAAGTTCATGTTACCTTCAATAAATGACAAGTAGCATGAACTTAATGTTTTCATCAAATTGGTCTCTCAGTCTTGGGGGCAAATCAACATTTTAGCTTCGGAATCATAGTGAAATAAGTTCATTTTTCAAAAAGAAAAAGGAAATCTTTTTTAGTATTAATCCTTTATCTTGAGTCTCGTGTTCTTTTTTGTGACATGGTCAACGGGTTGTTCCATCCTCCTAAACTACTTCGAGATTGTAGAATGTACTTGTGAAGCCCATATTGCTTTCTGTCGAGGATGTTTGAACATCCTAGGCCCAAGTCTATCTTCAAAAAAAAAAAAATCTAAATATTGAATAATCCCCCTATTTTTGCTTTGGCAGCATTGTATTCTAAACTTGAAAAATTATTTTCGAACCATAAAATGTTTCCTTTGATTTTTGTAATATTTTTCCTTTAAAGGGCATTAAATTACCTTTCTAACAGTGCCTTATTTGCCCTCGGATCATCCTGGACAAGGGAGTTATGATATTTCAATCCTTTACTCTTTGAAACCCCTTGGACTAGCATGCAACATTCTGTTTGGGCCATTTCAGCATATCAGATAATGTTTACAAAATTTCCATATATTTTTCCCAAAATATTTACAAAATTCCTTTTCTGGAATGGTATTATTTATGACCCAACAATCCCAGATAAGCTTGGAATGATTTTTCGAATTCCATTATTCCCTTTTTAATTGTACACACTGCCAGTGCTGAGACAAACCAAATTTTAAAAATTAATTTCACTTAGAAAGTTATTTTCTAGAATTTTTGGAATATTTTATATTAAACCTTATTGAGTTACCTTTCCAACGGTGCCTCATTTACCCCCTGAAGCTTTTGGATGTATCCCAAAAATAAGAGAATAAAGGATACATAATACTGTCCCCTATTTTTAACCTAATTTTTTAATCTGCTTTTTTCAAGATGTTGGGATGTCTCAAAATGTGTCCTGTTGATTCCCCAACAACATCATCCCTTTTTGACTCGTATCAAGATTAAAATACAAAAGAATAGGATTTCATATTAAAACTTTCGCTAGTGTGGATACTCTAACCTCACTATTCAAAGAGGATACTCCAACCTCGTTATTTTTTTCAATTTAAATTCACTTTAATCTCAACTATTTTCATAAATCTATTTTAGGGGATACTCTAACCCCACCTTATCGAAGGGATACTTCAACCCCACTTTTACCTCAAAAACTTAAAATTGTCTCTCTTCTGGATGCCTCAAACTGTTTTGATAAAAATCATCTTTGTTCTTCAAATTACTAACGAATCCAGATCGGTCTCTAAAATTGTCATCTCAAATATTATTCAGAATTGAAGGCAATTATGGGATACATTTCAGTCGTCCCTCTTTTTTTTACATTCTTTTGTTTGCGATTGCTTGTTTATGATATTATTATGTTTCTCATTTTTTGCCTTGTTAACTTGTTTTCCTTTTGTAGTGACTATTATGCATTTATATTTAAAATTTATTTTCCAAAAAAATTTACAAGGCGATGTTTCGTGCTGGTATCTCTCCAGTGCATAATACGAAACATCCAATTTTTTAAAATTCCAATCTGAACATCACTTTCACAAAAATCCCTATGTTCCTTACATCTCCAAGGTGCATAGGTGATCTAATTTTTGTTAAAAAACCTAAATTTCCATTTTCCAAAACTTCACTCATTAAAGAGGATTATATCTAAATAGAGACCAAATGGAACCGATTTAATCAAGACCTGAGTAAGACATAGTTAGTAGGGACTGATTTCGCGTGTTGCAAGGATCCTAGTTCTTCTTCGCATGCAACCAACTCTCAAACCCAACCAACGAATATCTGGACTTTGTAGACTTTTAAATCAATGTTTTGAGTTTTACAACTCATAATTTGTTTTCAATAGGCGTCCGATCTTACTTAGCCTAAAATGATCGGTGGTGGCTCCAAGCTTATGGCCACTTCATGGTGTCCAGCTAAAACTAGTTGGATAAGAGACTCGTCCGATGGTCCCTTTCCCCTTTATATTATCACGCCTAATCCAAATCCCGATCAAGGGATCGCTCAAAGGCTCGACCACAACCAACACTCATTTATTTTAAGTTAAATGCATTATGCCCTTTGGATCATCTGAAGTTTTAAAGGCCAGGCATGTGGTGACACATCCAATCATTAATTCTCGTTAAATTCTCATTAATTATCAATCAAGCACAAGAAAACAATTTTAGATTCATTTCAATCAATGTGCTTAACAATCAAATCAAGCTTTTCACCATTTCAACTCATTAATTGAATAATTAAGCTTCTAAATTCATTCAATTAAGCATAAATTTCAGCTTACCTATGCAGCTTAATTCATTTAAGTTTTTATCAAATAAGCATTAATTATGTCAAACCCACTTAATCACACTAAGAAACCACCATGATCGAACCTAAGGATCCTATCTTAGCTTATTTGAATGGTTATGCTAGTTTAAGAACCTGAAATTTCATCATTTAACTCTAGATTTAAGTTCTACTCAACTATATTTTAGTTCAAACTAAATCAAATTAGCAAGATCATACAAGATTTAATTAAGTAAGTTCAACTTCTTCCTAAACTAAGCTAGTCGAATGAGGTTCTCTCCATTTCCTCTTATTCAAACACTTTGTTAAGCTAGAAACTTAAGATTTCATCATTTAAAATTTAAAATTTTAGCTCTATATCATCAAATCTAAGCTTAACTAAGATTAAACAAACTAGGTTGGTCAAATCCTAAGCCTAAAGAGATTTCATGTTCGAACACTAGGTTTAACTCATTAATCATGATCAAGCTAAATTTCAATAATTACTCATAAGATCATGCTTTAAACAACAAGAAATTTAGTGAATCATAGCTCAAATCAAAATGCAAACACAAGATCATCATGAATCATATTAGCCAAATCAAATAGAAAAAGAAATGAGCTTAGCCAAATTATGAATCAAGACTGGAAAGCATGAATCACTCATCAAAACATGTTAATTAACTTAAAAAAGAAAAATAAGAAATTATACCTACTCAAGATGGTGAGAGCTTCAAAGAAAAGAGAATATTTTAAAATTTTTAAAATTTGCTAATTATCCCTATTTATAGGCTTTGAAATTGGTGACTTAAGTTTTAATAACCCTAAGGTGATCTTAGGTTAATCATTAACCTCCTAAACAACTTAAGGGAAGTTACATCAATGCCATTAATGAATAGATGAACAAAATGAGCACATTAATCACATGTCAGAATTTGGCTAAACCTTTATTCTTATACTAATCTATGTTAGTTTTTTTTATTCAATCGATCATGATTATGTAAATGTGCAATTTAATGTTCCATCTTGTAGTAAAAATATGTCTTAATGACCTTTTCTGAAGAAATCTAAATTTTCCTATACTGAACCTCCTGGATTAGGCCCTTAGAAACTTTCAGCATTTTAAATTCCTAAGGTCTTTTTATGACCCAATTCCGATTACACTTTCTTAACCTAAAATCTATGTTTAATTTCATTTTGGCATAATCAATTTTGAAATCTAAGTTACAGAACTCCTCCAATTTCAAAATCAAAATCTAAGCTAAAAAATTGACTTTACTATAGTTGACTTTTGATTATGACTTTTAAAGTAAGTTTTTTTTCCATCCAGATGTCATCAATAACCACTTTAATCATCTTAAGAGACATTCCCTAGTAACTTTTAACATTTTTGGATTTTTAGGACTAGGGCCCTGGTTTTCCAAATCCGACACTGACTTTTAAATCAAACAATTATGCCCAGATGCCTTACTATGTTAAACTAAGTTCATTGGAATAAACCAGAACCTCAATTAGACCTTTTTATTGTCTCTAACTCATCCAAAAAGGTTCAAGCCTAGAAAATTCCATGTAACCCCTAAAATTTAGAAAAATTAATTGAAAGCCCAGACAAAATAGGGTGCCTTCACTAGCATCCATGATAATTCAGAGCTTTAGGCTTGCCACTGAGTATGTGTTGATGTATGCCTTTGAATCAATTGGATTGGGACATGGATACACAGTCAACTAACTATATACATGTTACTATTTTATAATGACAAAGGTTTTCCTTATGTTAGCAACATGATCGACTATCATGCAAACATTAATTGGATGAAGCCCTTGAAACATAATGGCCTTGCAAAAGAATTGTAAAGAGTTACAATTATGAGATTCTCATGCATTAAAACTATGTTTCTAAAAATGTTTCTAGTCATTGTATTATCAAGATAAGGCATTGATAATGAATAAAGACTAACATATGTTAAGCCTCCATGCATATGATGCATACAACTGATCTCACAATTTAAAGTATATGGGATACTTAGGGATAGCATATAGGTACTTGCTTTATGGAAATAAGTTCACTGAACATGGCCTGTATGAAAACTCCATTTGATATTAGTCACTCAAGTGTGTATGGAATATTTCTCATGTGCCAATAGTGCAAATAATTCTTAGACATGTGATACCAAGTCATCTCGTATAAGGAATGTCATACTTAGATTTACTATAAACGAGTCCACAATAAATGGATTCCAAATAAAGGTACATTGGGTATGGCATTATTCATATGGATGAATGATCCAGAGATGATTGACCACTTCAAGTGACATTGGAGACATATCACGAATGTTCTTGACTATGGTTAATTGGATAAAAAACTTTAGCCAGAGCATAGTGAATTACAAGGAATCACTTTTCATAGATTCATGACCGTTAAGCTTGAGTTGTTAGATCTAACATGGATTGAAGTAGGAATAAACATTATACCATGCTCATGCTCATTTTGAGATATTTGGTAAAAGGATCAAATTACATCGATAAACTAGTTACCAAAAGGTTTCGATGAATTGACTCTTTAACATTTAAGTGGTCATGATAGGCTGCTAGATCCTGCTCTTGATATACGAACATAATTAATCAAACTAATTGTTTATTGCCAACATGTTGTCACATATAATAGGATGATATTGTCAGATTAAAATCGAGATTTAATTAAGTTTGACTTAATTAAATAAAAGATGATTAAATAGAGAACTTAATTGAAAAAGTTCAATTAAGAATTAATTTAAGACAAAAATTTAGATTTTGTGAGATCTTGAATTTTGTTGTCTTTTTAAGACATAGTAAATAAAAGTGTCTTAACTAAATTGAGACATACTATGTCTACATGGATAATGTCTAAATTAAGAGATTGCATGGTAGATCTGTCTTAGCCAAAATCCTTAGATAATCTTATCAAAATATTAATTATTTAGATAATTAATACTAATAAGATTATTATTATTATTATTATTATTATTATTATTATTATTATTATTAAGTTAAAAAATTTTAATTTAATTTATGAACTTTATTTGGATAAAATTCATAGAAGGGATCATTTATCTAGCTAAATAGGTTTCTACCTAGTTACCTTATATTTAGCTAAATAGGTTTCTACCTATTTATTTTATATTTGGTTATTTTATAATTATGTAAGATAAATTAAAGTAATTTATTTTGATAAATTTAGAGTTTAATTGTTGAATTAAAACTCTAAAAGGAAACCTAGCTTTATAAACTACTTATGGCACACCTAAATGGAATTCGAACTGCATATATATTACTAAGGTTAAAATCCCTTTGATGTGCTAGGTTTAGCCAAAGTAATTTGTAAAGGGAAGAAGTGATTGAATTCCATTTACATAGGTTGAAACAGTTTCACCTAAGATAGGAATTTAATCATGATCAAATCTCTCCTTTTAAGAGAGATTGAATTCAACTAGGAAAAAAGATTATGGGGGTGGAACACCTAGTATTATGGTTTGTAAGAGAAACACTTTTAAAGTGAATTAATTTTCCAGAAAATAGTTTTTTCTCTAAGTTCTCTAAGTGTCTTCCTTTTAAAAAGGAAGAAACCACTTAGCTGCCACCTCGCACATTTCTTCTTGCACCATTCTTCCAATCTTTAAGAGTAAAAACACTATTCCAAAATTGTTCTTGATTTGAGTGCAAAAAGAAATGGTTTGGAGTTATCTTTTGGTTGAAACTCTTTGAGTCTTTTGGCTAGCACCGAAGAATTGTTGATCCGTGAGAAGGCTCCCATTATCATCTATCTGGATTACCATTGGAGGCAAGACAAGTGTGTCGTGACCTTATTGATCTGATCAAGCACCAAGCCGTCCACCTTCAGGTTTTCTCCAGATTGGATATAAATCTAGATTATAATATCTAAGAGTTAGGCAACTTTTCATCATATGTATGTTTTTATTTTAATTAAATCTGATTTTTAATTTACTATGTGTTAATTCCCTCCTAAAGGTTCATAGGGAAGTCTGACTACTTCTGTATGTACTGTTTCCACTGTGTATTTATGATGTTTTGTAAATTTTAAATGCTATTACTGCATAAGGCCAGACTTCACTAGGAACATGGATTCCTTTCAATGTGAAATTTTAAAGATGATTAGTTTATTGTACTTAAAGATTATGGTTTTAGAACTTTTTGTGGATATATTTATGATATTTAAAACTTAAACAAAGCTTAATTTCTCATGTCTCATGGAGTTTTCAAGAAATTGTTACAATTAAATATTTTAGTATCTATAACCTTACATAATTTTAAAGTATATGGCAGCTATCACATCTTAGAATCGAGATGGGGGCGTGAAAAAAAGAAATGAAAAACAATAGGACACATTATAAAAAAGAATAAAAGCATTTATGGTATGAGCTGCTTGAGGTAAAAGTGGATTAGCATAGAATGATGCTAAAATGATTGTTGATATGAATCCGATGCTTATTTCTATTGGTTCATGTAACCATCCTCAAGAGGTAACATCGAATAGATTTGAAGTTTGAATTCCAGCACTAGCAACCCTTTTCTTTTCTCTATCCCCAAACTTATAACCTCCATAATACCTAAAAATGACTACCGATGCTGACAAGGGCTTGGAATTAAGTTTTCTTAAATAGCTAGAGGATCTAGCACTATTGAAATTGATTTAAGACTTGAAGATTTAGGTGAAACTAGAGTATCTAATTGAAAAAAAAAATTGATTTTGACCTTGATGCTGAAAATGACTTTAGTAAGTCACATGGAAATCTTAGTAAGCAGCCATCACCACTATACCAGTGTCAATCATGTAATTTGCTTTTTTACTTTTTATATTCTATTTTAGGTGTTTTACTAATGCTCGATTATGGTGTTTGGATGTTTCGAATCCAAAATTTTATTGAAATGTTTAAATTTATTGGTATGGTGGAAACCTTGGTTTAATAGTTTTTTCAATTTATGCTTGTGTTTTAATTTATTATATGAAATGGTGAATTCAATTTAGATTTACTTTTCTAGGTTATGATCGATTTTAATGAGAAAGATATGAAAATCTATCATATGATCCTAAATTTTTAAAATATCTTTTAATTTTTATTATGTTTTTTTAGAAAACTTAGGAAGATCATTTTCCTTTTATGAAATGATCAAAATAATTTAGAATTAAAGGAAACAGATAAAAAAGAATAGCTATAATTATTTTACAAATTAAGAAAGATAATTATTTTGAGATGAAAACTAATATAGTAACAGGTATGTCTACGAGTATATCATGATTCTTATATTCATAAACAACCATGTATGAATTCAGAGTACATATAGGTATCAAAATGGGTTTATGAAGTATTGGATGGGCATAATTCTTGATGTAGTATAGTTTTAGGATGCCAAAAAGTGCATTTCATAGTTTTTTGAAGTATTGCAAACAAAATATGATAGAAACGGTTTAAAGAATGTATTTACAGAAGAAAAGTTAGCATTATCACTATTTCTTCTTGGACATGGCCTATCAAATAGGCACAAAAAAGAGAAATTTCATCCTTCGGTGATACAATTAGCTAAGGTTTTATTTAGATCTTCGAATATATATGTGGGGTTGACACTATGAAGGTTTTTCGATTAGGTGAGGAAATGTTGCAAACTAGTAAAACAAGATGAGATAGAGAGGTGACGAAGAAGAAGATTAGAACAAACATCGAAAAACAAGTGCGATGGTAGGTGGTTGTTTAGAAGGATGTAAATGGCTGGGTTGGTGAAGATTATTGTGATTGTAAGATTTCAAAGGAAAATGTTGCAAAGAATTTTAAAGAGGCAAAAGTTAATCAAATTGCCAAAAAACCCCAAATTAAGCGTTGAGACCTTTATTTATAGCCTCTTAGGAAGTTATTGAATCTGTTATAAAGTGAGAAACGTTATGAAAGTAGCAGGTTAATGAAGGTTATTGGAAGTTACATCCTTAGGAATGTTCTAGTAATTGGCAGTAGTATTGTTTACATGATAGCACACTTAAGAGTACGCTACATGTTCAATGGGAAAGAGAAGCACTTATGTTCCAAGGAAAGGTTAAGAAGCAAGCTTCTTAATATATCCATATCTAAGCCTCCAAGCCATACTCTTTAGAACATCCCAAGTATAGAGGAAACGCAAGAATCCTAGTAACCTTTCTAGGTTAGTTCCATAGTCTTCATACAATTATGGCATACTGAGTGGTGAACTGTTGGACTATAGCACTGAAATAGTAAGGCATTAGAGAAATAAAGTGGTAAGCACAACTATTAAAGAGGGTTGGGCCAAAAAGCATGATGCCAGACAAGTGGATTTAAAGAGAATGGATAATATGGTAACAAAAATATTAAGAACCAACCAAAAGGGATACAAAATTCACCACCTAATTTTGGAAGATTTAAAGAAGATAACAAGGCTCACTACCAAAAATTACTCAAAAAGATATAAAATACACTACCCTAAAGATATAATTCAAGGATATAGAAATCTAAAATAACCCACCACTCTATAGAAATTCACTAAAGAGATATAAGATTATAGAAGTCTCAAAAGAGAATTCACTTTCATTCCATACTTAATAATTCGCCATTTACATTTTAACGGCATAGTTTAAATACTAGTTGCTAGAGCAAACCTCCAAGCTTAGGAAATCTAAAAGGAAACAATCAAATTACTAAGATTCAAATTCATGATATGAAGATAAACATAAATCTAAATCCCTAAAATTTAGCAAATCTATCAATTTGACCAATATATATTAATTAGGCCATAACTTCTTCCATCGAAATTCAATCAACATAATCTCATACAATTTGGAAACTAGAATTAAAGACCTTTCCATCCATATATGTTACACCTTTTAACTCCTTCGAAATCAATGTTTTCACCCCTCTAAAGTTGACTCATATGTAAGATTGCTGCATTCAATGCACTAAAGTTAGAAGTTGCAATATCTTTGAAGCATGAATTGCTTAGGGTGCATGGCTTGCTTCTATGAATGTAGACACTCCTGTGTCAATATCCCCTAGTTGAAAAAGACTTGTCCTTAACTCTTAACTGGTCTCATTACCATGATATAGAGAAAAATCTATTACATTAAATGTGCTAGAAACCTCATAGTCTTCTCAATGCTCTATCTTATAGGCATTTTTTCCAATACAGTGTATCACTTTAAATGGATCAATAGCCTTTGGTTTAAGCTTCCCATATTTTCCATGTGGGAAATGCTTCTTGTAAAGATGAGCATACACCAAATCACCAAATTTGAACTCAACATACTTGTAATGTTTGTTAACTGCTTTCTTGTACTTTTCATTTTGCCTCATGATCTTGTTTGGAACTTGCTAATGTAGCTTGTTAATATGCTTAGCTCTCTCTACAACATCTTTATTAACCTACATGTTAGTAGGGTAAGGAGCTAAATCTAATAGACCGATAGGATTATTGCCATCACTACTTCAAATAGGCCATATCCCTTGATCTGACTAATAAAACAATTATAGGCAAATTAAACTTGAGCAAGAACCAGATCCCATTGCCTAATGTTCTTTCCCACATAGCTCCTAAAAAGATTTCCCAAGCTCTAATTGGTAACTTAAGTTTGGCCAATGGTTTGAGGACAATGAGAAGAACTGAAATTAAGGTTAGTACCAAGTTTCCTCTAAAAGGTGCACCAAAAGTGACTTAAGGACCTTGAGTCTCAATCTGATACTGTATTCTTAAGAAAGCCATAAAGTTTCATAATTTCTCTTAAATACAAGTTGGGAACATGAGAAGCATCTATGGTTTTGTTACAAGGAACAAAATAAGCTTTCTTTGAAAACATGTCCACAACCACCATGATTATGTCTTTTTTATGTTGAGTCCTAGGCAAGCCAACAACAAGGTCAAGACTAACATCCTCCTATAAAGCACAAGATACTGGAAGTAAAGTGTACAAACTAGTGTTGTGCCTTTTACTCTTAGCCACATGGCAAATTCTACACCTCTCAATGTGTTTTAGGTGTCTCTCCCCATCTTAGACCAATAAAAATTTTCTTGCACAAGGGAAGTGTTTTGTCTCTAGCAAAATAACCACCCAAAGTTCTACCATATGCTTTGATAATAATGGTTTGTCAAAAACAACACTGAGGAATAGCCTTGAAAAGAATACAATCATGTAACAAAAACTGATTACATAGACCTTTTTTGCAAGCTTTCCAAATTTGGCCAAAATCATGATCTTCCTAAAATAGTTCTTTAAAACCTTAAATCCCATAGTCTTCACATGAATGGTGGATAACAAAGAATGCTTCATGCTCAAAGCCTTGACCACCATATTTTGAGCACTTGATTTGTGCTTGCTAGTTAAGTTGTAAGCTTGAATGAAATCCATTCAAGTTGTATGTCTATGGTTGAGGTTGTGCTAGTTATTAATGAATTTCAATGCATCATGATCAGATATAGCATAAATGGTTTAGCATGAAGATATTAACTCACATAGAGCAAGCTCGGTATATAGCATAGAACTTCTTGTCATAAGTTGAATACCTTCTATGAGAATCATTTAGTTTCTCACTAGATAAGGCAATAGGCTTAGCTTCTTAGCTTAAAACAACACCAATGCCTGAGTTAAAAACATCACATTTAACTTCAAAAACTTTATAGAAATCTAGAAGTAATAGAATACAAGCTTCGGTTACCTTTTTTTTTTTATGAGTTTAAAACTGGTTTGAGCCTTATTGGACCATCTAAGAGATTCTTCTTTTAAGCAGTACATGATAGAAGCCACTATGGATTGAACCCTTTTATAAATTGCCTATAAAAAGAAGCTAGCCTATGGAAACTTAGAATGTCATTAAGTGAAGTAGGAATAAGTTCACTTACTTATTGCTTCTACCTTGCTAGGATCCATTTCAATTCCATCTTTAGTCATAACATAAACCAAGAAAACAAGACTATTATTGAAGAACTTTCACTTCTTCAATTTAGCATAAAGTTTATGCTCTCTTAATATGCTAAAAATCTGTTAAAGATGATTCAAATTTTTATCCTCACTTTTGCTACACACAAGAATATCATCAAAATAAACAACATTTACCAATGCAATGTTTGAGGATCCAATTAATAAACTATATGAAAATACTTAAAAGCATTAAATTGGCTGAATGGCATAACATCCACTCATAGAAGCCATCCCTTATTTTGAAAGCCATTTTTCATTCTGGCTTCATTCTAGTTTGATGGTAACCATTTTTGAGATCAATCTTAAAAAAGATTATAGCACCATGGAACTGATCAAGAAGGTCATCAAGTCATGGAATAAAAAACCGGTAGTCCATGGTTATCTTATTCATTGCCTATTATCCACACATATATGCCATGAACCATCTTTGTTTGGAACCAAGAGAGTTAGGATAGAACAAAGACTCATACTTTCCCTGATCATGCTTTTGGCCATCAATTCTTTAACTTGTCTTTATAACTTAGCATGCTCCTTCGAACGCATTCTATGAGCTGCCTTGTTAGGTCAAAAGCCCCGAGAACAAGATGAATTCAATGTTAGATGTCTCTCATAGGAAGAAAACCTGGTTGCATCTCTTCCAGTGTCACATCATGGAATGCTTTAAGGATAGGCTTCATGATAGAAGTCGGTTCATTTTCAGCCTCATTTTCCTCCACTATGATAAGTGCATCCATTTTTGCTTCTATCTCTAACTTTTTTCTGCAAGTAGTTCGAGTTACAACACATTTCCCTTTTATTTAGAAGGTTTAGGAATATCCATAGGTTTAGGACTCAAAATGATTTTACAACCATCTGTAACAAAAGACTACATGTGTTTATAACTATCATAAAAAACTCCCCTATCATAATGCCAAGGACACCCAAAAAGTAAATGACATGCATTCATAAGAGCAATATCACACCGAACTTCATCTTTGTAGTTATTTCCAATAGAAAATCGTATTAGGTAATTTTTATTCACGTCAATCTCATTACCTTTTTGGAGCTAACAAAGTCGGTAAGGATTAGGATTTAAGACTCCTTTGAGGTTCAACTTCTTCACCATCTCAATAGACACCACATTCTTAAAGCTGCCACTATTAATAATCACAACACACATCTTTCCATGAGTAGTGCATAAGGTGTGAAAAACATTCTTCCATAACCAATCCTCATTTCTCCTTCATAAGTAACACTTAGATTATGTTGACCAACAATAGATAACCCCTAATCGGCATAGTTACCTCTTTGCCATCATGTTGCTCTTGGACATCTATATGTGTTCCTTTTCCACATCTTCAATTTTTTCTTCCACCAAGGTAACAATTCTACTATTTGGACATTTAGATGCAAAATGCCTAAACCCGTAACTCATTTCAAATCCATATAGTCTCTTATTTATGACTGGACTTTGAGATTTGCTTTTGAAGGTTTTGAAATCTTTAAAAGACGAATTTCTATATGTAACCAATCACATCTAACCTAAAAAGACTAGTGGTAACTTCTTTGCATGGTAATTTCATGGCAATCGACAAATCCTCGAAAATTAACTATTATGTTTGATGCTCTTGGGGCTTGCATCCCAGGCACATTGCTATAGTTGCAATTTCCAATTTTTTAGTCATTAGCTAATGGCCATGCAAAAAACCGGGCGAGCGACTCGCTTTGTCAACTTAGTTCCAATTTTGAACCCATAACCAATTTTTTTTCGTTTTAACGTGTTGATTTCCTGTTCAACACTTTTGGCATATAGGATTATTTTTCATAATTTTATAGTATATGTTTTTTAGTTTTAATTATTTAGTTTCATAATCTTTCAAATTTTGTACACATGACATATCTTTATTGGTCGACGACCATATCATCTTCAATTAACAAAATTAAGGGTTTGAATTTATTTTTTGACAGATTACAAACTTCAATATCTAATTAAATTTTTTTCATGCAAGTATTACAATGAATAATTTCGAATACTATAGGAACTACATAGGACGTTACCCTATATTTTATCTTGATCCCAAGTTTAATGATTGATTTTTTTTCTTAAGCATCTCCTCTTCTCCTAGATTTTTGCTTCATATAACTGATTATCCAACTATTTTTTGTTAACAAGTTCTCCTTCGTTGTCTACATATGTGTAAATAACCCCGATAGAGTCCTCATATAAATACAAGTAATTTTGTGGCATGATTAGGAGCAAAGAATAAGAAAATAAGAAAATGCAAAGTCTTTGGATAAAAGTGCTTCTAAATTTTCCAATTTGTAATTTGATAAATATGTATGAATCGTTGGATCACAAATTTTTTTGCCAAAATTTCTACATGACTTATATGCATTGTTGGAGCAAGTGAATATCAACTTGCTATCTTGATCTGAATTTGGATCTCACTTTTTTTTTTTTTTTTTGTGCTAGAATCAACATTTAGAAGAGTTGATGGCTATAATAGTAATCTAAAGTTTGCGATAGCCAACTTGTGAAGTGTAGGATATCAATGACTTTTTAAGAGTGTATAATTATAAAATGCGTATTTTAATATGTAAGTTGTTATATGTAGATACATGGCATAATAAAGCAAAAATTGATTTCAAAGTGACTAATTGAAGAGGAAGAAAATTGGTTGATATTGTGGATGATATTGAATTCCACGTAGGAAACTTATATGCTTATGCATGTGATATATATATATATAAGTTGAGTTTTAAGGTGGGGTTGTACCCCATAAGTGAGCAAAAAGAGCAGCGGCTACAAGCAAAATGTCTGTCAGCACGTTAAGAAGCAATGCCAAGGATATAAAATGCGTCCACAAGCTTGCAACGAAGGAGATGGGTGGATGAGGTGCGGCCACTGCAATTAGCTAGCATGCCTCCGCAAAAGCCACAACTTCTAAGAAGTGCGAAGGGTAGCTCGAGCACCTTTTCGAAAAATGATCATGAAAGAGGTCCCAATGCACAAGTGGAGAAAGACGTCCAACAATCGTGCTAAAACAAACTTTGCGCTTCCAGAGCGAGAAGAGGTCTAAGTTCGATCATGAGCCATTCTACAGAGTTTGACCAAGGGAAGCACGCAAGGCCAACTATCGAAAATTATTAACACTTTCGGCCCCGTCGGGAAAGTGACTTTTAGCGAGGACTTTGGACCAAGTCCACGATGGTCCAAGCATCCGAATTAGAAGACATATGCCTCCCATCGACGAAAGATAATGGATTGGGCACAATAGAAGTGGCGCCAATTATGTCTGTGGATAAAGGTCAGATTGAATGTCTTACCAGGCGAGTCAACATGTGAGGTTGGACAAACCGGGCATCAAGCACGTCTACAGACCTCGACGAAGTTTGGATTAAGACATCACTATAGCACGTCTCCTGCACACCACTACGAGGTTGGATCAATACGTAACAACGGCACGTCTGTTGCACACATCTACGAGGTAAGGTCCAGCGTAACGCTGACACAGAGGACTGGACGTGGCAACCGGCACCCATCTACCATATACCTCTATGAGGTCGGATTGCATATTGCGTCATCTCTCGTACATTTAGAAGATCAGATTTACCTGATATGGGACTACAGTATCTACTATGACCGACTCAACATGTCAGAATCAGAAGTACACCTACAGCGTGTACGATGGACCCCTTAGACACCTATAAATAGAGGAAGTGTACAGCGTCGATGAACAAGCCAAACCTGAGACCTCGATAGCGAAGCGTTTCTAGATGATGCCTATGTCTTTAACTCTTCTTCTATATTCGTCCATCTGACGTCTGCTTTTACCATCCGATGACTGTATTTTGACTTGGGTCTCAAAGCGAGCCTCGACGTACTATCTCCGAAGTCCGTTGCCTCTAACTCTTTTTCTTCTTTTATAGGACGTATCCCACATCCAAACGACGACGGCTGCTTGCTTAGGCTTCCACATGCCAAAGACGTCAGCTCTAATGTGATCCTCCAAAGTCAGCTCACGTCGGTTCCAACGCACTTCCCCTACGTCGGATCGGGCCGGACGCGTCTCTGCAACATCGGTGCACGTCTTCTAGCTCTCATCATTGCGCACAAGCAATTTTCATCCATATCAGCTCTAGCTTCAAGAGTTAGTATTTTACATCTAAAAAAATAATTAATTCGTCATTTTATTTATTTATCCATGTTTTTCTATTTGTCTTTGGTTATTATATCAATATTACTTTTTCAACGCCTAACATGTTACGAAGTAAGACTTGTGATTTTAAAATAAAAAAAATATATATGAAATAAAACAAAAGTCATGTCCCAAGTAAAGCTATTCTTAGCACCTTGCCAAGATGATGGAAGGTTTCCAATAATATTTATTTACGAGGAACATTGTCCATTTTGAAAGGGTTTATTATTATTCTCACCAAAATTCTGCGAAGACAACAGAGAATTGGAGGAACTTTACGATGCTTAAGATTTTCATTCTAATTTTAAATAAAATTATTTATTTTAAAAAATAAAAGAATAAAATTTCTAATAAAGTAAATTGGGGATTAATATTTTCAAAGTTAAAAATTATTTTATC
Source organism: Adansonia grandidieri (assembly GCA_038382065.1). Classification (NCBI taxonomy): domain Eukaryota; kingdom Viridiplantae; phylum Streptophyta; class Magnoliopsida; order Malvales; family Malvaceae; genus Adansonia; species Adansonia grandidieri. The sequence goes on along the minus strand of JBBYHK010000001.1, from coordinate 10,746,792 downwards.
AAAATTAAAGGAAAAAATAGGTTTAAATAGTACCTTTTTTAATTGGTATTGTGGGAATACTAATACCTTCTTTACGTGCTGTCTACTCCTAAACTTAACTTTAGTTTTTGCAGACCAAAATCTTCTTTTAAACTAATTTTAATTAATCTATTTTTTTTTGAAAAAAAGATAAGTTTTCTTATGTGAAAGTTTTCTTATGTGACCAATAACATTTGAACAAAAAGATTGGTGGGGAGTGCTTATATTTTGAAAAATAGTGAAGTGGTCGAAAAAGGGTCTTGACAACAACCTGTTTATATAAAACTTATTTCCAATCTGTAATTTTATCAAAACATCAATCTCGCACAGAGTTTGTAAGAATTTGCAAGTAACATATGGAAAAGGATTGTTTCTTAATGTATGACCGTCTACGCACACGAAATATCCCAAACCTTTGCAATATTCCGAAAAGTTTCCCAGTTCCAAACATGACATGCGATCCAAGTTTGTCTACTCGTAACTTTGAACCCTTTCGACCAAAAAATCCACTTTGTCAAACCATTGACTTAACCAAGCCCACTTTTCTTTTTTCATGCCTTCCAACGATCCTTATCATCAAAAGTTAACAGAAATAATCTTCCAGAGAAAATTTTTAATAGAGATGCCACCTATTCGGTCCCTTCTTGCACAATTGGAGGTCATACCAGGTTTGTTAAAGCCACTATAAAGACCTACTAAACATATTTTAAGCCAATCCAAACTTTATGCATTAACAAACCACGAACACCTCAATTCATCTTTTTTTTTTTTTAATTTTAACACCATCTGAATCAGTTTGCACCCCATTATAACATCAATTAACAAGAGCTTGTAGATACGATTTTTGACCAATGATTCATAAAATGCCTTACCATAATCAAGCTCAATCTGATCTTCCTTGTTCGCTTCCAAGACAACTTCTTCTCCATTCTTCTTTACTGCTCGTCTTCTGCAAAAAGCATTCGTACGATCATACTTTGTTAAGTTTACTCCAATCTTCTGATCAAGTAACCAAACAACATTTAAATTCCATGTTATTCTTCTTGCTTCAAGTATAGTAGTGTATGAAACAAAGCCAATCCTTTTTCCCCTGTTACTCTTCTTTAGTGGAAATGCCTGGAAACTCATAACTCTCTAATGTCAATTAATTCCTATCTATAACTTGCAAGAGGTCTTCATCGTGGTTTATATTGAATCATCGCTAGCATAAATGCTTATTTTCAGCGGATGGGTGTGATTTTTTTTAAATGAAATAGACGAAGTCTTAGGTGAAAGCTGAGGAAAAGTGAGGCTAAAACTGCATGTTGCCATAGGGTCCGTTCGTTTGCATTACGTTGGAGTCAATACGCTTGAATTGCTCGTGATCTTAAAAAAATTTTGAAGTGATTATACCGATGCATTATACAAAAGTGAAGCATGTCCTATTATTGTGCACAAACAAACTTTTATTCTATAATTCTCACTTTGAACCTTTATTCTAACAAATGAATGTCACGTGATAACTCTGACATAAATAACCATGAAATGCTTTACTTGCCGATGACATTCTCAATTGCAGCAGATGATTGGCATTTTTAACTAAGGATGAATTGGTTTACGTGTTAAATATAAATATATGAATATATTATGTATATTTAAATTAAAGTTTAAATTTAATAAAATTTTTTACTTCAATTTATATAGAAATTAAATTATTTAAAAAATATATTTTTATATGATCATCAAAAGTTATTAAAAAAAAAGTTAAAATTATAAGTTAATAATTCATTTTTATTAATCAAATAAAGAAGATATAATAGATTCGAATTGAGACTTTGTTTGATAGGGTGAAAAATTTTAAAAAGATGAAAAATAGGGAGAGAAGATAATTGAAAAGATAAAAAAAAAAAAAATTCTTTCCACTAGTGTGGTAGAAAAGATAAAAAAGTGAAAAGCAAAAAATAATTTTTTCTCTAATTGCTTAGTATAATTGGAAAATAAGAGAAAGAAAAATAAAAATTATATTGTTTTAATGTTATACTTATTAGAAGTTAAGATAAAAAATAAAATTTTATAAATAATGAATAATTTTATAAATATACTCATATGACACATAGTATT
>JBBYHK010000001.1:10726975-10744574 GCA_038382065.1 Adansonia grandidieri | reverse complement strand
ATTTTTAATCAATTGTTCTAATAAAAATATATTATTTTTTAATAATTAATAAATTTAATAATAATTTATGAATATTCTACTTTTCACTACATAATTTGTTAATAGTATGTATTTTTGTGTGATAAATTCGACAACAGTTGGAAAAACCTCAAAAGAACAGAAAAGCTGGGTTTGGCCAAAATAAAAGAGTGGATAATCACTACAGTTGTCTCTTGGGGAGCGGTTGCAAACAAAAGAATCTCCCTGATTGCACCTTTATCTGTGTGTTTGTATCGAGAACAGTGAAAAGATAAGATATTGTACCTTGCTCTTGATTTTTGTCGTGCTTGAGAGTCCAGCAAGAAGATAAGGCCACCATCAATAATTTGAACAATAATTTGAAACCGTTAATTAAATTTTTATATTTTGTTTTCATTTTATTGTAATAAATTTTACAGCTATTACAGTTTTGCCAAAACAAATATATATATATATATATATATATACATATGTTTGCTTACATCATTAAAGATTTTGAATACTTTTGACTTAGTATTTCTATGCATCAACATCACTCACGGAAATAATGAAAAATTTAGACGTCTAGAGGAGTAAAATATTCAATGTAGATTGTTATTTAATTTAGATTTAATTTAGATTTAATTGTATAATGATATCTGAAAATTAAATAAATAAATAATAAATAAATTCAAATATCATACAAATTAAAATATTTCAAAAATTACAGTTTCCTACTCCGTAATTATATACGTGGACAGAAATTCTCTATAAATATGGCTCGGCTTTGGGAGGTCGATTAGCATAACAAAGGTAAGACTTCTCTACTTGTGACTATGGATTGTAAAGAAGAGTGCGATGTTTTCCGTCCAATTGCAGCTTTCTCCAAAAACATATGGAGAGATCGATTCCCTCCTTCTTCTTCTTCAACTGATGATGACTTGGTAATCTTCCACTGCATCTTCTGCATTTCTTTTCCCACTTTTTTTGAACATTACTGTTTCATTCATGTTACTGAAACTGTCAAGCTCTTTGGGAGGCTAGATTAACTTGCAACTGAACCGTTGCAAACAAATTAATTAACTGCTGGTTTCTTATTTACGATATGCTCTTCTTCTCAAGCAATCACAGGTATTTGACTCTTTAACCAAAGAAATAGATCCATTGAAAGAGAAAGTGAAGGATATGTTGATGGCTTCTACAGCTGATCCCGTCGAGAATGTTAAATTCATAGATACACTGCTTCGCCTTGGTGTTTCATATCACTTTGAGAATGACATTGAAAACCAATTGGAAACGATTTTCAATTCCCAGCAAAATCTTGTCATCGGAAATGGCAATGACTTAAACTCTACTTCAATTGTCTTTCGAATTTTCAGGCAATATGGTTTCAAAATGTGTTGCGGTAAGGATGAGAACAATTATAAATAAACGCTGAAACCAAGCTTTCTATCTTTGGTAAAATATAGCACACCTCCTTATTTAAGATAATCTTATTACTAGTTCCATTTAAAAAAAAAATTGAACGTGTATTTGTTTAATTTAGAAACTTCTTATCAATATGTGAATCAGATGTTTTTAACAAATTCAAGGATACTGATGGTAAGCTCAAAGGAACCCTTATCGACGATGTTAGGGGAATGCTAAGCCTGTATGAAGCCGCCTATCTAAGAACTCACGGAGAGTACATATTAGAGGAAGCACTAGCATTCACCATGGCTAACTTGAAGTCATTGGCAAAGAAGTCAAGCCCTCATCTTGCGAAGCTAATAACGAATGCCCTTGATCTGCCATTGAACAGATGCCCTCCGAGACTAGCTGCAAGGACCTATATCGCTTTCTATGAGGAGGAAGACTCAAGAAATGAGACCCTACTTAAATTTGCAAAGCTAGACTTTAATCGAGTACAAGTACTTCATAAACAAGAGATAAGCCATATCACAAGGTACGAAAGAAAGCATTTGGTATTACTTTGAGGATTGATTTGCTGATGACTTTTTGCTTGCAAGTTGAGGGGATTTTTATATTGCAGGTTTTGGAAGGACAATAACTTTTCCTCTGAGCTTTCTTATGCTAGGGAGAGATATGTGGAGGCCTACACATGGATTAATTCCCTATTTTATGAACCTCGCTATACAAAGTGGCGGATAATTCTTACTAAGTTATTGCAACTTATAGCAATTCTAGATGACACATTTGATGCATATGGGACACCTCAGGAGCATCAACGTTTTATAGATGCACTAAAGAGGTCATGAGGTTTTTCTATTTCTTACCATGCTGTGCTTAACCGGCTCCTAAGTACTAGAGTAATGTTCATCCACCAACAATTATACAAGCATATGTTTTATAATTTTCAGATGGGAGAATAGTGCCCCTGATGAGTTGCAGGATTACACCAAAGTTATTTGCAAGGCCGTGCTAGTCGTTTTTGATGAAATATCTGAAGAGGCTAGGAAGGAAGGAAGATCCTTTACCGTCCCTTATGCAAAAGATGCTGTAAGATCAATTATCAAGCTCACATTTCCATATGATTCTTGTACTTAACATGTTAAGAATATTTGTTCATGTTTTAACATGTTTTTCTTTCTACTTGGCCACATAATTTAGTTCATTGGACTAGTGAACAATTATCAAGCTGAGGTGAAATGGCGTTATGATGGTTACGTGCCAACATTTGAGGAGTATATGAGCGTTGCAATGAAAACATCCACTTACGATACGTTGATAACAATATCATTTATTGCAATGGGAAAAAAGGCTGGGATAGACGCATTTGAATGGCTGCGAACGGAACCCAAACTTATGAAGGCTACAAATGTTATAGGTCGTCTCATGAATGACATAGTGTCACATGAGGTATGCAATTAAACAAAAAGTTCTCCTTAAAATTGTGCTATTAGTTACTTTCTAAAACTTTCAATAACTAATCTGCTGATCGCTCATTTGAAGTTCGAGCAATTGAGAGAGCATGGTCCTTCTAGTGTTGAATGCTACATGAAGCAACACAGCCCCTCGGAGAAGGATACACTTAACGACTTTGAGAAAATGCTTGAGGATGAATGGAAGGATGTCAATGAAGAATGCATGAGACCAACAGCCATCTCGAGAGATCTCCGCTTAAGACTTCTGAACCTTGCTAGAGTAACATATTTGTTTTACAAGCATGGAGATGGATTCACAAATCCAGAATGTGTGAAAGATGACATCCATGCATTGTTCGTTGATCCAATAATTATTTCAAGACGATCCTCTTCCTATTAATCAAAAATCTGTATCTATAACTCCTGTAACTTAAAATAAAGGGGAGTCCCCTTCTTTTACAATTGGGGGAATTCTTCTCCAATTTGTCGTGCGTTGCCACGTGGTGAGATAAAGCTTTCCCCTTGTTTGACTTTTGGGTTTTTTTCTTTTTAAAAAAATAAAAATTTTTATATTTATATCTTAATTAATCCGTATTTAAAGTATTATAAATTTATAAAAAAATTATTTATATAAATTTTGATATATTAATAATTTATTTTATATATTTTAATACATACATTATTAAAAAAATAAAAAAATAATTTTTTTTTCAAAATTCAAAATTATATTCTAGGCAAAGATAAACTCCATCCCCTAAAAATACCTTATACAAAAAAATACATTCAATATCCCATCTATCATAACTCCTAATACCACCACCATAATCTCAACTACCACGAATTCAGATACCACCAATTTAAGCAAAGACCACACTTGTATAAAAATCTTCGGCCACAAAATTCCATACTCTTCGACTTAATCTCCTACCATCTCATAAAAAAATTTAATGCATTAATATTTTATTTTATATATATTTTGATACATTCATAAATTTATAGTATGTTCATATTATTTTTCATTTCATATTATATTTTAATTATTTTTCACATAATTTTTATATCATATCCTAATTCATCTTATGTCTTATATAATTTATCATAATAATTAAATTTGATCCCTAATTTCATTTTCTTAAAAATTAAATTATTACACCAATTATATCCAAAACATTAAAAAAAAAAAAAAAAAAAAGCAAGAGGAAGGGACAAGGAAATGAAAGAGGAAAAAAGAGAAAAATTTGTGTTAGTATTTGTATTAAGTTTTTGCATGTTTAAAGTATTGTAAATTATATAAATTTTTTTTTCTTTTTATGTATGTTTTGACATGTTTGCTTATTTGTAGCTTGTTCGTATTATTTTTTATGTCATGTCTTGTTTGATTATTTTGTGTCATCTTAATTTATCTCATATATTACACAGTTTATTGTAATAATTTAATTTTAGCTCTATATTCGTTTACTTAATAATTATATCAATGCACCAGCAATACATTAATATATTATATCCTTTTTTTTTAAGAAAATAAAAGAGAAAGAGGAAGGAAGCCAAGGAGGAAAAAAAAGAAAAATATGTGTTTTATGTTAATTTTTTCACATGTTCAAAAAAATTATAAATTTATGTAAATTTTTATTATATAAATATTTACATGTTAACAATTTATTTTATGTATATTCTAACAAATTTCAGTATTTGTTACATGCTCATGTTATTTTTTATATTTTATCATATTTTAATCATTTTCTATGTTATTTGTTTGTCATGTCTTACATAATAATTTAATTTTAACCTTAAATTTATCCACTTAAGAATTTTTTTTATATAAATGGGGCCGTGGTTAATGGATAGAGAAAGGATTACAAATAGTGAAGTTTGAACTCTAAACTTGCTATATAACAATTGACTATGTAACTAAGGAGTTAAACTCAAAGTTCTAACTACTTAAGAATTGAATTATTGCATCACATATACATTAATATAAATATTATATCTAAAACTTTAAATCGTTTTCTCATAACAAAGCGCATGCATTTTTCTAATATACAATAAAGTTTGTATGCACATCAATTTTTTTTTTCTTGCTCAGTCAAGATTGTAATTTTATTAACCAAGAATGGTATTGCAACAGTCCAATCTCTGAAAATCTAGAATCAAATAGAAAACATCATATCTATCACCCTCTTAACAAGTGAAACGTGTAGACAATAAATATTACAATTAGTTGCAGCGTTAACATCCAATAGACAATCCATCCTCTGTTTAGCATAGTTTATAGAGATAAAATCCCCAGCAATGCATTAGCATCCATCCAATTTTTCTTCCTGTAAATTCTAGCAGCTCACATCTATCATGCAAATTGTTGCAAGCCATGCCAGAATAAGAAGACCACCACAAAATTAGATCGTAACACCTTCCAAAAATCCATTGTCATCGTTGATTGAACCACAACATCTTTCTTCAGATGTTTCTCATGCAAAAGCCAAACCAAACTTTCAAACAAGAACATAAGCCTCAACAGGAAATGGTGGGAAACAAAGTCAAACCAAAGATTAATGCAGTTCCAACAAGCAAAAATGACAGCATCAACCTTACTTCTGCAGCAAATTTTCAACCTTGGCTTCCTTTCCAATAGCAGCAACATGGGAACACTAGCAGAATCAGTGACACAAACAATTCCTATACAAGCATCAATTTGACATCTTCCAAGTTTGATACTCTCTGCTCATCTCAACGACGCAAATGGTGGCGGTGGGACCAACAAATCATCTAATCTCTTTTCCGACATAATAGGCAATCAACTCACCTCAAACATCCTTTCTCTCTCTCTTTAGCTTAACAGTTGAAAAAAAAAAAGACCAAAAAAATTCTATTCCCCAAATGTCAGATACCACATTTCTTCAAGAAGCAACTTAAATGGGCCACCTTTCGAGCCAAAAAATCTGGTTCAAAACCCACCATTAAATCCATATTCCTAAGCTCAATTAATGTTCAAAATATATCAACTAGCTTACCCCGACAAAACCTTGGCGACCCCTACCCCTAAATTAAACCCATAAGTTCACAATCTCCGGTCATCCTCAATCTACCTAAATATAGGAAAATCATAACGCCTACCTTCTTTGGGGAGTCCACAATCATGAAAAGAAATCCCCAATCAGTCAAAACACACTCCCAACTCCATAAAATGTATAAATCAAATACAACGCCGATTCCACAGTGCATATAAATAAAATCGCCCAAATTAAATAACGCAACTAAGCACAAGAACAGCGCGGACGTACTTAATCCCTCGACTCATGGTTTTGCATGTCCATAAGCTTGCTGATAATCTCTTGTTCGTCTCCAATTGCCATCGAGCCCAGCTGTTTCCCTACCCTTCACGTAGCTTATGCTTCAGGTAATTTAGTCCTTTCTTCTTCGTCTCTCACTTAATTCTATTTCTACGTACAAGGTCTCCCTCATACATGGACCAATTCACAATAGATTTTTCTTAGCTCAGGCTAAACTTATTCCCCTATTTCCTCTTCTTTTTTTTGACAATTTTTTCTTATTTTTGATAACATTTTCCAAATTTCCATCCTCTAAGTCCTTATAGAACCTCCATTTTTTTTTTCAACAGCACCCCTTCCCTATTTTGGCCTCAGACACCCACCCTTCCCTGACCCACCTCCCACTTCTAAAAAAGTCAGTTGTGATATCTTATGTAAATTAGTTGAATATTCTCTAAGCCCATCTCTACCCTAATCCCCACTACAGGGTCATAATTGATCTCTTTAGTCGATTGGTCCAAAGCCTTACCAGCCTCTATTGACTTAATACCATCTGAACACCCCCCCTATTCAACACAATCTCCTTAAAAAGCCGGTTACTTTCTCTGCCCACAATTAACACAGCTTCATTCCTGACTTAAGTCATAAAGACTGAGGATGCCAGCTTATTATTCTCAGTTCTCTCAAGAGCTTCTCTGTTCTATTGAATAATCAAATGATTCTCACCGCATTCTAGAGTGCCAGCCAGATTTTGTCTGTCCACCTAATCATCTTCTACATTCAAACTTTTCTGACTCAATTTCTTCCTCTTCTAACGAACTAGACCAATGAGATAGCCCAAGAGAATCGACATATTTTTTTGTTCACGGTTTTACTCGTATCCGAGCTATCAGTAGAGGAGGTACTCCGTTTACCACAAAAGCATTTATGCACTGGCGTCACCGCTGGGTCTACCTTGGACACCCTAACGGGAAATTCAGCATTTCCCACCTGCAGATGAATAACCTCGCCAATCCTTTCTTCCGAACTTGTAATGATCTTCATATTTCCTCTAGAGAACGACTGATATCTAAGCGTCTTATCTTCCATTCCAATGAATTCTCCCCTGTTTCAGTAATATTTTGAAATGATGATTGATTTCATGCATGTAAGGGGACTCCATAACATGCAATCCAACATCTTCTGCTGTAAATTTTCACTTTATCTGACCATATTTCAATTCTTCAAACCATTTATTAAAGCATTCCCAATTCTAAGATTTCTCCTTCTCGAAACAATCCCTACTTTCAAAGTGGATCAAAATGATTCTACCAGCGAATTTTATAACAGTTAATCCTCTCAGCCCAATTTGAAAGAACTGCTCCCCCAAAGAGTTAACATCTACTAACTCTTTACACCACCCCACTACACAAAACTCTAACCAATGAAGCATTTCATCATTGATACATCCTAGATTCTTGAGGCCTCCAATTTTTTAGGGATCGCCCTTGCGACATCTTGTCTTATATTATCCTTCGTGGACTGTATCATCCTCCATCAATGCCTGATAGTAAGATCTTTTTTTTTTTTTTTTTCCAATGGCTTCCAACCCATTGATATCATTAACAGCTCCCTTGGATCCAAGAATGGAGGTATTGCCCACCTGTTGATGTCTTCCTATCAAGAATCCGAGGTCAAGCAGGACCCTGCAACACAAAGAAAGTCAGAATGACGTCGGAGTTTGTACTCTGGAAGCTCTCTCCGATGATTAAGTTGAAAAGGTGCTCTATGTAATGATGTTTTTTATGTTTTTCTTGGAGTCATCTGTCTTACCTGTGAGTGAGCTTGTTCTTTTATAGGATTTGTTTGGGGATATCGTGTCAGGTGATTTGGTGGTGATGTGACCATCACCGAGCTAGGTGTCAAGCTATGGTGTCTAATGGTCGGCTCAGTCAATCGGCCGCCAGTCAAGGTATCAACTCCGCATTTAAGTTGCTGTCGGTGGGGTTAAATCGCTGCCAGGTATGGTTTGGCGATCGCCATTCTTCTTATCGCCTAATAAAACTGTAATCGTTTAAGCAGCTACCATGTCGGATTGTGATTGTCTAGGCGGTCGTCATATACGGAGGTATAACATCACCTTTTGTTCATTATTTTCAATAGAAGCTCCTGTTTTGCTCCTGAAAGACGCTCTCGTCTTGAATTGCGTGATATTTACTCCTATTTTGAAATTAAGAATCCAAGTCGCATTCAAATTTCATACTGCTCTTCTTGCCTGGTCAATATTTGCAAATCTAACAAATCCTATTCTTCTCCCAGTAGAAGTTCTCCTCAATGGAATGCATGTATCGATAACCTTTTACACCAACTACAAACTTTCTCAAGCCATATCCAGTTGATTGCGGAGGAAGATTGTTCATAAAAATAGTAGACGCCATTGTTCATGTAAAGCCTTCTTCCTCGTAAAGATTGTTGACAAAGATCACCGATGATCTTGCTTGTTCGAGCCTCCACTCCAAGTGTTTGATAAAACATATGACAAAGAAAGAGAATAAGCGTCCGGAGAAAGAGAAAGAGAAAGGCGTTCGAACGGTACAATTATAGTGCCATACCTTACATCCTGTTACTATAGGATAGAACCAAAAACACTTAAAAAAAAAAAAAAAGACAACACCTCAAATCCCAAATAAATAATGGATCTTTGGATGAAATTTTTTTGATTTATAGGAAACACCATAGTCTTCTACGCCTCAATGTGCACTATGAAAGTAGCCAAAGATCTTTATATATATATATATATATGCGCATCGATGTTAGAATGAATTTTCAAGTGTCATATATGTTGCTACATCCAGCGAGGTAAAAAAAAGCAATAAATTTTGTACACACAATATTCTGTAAATGCTATATGTACAAGTTAAATTTAATTACCATTTACAGTAACAAAAAAGAAGTCAGACCTCAATTAATTTATCCTATCCAAAAATAATAAAAGAAGTTAGATACTTTAACAAGGTAATTCTCAATATCTTTACTAAGTAGTATAAGGGCCAGTTAGGTATTTTTGTTAAAAAAGGTTTTGGTTGAACATAGTTTGGTGCAAAAATGAAATTTAAGAAATTCAAATGTTTAATATTGTTGTGCAAAATGCTGTCACGAAAATCAAATTGAATGCTTTTTACCATGGAATTTGCCTCTACAACAATAACCACTGAAGTTTTAACATTAAACTTTAGATTCCTATTCTTGTATATTTGTTTATTGTAATTCATTCAGTATCGCTTGAGGTTATATATTTAATTGTACTGAATTAATTTTAAATATTAGTCCTATAAATCATTTATAGGATTAAAGGGAGATTAATTGACTTTTGCCAGACATGTATTATATGCCATAGATATATCTTCTTTCATATAAATAATAATTAATTTCATTTTTATACTAGCAAAAATTAATGCACTTATATGTATCGAAAAAAATGATTGATTGATTACAACGAATTCTTGCTCCACGAATATGAATATATCCTATGTGGGCTTTTACATGTTTTCATGGATAATTGAAAGATGTAGATTTGTGTTATTGAAGTTGTTTAGGCTTGCAGGTTTGTTGAAATAAGATTTCTTTCTTCTAAAGAAAAGAGAAATTAAGATGACATCTCTTCATGTTGTTCTCTGGATACTGAACTTCATTTTTAATGGATATAATAGTTTTTCCTACGTCTGACTGTTGTTAAGGCTTTTGGACAACCTAGTCAGAAGGCTGCTGTGCGTTAGATAAACCGTCAAATGACTTAAGATGTTTATGGCTTAGTGGTTGAAGATTTCCTGTTTTACGAAAGTTTTCCTGTTTAGTAGCCTTCAATTGATATAAGTCTATGACTAAATCCTAGTATACTCGTTTGGGAATAAAATATTCGTTTTCGATTTTTTTTAATGGTTTTGTAATATCGAGTGTTTTTCAATATTTCTTCTTTCTTTTGAGTTACTTCTATTGTTGACTCGATAAAATAATTTGGAAAATAAAGCTTTTCTATTTTCATAGCAATTTCTTCAAATCCAAAATTTGATTTGGGAACGTTTCTCTCAATATTAAAACAACGAGGTTCAGCAAAAGGGAGTTCCGTAAGGATAGCTTCTAATAAAATGCAAATTTGATAAGGCTGAAAGAATTTTTCTCTTTGCCTTAATCCAATAGAAATATAAGTATCAACTTCGTAATAATTATAATAATTTTTTTTTTTTTTTGCCAAAAGACTTTATCAATCATAGATTTTATGAATGCTAGAAAATCCTTTCTTTTATCAGTAGTAGCGTTTATAAAAATAATTCTTGCAACTATACCTCATTTGATACTAGTTATATCAAAGGGTTCATGGTTAATAATGAAAATGAGTTTTGTGCCATTGTTTTGCCTTATTTAGACTCTAGGCCAATAGTCTCTAAGTTTTTCTTAGAGACTGAAAAGATGAAATAACTCAATTTCTTTATTGATATATTGAAATTGTTCAATTGGGAGTATTTGTTTTGCTTTTTCAAAAACAAAAATTCTTTTAATCTTTCCAAAAATTAGGCTTGTGAATTCACCATTTAAATATTGAAGAATATTGAGATTGTTTATATCCTCATAATTAAAATCCATCTCTACATTCTGATTTCTAGTTAGAAAAAATTAGATTTTTAAATTTTTGATGTCTCATAGCATGTTTGGCTAAAGTTTCTACCAATAAAGACATTTTTTTCTAAAAGAAACTTTTTGCTTTGATATATGTGCTTTCCATATATTACTTATTAATTGATATGGGTCATGGGACAATCTTGGATTAAAAAAATCTTTAACCCGTTTTTTAGTTCTTTTTTTTTTAAGAGAGAAGCAGTTTATTTAACCAACAAAGAATATTGTCGCAATATAGCCTAAATACGAATCCTAACCAAATCGATTTAAATGATGGGTATACTCTTTGTTTATATATATATATATATATCATTATTTTCTTATTTCTAGGGGCTATATCATTATTATTTTTTGTTTTTGGGGATCGGGTTATCGAGATGAATGACTCACTCAACTTAACCCTAAATAATCATTTATTTTGGAGTCGCCACCAATTTATTTTGGCTAGTAAGATTGGTCACCTATCGGAGTTCACATTTCCAAGGTTATGAAACCCATGAAAACAAACTCCAAGATCTGCGAGTATACCGAAGATTGCATCAAAGGGTTCGAAAGCTGGTTATAATCATAAGTAAGGATTGACCTTCTCGTGATACCTGACAATCGGTACCTTCTTAACTACGTGTTAATTTAAATTCTGATTTTTATTCGATTTCAATATTTGATATTTAATTATGATTCCCATATTTAAAATTTTCATAAAATAAATTTATTATTCCATATAAGAAAATTGTGTTTTTAATGGTTTTTGAAAATCAAAACATCTTTTACGCCCTTTCGGAGAACTAGAAGAATAGGAAGGTTTTTATTGTTCTCTTTCGTATGCCACTGGAGAGTCGATAGAATATGAAAGGTTTTAAGAAATCAAAATATCTTTTGTATCCCACCAGAAAGCCGAAGGAATAAAAGGTTTTATTTTTACAAAATTTGAAAAAAAAAAATCCCAATTTTCTCATTTCAAAAGGATGTCTCATTATTAAAATCATTTGCAAAAGCTCTCTCATCTGCTAGGAGAAATTCCACGTACTATTTTACTATCGGAGACATTGCCTTAGTTTAAGAATTTCAATTTGATAATAAATAATAAAATTTGTCCTAAGACTCGATTTTGACTAAACATATGAAACTTGACTCCAAGGACTCGAACATAATCGATAAAACCAAAATGTCCTTTAGAGTACTTTAGGTATGAAAGTATCCTAGTATCTCTAAAGGACTCAATTTTAACGTAAAATTACCAAAATTCCCATGGGTATACCTTCAACATAAAAGTATTCGTACCTCTGCTAGACTCGATGACACCATCAATGAATGAGCATATTCCTATTGTACACCATTAACATATAACTATCTCGATGATCACATATAACTCGGTTCTAGGAAAAATTACTAAAATACCCTTAAGGTTTACCTTTGAGATACAAGTATCCTAGTAACCCTCAAGAACTTGATGACATCATAAACAAATAAACCTATTCCTATTGTACACCTTCGAAATATAAGTATCTCGACGATCACATAAGACTTGGCTCTAAGAAAAATTACTAAAATACCCCTAAGGTTTACCTTCGACAAACAAATATCTTAGTAACCCTAAAAGACTTGACGATATCATAAACAAACAAATATATTCCTACTGTACACCTTTGACATATAAGTATTTCAGTGATCACATAGAACTTGATTTTAGGAAAATAAGTTTTGAGTGAACATGATCTAACAAAATAATCATAACAAGGCACAATTATGAATGAGGCTTAACACATATAATTACAATTAACTACAAAAAATAAAATAAAACCTTGTCAGAATATGTCTCATGAGAATTTAAGATACTAAAAGAAATAATCGAACAAGGTTTAGGACAATGTTGGATCATAATTGCAATTTGGGCATTAAAAACCAATTTAAGAAAAAGAGTTAGGATGGTTTAAAATGGAGCTTTGGAAATGGTTTAAATGAAATAAAAGAATTACAATCTTTTTGGGGAGAAAAATCAAAGTAATTTTAAAACACACCTAAAGCTGAAACAATATCTAGTGTAAAGGTGAAAACCGGATAATAGAATGCACTCTTAATTCGATGCTAAGTTGGATGAATGAATGTGAAGACTTAGATAAACCTATAAAAGAGGAAATTAACACCTATTCAAGGCATTTGAATATCTTAAAAGTCAACTAAAAACTAAAACTTAAGGGAATTAGCTAAGGAATTCGAATGCCTTAGCATGAAACAGAATGGGGTTGTTGTGCACTTAGAGAAACTTAGCTCATTTTATGCCTCAATGAACTTTGAAAAATGCAAGGCCTACACTTTTGGAAAGCTAACTGAATGAACTTCGAATTTAGAGCTTATAGATTTCTATTCTTTTTTTTTTTTTTTTCAAATTTCTCTTTTGTTGCCCATTTTATTCAACTTGGAATGCTAAGCCTTTTCTAGCTCCTCTATAGTTTTCCAATTTGTTAATTTTCCTTTTAAAAGTTTTTCTTCCTCATATCAATAGGGTTAATAGACCTTTTCACCTTATTAGGATGCCATATTGTGTCATAATTACTATCTATGCTTTTCATCTAAAAATCATAACAAAATCAGCTTAGCTAAAATAAAGAATCTTTCAACAAATTTTTCCTTTAGTCCATAGAAAATCACTATAATATTTAACATATAATCGTCATTGTTTTTTTTCAATTGAAAAATGTAACAAAGATTCAATCAGAAAAATTGGAGCATTTAAAATCCTAAAGTACACCTAAATAGAACAATGTCCAAAATAGCCATCAACTAAGGCCAACATAAAATCTAACACCTACCTTACAACTAGAATGAAACAATTATATTATCATCACAATGCCCCAAATATCATACAATCACCATAAATCATATGTGTACTTGATGACTCTATGAAATAGAGTTATTTTATCATATTATGTGCATTAAGTTAGTTTGATTTTTTGCTTAAATTTTATTAATTTTTAGTTAGTTTTATTTATTTTTTGTATGACTAAATTATATAATAATTTAGTATTTTTGCGTTTTTGTAAGCTTCTAGCCTGAAGGAGTTTTTAAGGTGGGATAAGAGAAAGAAAAAGCAAAGTCGTGTTAGCCTGGTAATTTCTATGCATGAAGTTTTTCAAGTGTAATGCCTTCCCCTCCAAATTAATCACTGCCAGCTTGATTTTGCATCTTCAAGTGTTTGATCCACTTCAAAAAAATGTTGGCATCTATATAACCCTCTATTGAGATCATCCCTATTGAAACAAGGAAAGTCTACCTTGGATTGCCTAGTAGAAAAGTATTGTCCCTTGTTAGTTTGTGCAGTATTGGTAGGGCATGTTTTCTGTAGCTGAGTCATGATTGAGTGCTACTGGACATTAAGTGCAGTAATATCACTTGTTATAGCCAAAATGACCCTTTCTTGGTTAAGTTCTTGCTCCTAAATTTTGGCCATCAGCTCTTTAATAGATTCTTTAAAGGTTTCCTCCAGCCTTCTCAAGTCATGTGATCGTGTCCCATCCACTATTGTTGCCAAGATCGTTGGCTCTGATACCAAAAATGATAAGTGTAAAATTAGCCGCCACTGATTTGGAAGATGCAGGAGAGTTGAAATTCAAGAACACTCTTGAGGATTGCCAGTGATAAGTTAACATAAACAAATTCAAGGAAAAGAAAGAAAAAAAAAAAAGAAACAAAGAAGAAGAAGAGATTGAGAGGAGAAGTTGTATATTCTTTTTCGTGATGTATGCACACTCCTTATATGTCATACTCAATAACAAACAATCAGTTAGTGTAACTACTTGCCAACTGTCAAGGTTAACTACTTAACAACTTGACTATAACAGAAATAATGAAAAAAATAGAATTTGAACTAAGCTTTATGCAATCTTATTGCTAACAACTCCAACACCCTTCCCCATATCAACACCAATACAAAACCAATTTCTAGAAATAAACCTTTTTGATTCGTTCACAAGTAAGGATGGCGAAATACCCATATCATATTGGTTCCACCCTACTCGACCCCACAAACGTGGGTTTTTTTGTTTAAAGTCAGAAATCGAGGCGGTATCTGAAATGAAAAGATCGAATTTAGGATGTTCTGACCCGCATCTCGACCTAGGGTATGCATGGATTTTACAATTTTATATTGTTAAATATATGTATATTATAAAATTTGTTATTTAATACTAAATAAAATGATTAATTTAATAATATAATACTCAAAAGTAATAAAAATAAAAATTTTCTCAAAAATGTATTAAAATATTACATAAATGTAAAATTGTTAAGCGAAGTGGGTGAGATGGATACGGATTGTATGTATATTTTCAAATTAAGATTATGTATTAAAAAATATAATAGAAAAATCAAATCATATCAAATTTAGTCAAGGTTGAAAAAATCAAATTGGTGGTGAAATCGGTTGAACCACCAATTTGCAGTTCAACCATTTCAACTGTCAGTTTAACAACTCATAATGTTAAATAATTCAAAAATATAAAAATAATTCAAAAATTCAAAAAAAATTTAAAAAATCAAACAATTTTCTAAAAATTAAAAAAAATATAAATTAAATATAAATATAAATAAAAATTCTAAAAATTTTAAAGAAAAATAAAAAAATTCTAAAAAAAAAAAAAAAAGATAGAAGATCTGGTTTTTTCATCCATAAATTCAACTTAGAAATACAAAAAATCAGGTCAAACTCGGGTGGAGCAAAAATCCACTCGCCCAGCTGTTTCCATCCCTGTTCACAAATAGCACAGTTTCATTCCTTTTCACTCAACTTTTTCAGTTTCTTCCTTTACTTTTTCTTGACAATTAAACACTTTTCATTATAATTTTCTCTATCAATGGACAATTTAGGTTATATTATTTCCTCGGCACATGAATTTTGCCAATTTCATATTTCTGTTTAAACTTACAACGTATATACATCAGCCGAATTTTTGGTTTTCTATTTTTTGTTTGACACACTTCTTTGCTAAAAGAATCATACATAAATCCTCCCGTTTGTCTATGTATGTGTGTGTATATATAAATATATATATATATATATTGCTTTTTATCTTTTGGCGTACCCTTATTTCTATGGTGGATCCTTTTAAATAGAAGCGTTTATGATCCGGCTTAATCCCAGCTAAAGTTTTTTTAAAATTCTTTTATCTAAGTTTGATCTTATCCATGTTCGGATAAGCCTGTAGGTCCATTTTACTATATAAATAATTTTAAAAAATTAAAATTATTTTTATAAAATATAAATATTTTTATTAATTAAATAATGACTCAAATTGAATAATCCAAATAAAAAATAATATTCAGATCCAACCTAATTCTAATAGAGTCTATTAGACTTTAACGGATTATAAAAAAAAATCATATTCTACTTTTAAACACGAATCTCGTCCTTATCAATTGACAAATTAAATTGTCTTTTCTTTTTCGTGCCGATTACTGACATTTTGCTTTTTGTTCTAGATAGCCCAAAGTTATACAGATTCAAGCAGGGACGGAGCCAGAAAAAAAAAAATCAAGTGGCAACTTATACTTTAATCAGACATAAAATATATATATATATATATATATATATATATATACTAAGACTTTCTAGTTGTATAGACTGTATATTATTCCATTAAAACTGGTAGATATCAATGACTTTCTAAAGGAATATAAGTACGAAATATATATATGTATGAATGTTGATGTATGGTATATGTAAAGTGTCGTATTAGATACATGGCGTATGATAATATTACATAATTAATATCATATTAGATACATAGTGTATGATAGTGTATGATAATATTATATTATTGATATCGATGATGAATGAAAAGTTGATCTCAAAGTGCCCAATTGAAGAGGAAGAAATTAGTTGGTGTTGATGGATAGTATGGAATATAATATAGAAAACTTATATGCTTATCCATGTGATATATGTATGCAAGGTTTCAAGATGAGGTTGGGCCAAGAGGCACCCAAACTTTTGTGTGAGGGTTGAGGCCAACACAAGTTTGAGCCACCACACACACGCAAGCACATCAAGCTAGGTTTTAGTTAAAGGTGAGGTAGATTTTATCTTTTTGGAGTGCAATCCTTTGACTAATTTTTAAGCACAACCCATAACCAATCATTTGTTTGGTTTAAGACAGTCTTTTGTTCGTATTCTTTTTTGTCTTATCTGAACATTATATATTTGAATTTTTGTATTAAATATATCCTAAACTGTTTTCAAAATACTTCAATTTTTGTTTTTAAAGAATTCCTTTGCTTCGGTTCTAACATTTCCATCTAAGAGAGATTACTGACACTCTTTAGTTTGTTGTTATTTCAATTGAGCGTACTTTCTATCTACAATGAGACGAGGAAACCTACGAGATGTATTGTGAAGATTGTTATGCACCCGTATAGGCAACCAATAAGTGTCCATTTCAATCTAAGAAAGATTAGTGACACTTCTTGGTTTGTCGTTGTTGCAATTAGACATGTTTTGATCCATAATAAAACTGAAAAACATGGGAGACGTATTACGAAATTTGCCATACACTCATAGAGGTGGTAATTGGGTGGGTTTGGGCGGGTTCGGGTTTTTCGGGTTCGGGCTAATTCAGGTTCGAGTTCTTTCGGGTTTGGGCCAATTTGAGTTCGAGCAAATTCGGGTTCGAGCCAATTCAGGTTCAGGTCTATTCAGGTTCGGGCTAATTCAAGTTTGGCCCAATTCGGGCTCGGGTTCTGGTTTAGGTCGGGTTCAAGTTTGAGTATATTTTACATCATTTTTTATTTTATATTAATGTAATCACTTTTACGTAATTTTGAATT
>JBBYHK010000001.1:10706943-10726875 GCA_038382065.1 Adansonia grandidieri | reverse complement strand
TTATAATTTTACCTTAATAATTTGATTTAATTATCTTGGTCCATTTATTATCATGTGGGCCACATAAAGTCTAACAATGAAGGCTAATTAGGCTAGAGAATAAGGCTAAGAATGAAACCATAAAAAAAAAAAAAAAAAAAGAATTGTAGAGTATCAAGAAAAGTGTTTACCAATCTAGTGCAAAAATCCCCCTAATGAATTGTGGGAGCTCATGTATATAGGTTTTCAAAATGGTAATTATAAAAGATAAGCATTTAATAGAAACAATGAAGATTGGGTATTAATAAAGTATTAATGCTTTATTTAATAGGAGTTTAAATTATTGTAACATTGATTAGTGAAAGTTTACTATTTTTCTTAAAAGAAAAGTAAAAGCACTCATATTTCAAAAAAAAATGATAGAAAAAATCTCTTAACTATCTTCATATCACATCCCTCAAGCCAAGTTCTTTGAAACATACCAATGGTGAAATTAACCCAAGAATCTTATCATATTTTAGGGTTATTTCTCGTTCATTTGCTTTGTGAATGTGTTGTCCCAAGAAAGAGCTGTTCCGTGAAGTTAATGTTTTGAAAATAAGTTTTTTTTTTTTTATTGATGAGATTTTAAGAAAAATGAGAGTTGTTCCGTAAAAGGTCTTTCAATGAAGGACCTTTCATCGAAAAAAGAAGCAGCGTTCAGTGAAATACCCTTGTTACAGTTTTTGGATTATCTTCACTATTTTAAAGAGTTAGTATATTAGTACTCAAATCAAATGTTTTGCATACATTTACTTTGGTTTAGTGGAAATACAAGTTTCTTTTGCTAGCAAAAAAAAAAAAAAATCCCCTTCTTCCCGAGTATTAAAAAGAAAAAAAATCTCTGCCTTTCCTAAACTCTATCTTCCGTAGTTAAATTTGCAGCAATCTAATCACTCTGGTCTTCATCCTCATCATAGTTGAAAGGTAGTGGCACTGATTTGAATGCACGAAATTTGCCAACATTATTCAAATGTTCATTCTCCAACCTGGTCATGTCCAAAATGGAGTATATTGAAAACAGAAAGCTTTAGTATTTTCATATAAAGTTTAACTTTCCTATTAACCATTGAACGTTTTGTGGCTAAACAAATTACCTGAAGAAATTCCATATGCCACGACGAAGAATCTCAAGACTGGCAACAATAGCAGTTAATGTCTCCCTATGCAATGATAAATTTAGATTCAACACGGTTTGCAACCAAGCAAATCGCAGTAACACATTCAAAACCTGCATTCATGCACCATCTTTTGTTAGAAATTGATAGCTGCCATGTCAAGTTTAAGGCCATAGTTAGATAAATCACTTCGATTTTTCGCTTTTACCATTGCTCCGAAATATACGCTTTTGTAAGGGATCAGGAGTTTGTCCCTCAACCAGCGGTTCTTGGACTGCCTTTGGAGAAGGCCCCAGTCGACAACCAGGTCCCAGTAAGTACAATATATAGCTGTCATGGCTGAAAATGTCCAGGCTAATGCTTCCCAACTGGTTCCCTTTTCTAGGCCGTATGCTGTCCTTGTGCAGACAGCAACAATTGTCAAAAAGTACTTCAATCCATTGTATCCTTGCATTGGATCTTTCTCATCATGGAACCGTCGAACGCACTGACAGTTGAAATGGAATGCAACAAAGTTTTATTTCTTCCATGGATAATCTATGAATTTAAATTATGATCATATATGATTTTTAATTGTATTATGTTTATTATAGTTGTTTATGTAAATATCAATAAAAAATTAAAATTATAAAATAAAAATCGTTATTTAAATTTCAGATACGAAGCCGTTAATATTTCTGAGGGAATTGATACAAGTGAAAATACCTGAAGGAGACGAGACCAGTAGGGAATTACAGCAACGATGAAATAGAAAGTGTTAAATACATCATTTGTTTTGCAAGTATTTTGTCTGAGTTTGTAGTCTCCCCAACCATAATGACAAATGTAGTATTCCGAACTTCTGAATGCTTGCACCTAACATACAACAAATGATTACTTTTAATTCTTTTATTCCATTTTAGACATAGAAAAAGGAAATTAAGCAATGATTAACGCTGACAAATAACATATCGCTCACCTCACTGGTAAACTGATCTGCCAAGAAAAAATCTTGAAATGTGACCTGCACCAAAATATGTAGAAATTTACATTGGAAGAACATCAATTCTGAAGTTCCAAAAATGTTTATTCAGTGTTGATATGTAAATTAGTCTTAAAGTATATATCTTTTAATGATTTGGTTTTTAAAGAAAAAAAATTATAATTGAGTATTTAAACTTTATTTTAATCGAGTAAATTAATCCAATGAATTAATGCTGTTACATAAAATCCTAACATAACATAATTGATTAATACTAAATTATCATGTGTCATATCAATAAGATATTAATATTTAAAGAGATATATTTTTGACTTAGTGACTTAGTATTAGTCTAACATACCGTATAAGCATTTTATATAATGATATTAATCCATTAAGATAATCTACTCACAGATCATAAATTCAAATGCCTAATTATGATTTATTTTTAGATACCAAAATTTTAAAATGTGTATAATTTAGGGTTAATTTATGTATTAACCCTAATTTAATTGGTTCTTCTGATGTCAGATATTTTACCTTGTAGAGAGGAGCACAAAGGCAGTGAAACAGCGTTGTGAGCAAAAAGAAGCGGCTTGAGCGATAAAGGATGTTGAGTGGACACAATAATATAATCATCAGAAGCTGCAAAAATGGTAAAAAGATGAAAAAAGTTCAAAATAGTTAGTCCTGAAAAAGTTGAAGAAATTATGATCTATGAAGTGGGGATGAATTTTTTTTTTTACCATAACCAAACCTAAAGGAAGTAGTTCAGTCAGTGCTTTATAATCTCCTGTTTTGGGGTCCATCTCCATGTCCAGGTTAGAGATCACACTGGTGAGTGCTAGCGTTGCAAGAGCGAAACTCACGAGAAGAACCTCCCGAAATCCCAGCTCCGTGCCTTGCTTGAACCCAAATATGAAGGTATAATTGATTCTGTATCGCCTCCAGAAGTATATATTTGCTGCATACGTCAGCATGTGTAGAACAACGAAACCAAACAAACTGCAACAAAGGTTAAATGACTTTGTCAAATAGGTCTCATTGACCAAAAATACGTTCACGGGGCAATTTGAATCCATTGACAGAAGTAATGATAAAGGAAAAAAAATTACCTATATAAGGGAAACATGATTTCCATGTACTGAGCTCTTCCTTCCTTATTGAGGATATCGCGGGCATGTATAAGCAAGATTAGTGCTAGAGTGAGGGCTACTGTGCAGCCAACAAAAAAACCTGGAAAATTTTTTCAAAAATGTTCTTCTTTTAAGATAAACAATGCACCTAAAATCATTAGCATTTCCTAACAATTGAAAAAGCTTATTACCAGTGGAAAATGATATCATATGTCTTTCTTTCTTTGATTTTGGTCTTAACTTGTTCATGCCTTTACTGCGGTTTGAATTCGAGAAATGCTTGATGAATGTGGCCTCAACTCTCTCCATTAGCTTAATGACCTGAAATGACCAGGCATTTGATGAAAAGTTGCCCATGTTTACTATTACTTCATAAAAATTTGGAATCAATTATGCTAAGCATCCAATTAGCCATAAGTGAAGAGGCCAATTTGAACATAAGATCACTGATAATTCAAGATTTAAATAACGTGGGATAACATTAATATTGTTTTAATAGGTCTCATCTCGGATAAGAAAGCTTATCATATAATAAATTCAAATGGGAAATTAAAAAGAATAACATGTAAGAACCCAAAAAAAAAAATTATAATTTAAGCGAATATAGAGAGGTTCACCTTGAAAATAAGATCTATAAGAACATTGACAATTCAAGATTTAAACAATCACCAATTAACAAATTAAATGTCATAACTAATGTAATTTATTGGAAAGGCGCCTACCTCATCAGAGTTGCCTAAATATGAATCATCCACTATTCTCATATAATACTTTGATATTCTTCTTGATGTGATCTGAGACCATGAAAGGAGAGCAATCAGTACTGATAGCCTTAGCTATGGATTACTTATAAAGCTCCATAAAACATATATTAAAAAAAAAAAGTAAAAATTTGATCTTAAGAAGGCTTATACCTTATCATATTTCTTCATAATTTTGGAGAATGCTAGCACATTCAAGAAGCTGTTTTCAAACACAAGCATATGAAGATTAATAAGTTATACAGTTCATAAATGAATAAAGAAAAGAATACCAAATATACATAATGGTCTATTAGCATATGTTACCTGAAGTTCTTGAGAAGCCGAAGCTTGTAATAAAATTCAGTGAAAGCCAGCTTCAGTTGATTTTGGATTTTCTTTAGATTTTCTCTGGTAAAGTTCATCTTTGTCTGATTATTAATGCTACAACACTTCACTTTAGCAGTTGGGAAAGCTACTTGAATAGCTTGATTCAACTTCACATGATTCAATACTTCTTGTGAAGCAAGTCTAATATTGCTGGCCAAATTCTTGGTGTTCTCTTCTTGCATCTCTTGGCTGATATAATTGAATTGTTGAACATCATCATCTGCAAATGAAGCAATGGATATAAGATCTCTCAACTTTTCAAGCTGTTAAAAGAATGACTTAAATAGTAAGATGACGTTAAGATCGTTATTTATTTTGTACTTTTTACTCTTTCCATCACAGATATCCTTTACCAATATTCATCGCGATTGAATACAAAAATATCTTTTATGTTCACAATTAAAATTACAATAAATTTTACACAACAAAACATGAATAACTTGAAAAAAATTAGTACTTACTGTCATTTGAAGCAGAAAAATCAAATTTAGCTTCAACTTTCTCAGCTTTTATCCGGAAAGCAATGAAAGCATCCATTTGTTTAGTCAGTGTTTCAGCTTCTTCCATTACTTCCTTCACTTTAGACCTGTAAAACTTGCCAACTTTGTTCAACTCATCATCAAGCTTTCTGAAGAACTCCTGCTCGCGTTCAGCTCCTTCTGCTGCGGCCATAAGAAAAGTTGTCTCATACTTGCCGGATCCATTTGCTTGCACAACATGCACAAGAATATCTTGGTTTTCGACATCATGATCATCGATAGAACTCGCACGTCGGTTTTCTCTCTGAATCAAACCACTGAAGTTTCTATAAAGCGTTAAGGCTCGCTGGAGCTGAGTTGGGGAATCTGGTTGCCTGTTCTTCAGTTTCAATCCATGGATTTCTTTCAAAAAGTTCTTTAATGAAGTATAATCCATGTAAGCCGCTTGCCATTCAGGCACCATTTGAGAAGCAAATTCCTTCCCAAACTTCATACTATAACAATGGACGGTACACTCGATTTACACTAGAAGTTATAGCAGGAAAAGGTGAGCCAAAAATAGACAAAGAAACTCGGATGGATGAATCAATGGTGTTAGAGAGGCAATGTTTTATAGCATATAAGAAGAATAAAGTACAAGAATTAATGGCAATGAGAACAAGAAAATCTTTTGCTGATCTCTTCACAGTTCACATTTCAATCTAAATTGTACTTTCTGGTTTTGTCCAAACGTGTTGTATATGAAAAAACTGCCACTAGGGAGGTGTCACTGACACTGTTCCGCGCCAGAGTTATTTGACTAGTTTTCGACCTAAATATTACTTTAATATTGTATTAGTTGAAATTAATTTCTTCGCCTTCTTTTTCTTAAGAGTTTTCAAATTAAGCAGAGAATCGATGTAAACCCACATGCTCCATGGAGGTTTATTAAAATTTGTTAAAGATAATTTTTAAAATTAGTTAGTATATTATTTTAGAGGTATTTATGAATTTGATCAAATCGAGTCATGATTTGAAAAAAATTATATTTTTTATTTAAATTTATTTTCGGCCTAGTCCAATCTATTTGTATATTTATTTTTATTATTCATAACTAATAAAAATTTTAAAAAATTATTTTATTTTAATATTTATATATTTTTAATTAAATTTAAATAAATTTTTTAAATATTAAATATTAAATTTAGGCTGAATTAATAAAATATTTATTCAAAATCTAACCTAAACGGGTCAAGTGACTAGTCTAACACATGGATCCAAAGAACTATATTATTTATCCTAACAATATTTTTATTATATCAATTTTTTTATTGTTTTAATATGTCGTAAAAGAAATAGGTAATAATCCTCGGAAATCATATAAACATTTCCATTTTCGTTATTGGTATGGAAAATATTATTATTAATAATAAGAAGAACATAAAGCTAATGGATGCTGTTAGAAATTACTCGTTTGGCGTTGTAATTGTTTTTATTATTATAATAAAACTATGAAATACGCGTGACAGGTGACACTCACTTTCAACGAGCGCGTTCATTTAAGTGGTAATCAAGTCACGACCTATTCGCGTAATTTAATTGGATTTTATTTTTAGTGAATATATTATACGTCAACACCCCTTCCCCGTCAGCCCAATCTCTAGAATTATTTTGACATCCAAAGATTTCCCAATTAAATTATTTAATTAAATTATTAAATCTTATACTTTCTTTATGTATTAGATCCTTCCATCGCTTCAAGTTGACTTGACAAATATGTTCAACACTTCTTTCAACATCAACAAGTTATATCCACTATTAAAAATACATCGAAACAGAACCTGGTTTTTGTTTGATGAGATATAAATTTTAAATTAACTTGAAATTTACATGAATCACAAAAATAAATCGGTAATTATATTAAAAAATAGATTTATTAAAATAATAATGAAGCTACTCATCCAAATATATATATATATATATATACACAATAAGGAAATAAAATAAATATATAAACTAAATACAAGATAAACATATAACATGATATATATATAACCTATATCTAAGGATTATAGACTAATTAATTTATATATTCATATCATATTCGTTTATTTTATCATACTAAAACGTGTTTAAGATCATAAAAAAATGTAAAATTTTAGTTTATGATATTATTATATAATACCATTGATATTATGAAATATTGCTTTTTTTCATAGCAAATATGAGAAAAAAAAATAATCAAACGAGTAGATTAAGGTCCCACCCAATTATTTTTTTCTTCTTCTTGTCCTATTTCCTAATTAAGTTCTATTTTATATTTAAAACGATAACTTTCGAAATAATCAACAAAATATATTATTAATTTTTTTTCCTTTCACCTTTTCTCTTTTAGTAATGACGACGAAATGAGCAACCCCCTTTTTTTCTTTTTTCTTTTTTAATTTTATTTACCCATAGTCAAAGTAGAAATATAGGGTGGATCCAGTTTGAATTTTGATTATAGAGAGAATACCAACTAATTAATACTTTATAATTTAATTATGGGAACGAGATTAATAAAATATGGAAGAAATTATATGTGCCCAGCTTGAATTCTTAATAACTTTAAAATGATTTACAACAATGGTCAAAAACCATTTTCATACTTTATAATCTAATTTTGGAATTATTAGGCCTTTCCAAACACATTAAACATAGGCCTAACCAACAATATTACTTCTTTTAGCATCTTATTCCATGTCGTATTACATATAGATTAATTTCACAAACAAACATTAATCCTTTTTTAGATAGAAAACAAACATAACATGGAATAAAAAGCTGAAATTGTGTATTAATATTATTGGTTTATCTATAGCTTACTCTACACTCGATAATTATTCAGATACTATATGAATACAACATGTTTAATGAAAAAAATACTATTATAAATATGATATGATATATTTAAATAGATTAATATAATTAACACAGCACTTTGAATACACATATCGTATCTATGTTTAAGATTTTGACATATTTAATCACTTAAAAGTATTGTATTTTTAAAGAAATAATCACTTAAAAATATAAGTGAGCAATTATTTTTAAATATTAAAAAATAATAAAAGTGTGAGTAGTTTTTGGTGGTATTTTTTCTTTTCTAAATTAGAAAACATAAATACCTTAATTTTATTTTACTAATTTTTATAACACATGCAAAGCATGTGAAAATTTATTTTAAACATAAAAAGGCAAAAAAGAAAATAAAAATTTTGTTCCAAACATGAGAATTAAAAAAGAAGTATAAAAGTAAACAAAGATCAATCAAGTCTTGCAAAACAATTGGAATGTGCATAATAATAACTGTGGATAAATATACATAATGGACATAAAGTTAAAAACTTGTTGTAACAAACAATTGAAAAGTGCATTACATCAACCAAGTTATATAAAATGCAACCTTAGTATAATAAGTGAGTAGGAGTGATACTAAACTCGGTTACTCCAATTATATATGATATAGATTATTGTAACTTAAATTTAGTGTTTTTTTTTATAACTGAGTCATTGTCTATTAATAATAATCTAGGAGGTGGGTTGCAGGAAACTATGATGCCTAATGTTGTGTATGAGGGTTGGACTAATGCAATCAAAGAAGAACAATAATGGAGAAAAAGAAGAAATGAAGAAGGTTGTAGGCAAAACACTTCAAAGTAGCTTTATTAAGATAATTGTTTCCCCACTATGGTGCAAATGGTTTTTTTGGAAACGTTATTCCCAAGATAAAATACCTGCTCAACGATAAGCGTGATTGTACTTCAAGTTCTTCTTAAATACACATAAACCATGAACCAAAAAGAAAGTGAAAGAAAAGAAATGATTCTTAAACAAAAATGGATGTAAAGTTGACAAGAGTGTCTATAATGAATGTTAAATGAAGAATTTATAAACCTTAACAAGTGTTAAAAAGCACTACTTCACAATCAAACATGTCTTTATTGAAGACTCACAACTTTGGAATGAAAAAGCACATCCAATAGACAAATCATTTGAATTTGCAAATGAAGGATTTGAATCCTCGATTATGGGATTCTCATCCCCTAGGCAAGAATTTTACAGAACACAAAGTCTTACAAGGTATTCAAATCCCTTCCTCAGGGATTCTTATCCCTTACGCAAAATTGTAACAGATTACAATTTTAACTTACCAATTAAATCCTCTTTAAAAGACTTTGAACCCTTTTGCTATCTTTATTCCAAAGGCTTATAAATTACTTTCCAACTT
The DNA here is from genome assembly GCA_038382065.1 of Adansonia grandidieri. Classification (NCBI taxonomy): domain Eukaryota; kingdom Viridiplantae; phylum Streptophyta; class Magnoliopsida; order Malvales; family Malvaceae; genus Adansonia; species Adansonia grandidieri. The sequence continues at coordinate 10,717,784 of JBBYHK010000001.1, read as the reverse complement.
TATTTTCCAACGTACATGCAAACTATATACATTCAAACCTTTTGTAAATCATCTAAATCATCTAAGACACTTTATGAAAACTCTTTTTGGTAATATATACAACACCTAACTATTTTAAGTCGGTTGGAGAAATTATTTTAGATTCTAATAAGTGTGGTAGAAGAAAGAAAGTAAAGACTATCGAAGACTTAGAAGAGTATGTTTCTTCTTAATTAAGAAATTTGTGAGGTTGTTGTAAGATTTTAATGTAAATTTCAAGGATTTTTTTCTAAATCAAATCATTGTTTATTAAAGCTCAAAATGGAAAAAACAGATCATCATAAGGATTACAAACAAGAAGTACATATTAATCACACCAGAAATCAAAACAAAATACATCATAGACTAAGAAAACACGCATACAATGAGACACTCAGCAAAACAAAAACCCATCATTATGCTAAGGAGTTGGCAAATCATATGTTTCATATAGTTGTTCTTAGATGTTCAAGTTATAAAGTGGTTTAATGCAACAATCGAAAGTACGATGGTATGTGCCATTATCCCTTTATAAATTCATTCTCACTTTTTCAGACTCTTCATTTGAAAGATGGTTGTCTAGGTGAAACTATAGCAACTATCATAAAAGGATGCAACATTGGCTAACTTACATATAACTTCAGCAATTCTCTCAATGCTTTCAATGATTTCTAGTTAAAATAAAGAAACTAAAGTAGCTGGCATAATGATTTTAGTATTATACTTGGATCTTAGAGTTGTTATTTATTCTTTGTTAAATTGAGATGTTTGCGTTGAAGTAAGGTGAAAGGTGATGGGGCTTTCTATCTTGGATGTTGCATGGTGGTGTGAATCCGTAGCTTCTTTTATAGGTTCATTTAGGGTAAAAAGGGGATTAATTTTTTATGGTCGAGTCACCTCCAAAGAAAAGACATATTATTGAAGTTTAATAGGGGTGGGTTTATTTTAAAGTGTCAAAGTGTAAGAAGTCCATAGACTGATTCTTGAGTCAAATTCGAAGGTTGATGTAGTTTATAGAAATTTGCTTAAAGATTGATTTTCTCATGGTTGAGATTAGTAATGGACTATTTATAGTGAAACCAATGCACTACTAGACTCTCTGTTTGGGTTGGGTGCCTCGTTTATGTTTTTTTTAAAAGAAAAGTATATATATTTTGGATTTTTAGTTCTTTGAAGAAGTTGGTTGTTGTTTTGGATCAGATTAGGATTGAAAGAGCTCTGGCGATCAAGGCTTGCGAATACGATTCTTTTGGAGTGCTTCATCAAGAATCGGTCCATGGAATGTGCTAGGTGGTGAAGGTTTATTAGTTGTGTAGAGTCAAATGTCATGTTTGTTGATGCAGGGATTGTCAGACTATGCCTACTATGAGGTATTGTCCGCTTTGGAGCAATGTATAGACTGTTCTCATAGTTTTATTCTTTGAGAAAAGGCGCCTCAATGGGGGAAGGGTGGCCTTTGCTTTATAGGCCACAATCCATATCCTTGGCTATCCATGGCGCCGTTCAAAGGAACCAACAAGTCATGGCTCATAGCTTGAGGCATCTTTTTTTAAAAGACAAAACTGTAAGGACAGTCTGTGTACTGCTCTAAAGCGAACAATACCTTATAGCAAGAATAGTTTGACAATCCTTGCATCAACAATTTTCATGGATTTTATCAAATTCAGTTTAAGTCTTGATGGCCATGAGAGAATTAAGTGGTTCTTGGTTCTTGTAAGCTTAGCTTGATTTATCTTTATTTCCTTTTACTCTATTGATGGCATTAAGAGTGTGCTTGGTTGAATGAAAAAGTAGAAAAATAGATAGATGAAGAGCTAAAGTAGAAAAAAAATTGAGTGTGCTTGATTGGGAAAAAAAAAAGAGGAAAGAAAGTATGAAAGATTATAATTTTCTACACCTATTAATAAAAACAATTTTTTTCAAATTAAAAAAAAGAGGAAAATGAAAATGACAATGTTGTTATTTAAGTGATCATATTTACAAGATTATCCATATTATTTAGATTTTATTTTTATCTCAACTTAAAAAAGTATAATAGTAAAATGTTACTTTTTATTTTCTTTTCTTTCATTTTTCAATTATTTTAAGCAATGTGGGGAAAGAAATAACATTTTTCTTTTTACTTTTTCATCTTTCCCACCAAGCACACTAATGAAAAAAAAAAAAAAAAAATATGCTTTCTCTCTTCTCATTTTTTTTCCTCTTCAAATTTTTCATCTTTCTAATTTTCTTTCCACCTTATCAAGCAAAGTCTAAGTTCTAGTATGTTACGTGATTTCCAGATCTATATGGTTGAGATTTAAGACTGGCATTAAGGTTATTTTGGATGCCATTTGTACTTAAGAAGTTTGTATTCAATTATTTTAAGCAATGTGGGGAAAGAAATGACTTTTTTCTTTTTACTTTTCCATCTTTCCCGCCAAGTACACTAATGAAAAGAAAAAATATATATTTTCTATCTTCTCATTTTTTTTCTTCTTCAAATTTTCCATCTTTCTAATTTTCTTTCCACCCTATCAAGCAAAGTCTAAGTTCCAGCATGTTACATGATTTCCAAATCTATAGGGTTGAAATTTAAAGGTAGCGTTAAGGTTATTTTGGATGCTAGACATTGTACTTAAGAAGTTTGTATCAAAACTATGTCCTATACCGTGTTATTAGATGTGGCAAAATTAACCCAAAGTTGAAAACTCACCGGGAAAAATCAGAGCCCGAACCCAAATCAAACCCGATTTGATCAAAAAGCTAAAAGTCGAACCCAAAAAACAATACGAACCTAAATTAAGCTGAGTCTGAAATGACCCAAACTCGAATGAGTTCAAGCTCCAGAAAACCCGAACCTAAGACCAACTCGAAACCGAAGCCAAATTTAATACTAAAAATAAGAATAATTAAATTGTAATTAAATAATTTTTTATAAAGTAAAATACTTTAATTATCAATTTTATAATTTTTTTTAGAATAAAATTATGTAGCAAATTGATTTTATACAATAAATTAATTTTATATCATTTGGGTGCTAACAAATATTGATTTTAATATATAAATATGATTAAAAATATCTTTTTATAAGTTTACTTAAAAAATTAGTATTTATTGTCATAATTTATAGTTTTATATATGAATTTTAATTGTTTTATGAATTTTTAAATATATAATTATATATTTCAGAAAGAAATAAAATTAATAATGTATTTATTAATGAAATTGGCATTAACATATAAAGTTCATTCCGAGTACAAATTGTATCAGATCAATATAAATTTTACTTTTTAATGTTATATAAAAATTAAAAGTACAAAACCAAAAAATATTTAATAAATTTTAACTCTTTTTTATTAATTGAAAATGTATTTAATTTTTAATATTAATGAAAATTAGTTTTTTTTAAATAAAGAAAGTTAATGTAAACCTTAATTATTTTTTATTTATTATAAAATAAACTTATTTAACAAAAATTAACTAAAATATTTGCTTATAAATTTGATATATCTTATAAATAGTAAAAAAATTTATAATAGTGATTTAAAATTTTAGTAAATAAATTTATTTCTTTACTAAGGTTAATTAAAAATTAAACTTTTGAAAGTAAAATAATTTAATGTAAACTTTAATTTAGATTAATTATTATAAAATAAATTTATTTAACAACTGTTTTAATAAAACTAAAGTTCTTACTTATAAATCGGATAAATCTTATTAATTTAAAAATATTTAGTTTTAATAGAAAATTTACCTAACCACAAAATGATCCAACTCAAACCCACCAAATCACCACCCGTACGTACCCTAGTCTTTTTGCTAGCTTTTCACTAATAAAATCTATTTGAATTAGCAATATATATATATATATATATAGAGAGAGAGAGAGAGAGAAAGAGAGAGAGAGAAGGAGGGAGTATTATGTGTGAGGTTAGAGGTGTCCAAGTGTAAGTATGGCATAGAGACATTCGTCCCAGTGTGAGTATGATTTATAGAAACTAATACGAATTAATTTAATTCATTGACCTATAAATGACGCAATGGGAAGGATTAATAAAATAGTTTTGAAGAAAATCGAAATGGTATTAACATTGTATAATTTCAGTATAGAAAATTATAATAGAAATTTGTATCGCTTGTTATGACATGTGCCAATTAGCGTAAAATTTTTATTTTTTTTTAAATTTAACTTATTTGATTCTTTGAACAAATTCTTAATACTTTTTCAAACATAATAATTTTATTTTTTTCACAATTCAATTAAAAACTAAACAATTGAATTTAACTAACAATAATTTATTATTTTTTGAATATTTTATTATTTTTTTATTATTACTATTACTTTTTGCTAAATCAAAGAATTTTATTAAGAGTAGCAACAATGGTACATAAACACCAAAGAGGCCTCTCACGGGAAGAGTACTACGATTCCAACTTTGAAAGCAATTCCGAAAACAAAATAGAAAAGGCAACCTCAAAGAAAATAAATCTAAACAACAAATAACATGAGATTCCCATGCTCTGAAATTAAACTAGCCTTTGCCGAACTTTATCACGTTAATAATTTATTTTATATAAATTTTAAAATATTTATTTATATCATGTATTAAATATTTTATTTGTATTATATTTATATAATCGTATCTTATTCAAAAGATTCTTTATAAAGAAGCCATAAGTCAACAAACACCACAATTAGTGAAACAACTTGAGATGACAAATACACTGTCCAAATAAAAACCCCCCAATAACAATAGAAGGATCCAAAACAGTTTTGGATTTGGCTGAAATCAAAGATGCAACTGAGAGTGTTGATGCAACAACAGACATGTCAAGAGGAAGCCTGCAAAACAGTAAGTATGAGAAAGGCTCATAGTTGGACTTCAAGGGGACATTCTAATGCTTAAGTCAGTAAAAGATATTATGAATGAAGAATGAAGAGAGAATAAAGGAATTCTAATAACTCATAGCTTAAAAGTGCTAATGCTACCTTATTATATAGGCCTTGATAGAAGTTTCGCTTGATCTAGGACTATTGGGCAAGTAGAGGTTTAATGGCAATCAAACTTGCCCAGTAGTGTAAAGATGAAAGTTATCCAACTATCATCCAATGCTTACCCTTTGAAGGGGATCACATTTGCTGACTAGGCGATGAAGGGAAATAACAATTGCCCTCCAAGATAGTAGGCAGTTATAAAATAATCGTTTACAGACCAATTATGTCTATGGCGATCTAAGAGGGTTTAGGTCCCCTAGGGGTTTAGGTCGCCCTAATAATGTCGAGCAGAGATAAACTAGCGAATCAAACGATTTTTTTTTTTAATTTGAAATTTAAATTTCATACCTGACAAGGGGAATCAATGCATTAAATGAATTCATCGTACTATTGCAATGAGAAAATGACATGTGCCGATGCCTATGAACCGTACGCAATGATTCATGAAATGGTAGGAGTACCTATATAAATCGCCTTCAAGCCATTTTGCCACACATCAGTGAAAAGCAGAACCTTTTGTTCTGAATTGTTTGTGCTGCACCGTTTTACGAGGTATCCACCATCTTTTCAACGAAAATCAAGGTTCGAATATTGCTCGTGCCTCCATCATTATTTTTTAGGGTAAGAATTTATTTTATCACCTTTCTAGTAGTTAGATGTTTAATTTGCTGCGAGTTAGTCGCATGGTTTTACGATAAACTCGATTCTTATTGAAATTGATAAGGAGAAAGAGAAATTTGGCGACAAACGGTAGGGAAGTTGTTAGACAATTGTTTGTAATGGAAAACATGCATATTGATAAAGGCAGCAATCATCCCTACATCATTGTTGAAGAAAAGGTAGGGACTCCGATGGCAAAGGGTGAGGCCTAGAGAACTTAACAAGCACAAAGAGAGGGTACAAGTGTAGAGCAGAGCCAAGGCCTAACTAAGAGAGGTCAAATTGAAGAAGGCGATGGAATGTCAACTGGTTCAATACAAATAGACACCAGTATAACAAATGACTTTGAGGGGGCGATCAGTATGGCGATCATGAGGGAAATACTAATAGAGTGTGGATTTAACTTTGGGTGGTTTGAGATATCAAACCTTATATTTAGGCAACCTATTACAAGAGTCGAGGGGAACAGCACACCTTTTTGTTTGCACAATTTTAGAAAATGGTTCCATCTTCCACTAGAACCATTCTTCTGCTAGGTATTGAATCGATATGGGATATCGTTGAACCAGCTAAAGCAAAATACATGGGCAATGCTAATGACTTACTTCATTATTTGCAAGGAGAAAGGCTGAGATCCATCAGTTAAAGTGACAAGGCACTTGTTTTCTTAAAAAGACAAGATAAATACTAGTACTACCTACAATCCGCCACTAAGAAGATGATTACAGATATCCCATCGAATGCCTACGTTGCCAATAAATAGTTCTTCCTGATACGGAAACGGTCTAACAAGGAATAGGGCTTTCCTGTGGAGTGGAGTTTGTGTTCACCCATAAAGAGATAAGATAAATGCTGGTACTACTTACAGTCCGCCACTAAGAAGATGATTACGGATATCCCATCGAATGCCCATGTAGCTAACAAATAGTTTTTCCTCATACAGAAGTAGTCTAATGAGGAATGAGGCTTTCTTGTGAAATGGAGTTTGTGCTCGCCCATGAGCAATCTGAAGGTAAAGCTGAGTGCAATTGAGTTAGAACAGAAAGAATAATTTTATGGTGGTTAATTCAAGTGGAGAAAGTATTTAACACCAAGAAAGATGCAGGAACATTGTCTGGGTGTTAATCTTGCTAACCTACATGAAGAAAGCGATCGCCCCATCAAGTGCAGAAGCCAAAGGCGCTTGGTGTCACATGGTAAGCCTTACTATTTTTTATATGTGTATATATACCCTATGTTCTAACAAGATTTCTTTTTACAGAGCCTCAAACTTCATTTAGATTGCCCTAGCAGGTAGTTATGACTCTTGGATCACCTTATAGGCAAATAGTGCTGCTAGATCGCCTGTAGTTGGTAAGGAAGTTATAAGTGGGTCAAATGTTGAGGAGCAGCTGGTGCTGGGGAGAAGTATAGAAGTGCTAACAAGGACTTCAATTGCCATGATTGTGGAGGGTACATACTGACAACATCTTCTTTGAAAAAAAACTTAGTATTCCCTAACTTCAATTGCATGTTTTCCTTATAGGTATGGATCTTGACACCCAAGCTGTATTGGCCGCTTGCGAAGCTAGTCGAGCCACAGCTTCAAAGGTAAAGGGCAAAGGAAAAAAGAAAGTTACAGATAGTCAAGGTGAACCATCTGCGCCAAAGAGCGTTACCTTCGAGCCTTCAACTGTCAATTTGATCGAGGTTGAAGGCATTTCTCTTGGTGATTCTTTTGTTGTGGAAGCCACTACTATCACAACTACTCGGGTAGAGGTTTCTTTGGGTGTTGAGGTGTCTGCTGGTCCTATGCCCACGTCCTCCTTGCCCCCAAAGCCTTCAGCATCTTCAGTAAAGGAAAGTGGATCTGCCTCAGGAAGCATCTATTTACATCCCTAAAGGAACGACCCTGAACTGAGTGCTAGGGTATTAAACATGGTGAAGTCGCTTATAGGAGGGGGAATCAAGTTGTTTGCCCCATAGACATGAAGTTTTTGGCAACAAAGAACCCAACTACCAATATCGAATCAACCCTAGCATGCATCATGGAGGTAAATTTACTATTAAGTTTACGACTATTTTACCATGCTCATTGATTTCTACCTTATGTCCTTAACAGGCTCTGCATAGTCAAGTGGCCCTCACTCGTCAAATGAGGGATATGGCGGCTGTGATGATAACATGCAAAAGGAAGTAACGATGAACAAGATGAAGGCGATCAGACACAGGTCGATGAGCTAACCCTAGAGAAGAATGTGTTTGACGAGTGCGTCAAAAAAGCTGAAGAGGAAAAAACGAAGTTAATATCTGATTCTGAGGAGATAAAGATGAAGCTTGGTCAGCCAATGCTGAAATTGGAAAGTTGGCGAAGGAATTAGAGGAATCACGACAAGCTTATGCGATGCGTGATTCTAAACTAATGTCCACCATGGCTAAAATTTTTGAGCTTGAGATGCAGTTGGCGGGCATGGAAACTCGTATTCAGAAGGAACTGACTTTGCCAAAGGATATGCTTCTCGACAAATGATGGCTTGTGGAAGTGAATACTGACAAAGTGTCCTTTACAAAGTACAGCTTCTTCGAGGTCCACTGGATCTGATAGACATCAGATTTTCTCAGTTCATCGCCCCTTTTCCAGATTTTGACGTACTGATGCCATCTCAACATCAAATTGAGGAGATGCATGCTAAAGAGTCAGCATTCATTGCTCCCATACCGAAAGACAAGACCGAAGTGTTGGGTGAGGATGAGGGCCAGGAATGCGAGGAAGTAGATTCAACTCCTGAGGATTTTCGTAAAAAATTGTGACACCTTGTAACCTTTTGTAATTTTCTGAAATGAAATTTATCTTTATTTAGGCATTTTATCTAATGTCGTCAATGCGTGCAAAATCTTATTGTTGTTTGTTAGACCACGGGATCATATTGTATTTTAGACCATTGCAAGTCTTTGTTACATTTAGACCATATAAGGTCTTATTTTTCATTAGACCATGTAAGGTCTTGTTTTTTGTTGGATGGTGTGAGGTCTTGTTTTTCATTGGACCATGTTAGGTCTTATTTCAAGGCCAACGTTAGCCTATAATGACTCAAGGATAACTTGTTTGTAAAATCCTTGAAATCTTTTTGCGTAAAAGCATTTTACACATAATATTTTTTGAGGTGGATGGCGTTCTACATGTTAGGCAAACGCTTTCCCATCATGTCCATTAATTTGTAGGCTTCAAAACCTATCACCTTTGCAATTTGATAAGGTCCTTCCCAGACGGGGGATAACTTTCTCCTTTTAAGTGAATCAAGCCTGGGATTCTATATTTTGAAATATGAAAATGATGAATAAAATAATAAGAAAAAGAAGAAGAAGAATGAGAACAAGGATTTTGACACCCCCGACATTCCAAGTTGATTTATGCATTTTTTTCCCTTGTCCTGTCCGGAATCCGTGTACAATGTTAGTTGTCAGTGGGCCCCTTTCTCTCAATCAGCTTCCAATAGGGTTTAAATACAGTCGCCTATATATTTTCAATTAAATTGTGTTTATCGTATCACGATTATAACAAATTGTGATGAATAATCGTAAATATCAACAGTAAATTAAAATGTTAGAAAGTATAAAATAATAATTATAATGTCTCGTAATAACTATTATTTAAATACATGCTTCCAATCTCTTTCCTCGTAACATTAATCAATTAATTGAATGTATTAATATAATTAATTTTTCATGATCATAATTCTATTGTGCTTCGACCAGCAGTGACTTGGAATTTTCCTAAAAGTTTTTATTCAAAGCAAACCCACCACCATTTTCAATTTGGGCCGCCATCTTTTAGTTGAAAGCTAAAAATCTGTTGGTGCTCTGAACTACTCCTCTCCTCTCTTCTCTTATCCACAGTTTAAAAATGCGACCTCTATATAATCTAATGACAGCCACGTATGAATTTTGTATCATATTTTTTTCATTACGTATTATCTATGACATTATTACATTTCTTTAAGTATTACCAAATTCACGTTTGTGACAATCTTGATGATTTACGTATATAATATTAATGCCTGCAACACCCAAACGGTGACAACTTAACTGCATATGAAATCCGCGATCACGATTTAAAACGATACTCTCTTACCCTATCTAAATGGAGGAAGGTTCCAACCTTCGAGCTGTATTGACACTTCATAAAAAGTTTAAGTTGGAAGGTTACAAGAAACCTGTACAAAGCATGTCCAAAAGAAATTTAAAAATAGCTTTATTTTTTTCCAACGAGAACAAGAATTGCACAGAATATCTGATATCAATCGATCGCAGTTTTCTGAGTTTGATTGAAGAAGAAATCATTTTGTCTGTTCATGGTTGCTGTCAATAGCAATCTGATGAGTTAGTTAACAAAAACTGCAGCTGCCAAACTAGATGCAGATGCAGAAGAGTAGTTCAAGTTGGGAAACCTTGACATGGGCAGGCCACCCAGCAGCAAGCATTTGCTAGCTGCAGCTAGCGCTTGACTTGAACCCCAACTTACCTACATTTTTGCAGAAATTAATGACTCAGTTGAACCTCCAAACCGACACTCTTTGTCCAGAACCACTCAGTTCAGTTGTAGAAATTTGCAGATCTAGAGGAAAAAAATGTTCAATTCGACCACAATAACTAAAACAAAGATCTCGCCTGAACTGAATTAGAACACAAAAGCACCCACCCAACCCAAAGATCTTCCACACACACACACACACACACACATATATATATATATATATATTCCAAGGGAGAGTGTCACTTTCATGTATTTGTATCTTATTTTCTTCTTTGTTAACGGGAATATAGAGAAGGGTGGGTCATTTAGGCCTACCCCTTTTTACTAAATCTTAGAGCAAAAGCACAGCAACCCATAATCATATCATATTTCTATTGTATTTGCTTTATTTTTTATTTTTTAATAATATATAATCGTATCATATTCAAAGCTAGTAAATCTATTTTTCTATCTTTATGATCAAACGAATTCCCTGTTGTTTGGTTTATATTAAAGAGAAGAATAATGGGATTTTTACATACCCTTTTTTACTAAATCTTAGAGCAAAAGCACAGCAACCCATAATCATATCATATTTCTATTGTATTTGCTTTATTTTTTATTTTTTTATAATATATAATCGTATCATATTCAAAGCTAGTAAATCTATTTTTCTATCTTTATGATCAAACG